>JAWWTY010000010.1:14675017-14884625 GCA_035222235.1 Margarornis squamiger
GAGTCATGGGGTATTGTTGAACCGTTGATGGCCCATTAGCAGCCACGCCTCCTCAGGCTGGGTGTGAAGGTGCTAACGACTCCCTGGGCAGCTGCTGCAAATGGTCCATTGTTCTTGGGAAATGAATAGAGGGGGGTAGAATACGTGGCTTTAATCACCCCCACACAGTGATAACTGGTCTCACCTGCTGAACTAGGACACTCTGCAATAAGAATTTAAGGTCACATATAGGCACACTGACTGACCCAGAGACTGTACCAGCAATGCCTTTCCATAGCCTGCTATTCCTCCAACTGAAAAGGAAAACCAAAAATTGTTCACCTTTCTTTCACCCATCCCTACTACCCATTCAGTGATGAAAACAAAACTCATTTGCTGAGGAGTAGGGATTATTTTCAGAGTTCTGTTAACCTATTTTATTTTACCCAATTGAGACTGCACATGAAATGATTAGATGTGTTCCCTGAGAATGATCCTAATTTATTTGATTTTGGGAGGGGAGGAGTGTGTGTTTATGCAACCTCTGTGGAACATAAGCATCATAAAATGAAATTAGGAAAGCAGAAGAACCTATCTGGTGTTGTTCAGTTCTCTTGCAAATCATGTCATCCAGTTTATGCAGTTGCCCTCTGTTGTTCATCAGGATGTGAACGCAGCTGGTTTCAGTTTCTCTCCCTTTGAATAATATTCTGAGCGAGATGTCTCCTCATCACTCTTTTGCCACAGTCATCAAACAGTTTAGGGTGGGATTGACCTTCAGATCCAGTTCCCTGACAAAAACAAGTTAGAGCAGGTTACTTGCAGGCTGCTGGTCCCATTTTGAATGCACCTTACTGTCTATCTCTAACGAACAGAATTAGTATGCAAGTTCCAGCTGAATTTCAAACCAATGTTCATTACTCTCTGAGCCCAGCAGGAGGGTGGGTTTGCCACCTTCCGAGTCCTTCCAAAGTGGGTGACTTGATTTAACCAACTCTCAGTAATCTTCCTGTGAATGTTGTCTTACCTGGCCCACACAGTCATCCACAATTTGTGCTAAAGCATAACATGTTACCTGTCTAACCTGCCTGATACATAGACCTTCTCATTCAAAGATCTTAATGTACTTTTTTAAGTTTGGCTCGATTCCTAGGAAGCAGAGTATTTATCTCACTTTAGTTGTGGAAAAATGCACTTGCTGACAGGTTACAGGATGTGACAGAGATGGGAGACAATTCCAAAGCCCCCTGCCCTGCCCTGGATGTGCTTCACCATTCGCTCTACAACCAAGTATCCGAAAAGTACTTTTTTGCCATCACCATTCAGATGGCTCAAAAATTCATGTGCCGTGGAGGGGGAGAACAGCCTTGGTGAGGCCAGCACAAGGAGCACTTCCAGAGCCAGAGGCCTTATGATGTAGCTGGGATACTCAGGATCTACATTCCTATCCAGATCCCAATCCTATTTTGGCACCTTTCCAAAGCAGCCTCAGCTGTAGCCAGAGGACCCTTTGTGTTCGATCCTCCATCAGGCCGGTGCAAGAGCCTCACTGCTGGTTTCATTCGGACTCCAAATGGTCCCGTTTTAGTGCTGAGCGCAGTTTAAGGCTCATCCCTTTCCACTTCTACCACAGTCACGCGAGCCACTGGCTTTGCTTCCCACGCGTCAGACAGGGGAGAAAAAGCACATCGTGAGTGCACTTAAAGCACAACGAAACCACGAGGGACGCAGCAGGCAGAGGTATGTGAGAGCCGCTCGCAGCACTGCGGGAGGAACAGCAGTACGGTGCTCCCAGAGGCAGCGCCCGCAGCGGCCGCCGGGTGGCGCCCGCGCTCCGCCCGCAGCCCGCGAAAGGGAAAGGAGCGCTCGGGTTCGTCTCAGCAAAACTGCCCTTCAAGTGCCTGGGTTCTACCTAGAGCTTCTCTGGGCCAGTCCTGGGGCAGCAATCCGTATCTGGGACATCCAGATCCAGGATAACGTGGCAGGCAACACTCCAGTTCTAAACAGGGAAGGGCCAGTGCCAGCTCTGTTGTTCATCCTGTGACAGAGCAGCTTCCCAAGTCTGCAGCAGCCGGGACACTCACTTCCTTTTTCTCAAACTGTGAGCATGGGTTGTCCTGGCTATACTACAAGTTACTAAACAAGCATCACCCTTTACACATCACTCTTCAAACACTGATCTACCCAGGGATTCTGAATAACATGGGAAATGAAACAATTCTGATGAGCAATTCTTAGAAAATCAGGGATGTTTTGGGCATATGAGAGAGTCTTTCAGCAAAAATTGTTGTCCAGTTTGTCTAAATGTCAGAATCTTACTAGCCAGCCTGATTTTCAAATGTTTTCACCTAGTTTTCTAAGTATGGACTTAGTTACTGGAGTTGTGGCTCAACTATTTAAGGTCATTGCTAACAAAATTACGCTTTGTGGGAACACTTGCAGGACTGGAAGTGACTCAGGAGCCTGAAGAGTTGTTACAACGCCCTCCTAGCAAAAAGAATTGACTACATAACCCATTACAGTTGCAACCTCTCACTGGCAAATTGCAGCCTCATTAGTAATCTTGGCAAGATGACGGGGGTTTTACATTACTGATCCTCTTGTTAGCCCTCAAGTGTGCAACTGAAGCGCTCTTTCGGGAGCAGTTTGTGGAAGTGAATGTTGTAAATATATTTCCTTTATAGGCAAACAGATGCTCTCTGTCTTTGGGGCTGTCAAACTGGCACATTCACGAACACAGACCTCACTTAAAAATAAATGGGAAGAGAAGGTAGTAGTTAAACCTGCCAAAAATTAAGATCTAATGATAATTGTAAGGACATAAATTTTGTCATTTTTCCCAGTGAGACAAAACACATAAAGTAACATAAAGGAACTTCCTCTCCCCCGAAAACTGTCTCTTCAGCGGTGTGGATGTTCTGTATAATTTTCTTGTATGGCAAGGATGAGATAGATATATAGATTTAAAATTGAAAAACAGATCAATCTATCAATGACATAGTGACTCGCCATGTACTGATGTTACTATAGGAACAGCAGTTGTTCTCAGACAGACAGTAGGTGGTCCTGTTCAGGTACTCCAGTAAGACAAGAAAATTAAATAATCGAGAATTGGTCTGCCACAAATGTCCCCAGGCACTCCCTCAGTGTCCCTCACACCCCAGTCTGGCCAACAGCATGTGTAATGCATGTAGTAAAGGAGCATCATTATCTCTCAGTTTTTCTCACAGAATGTTTAAACCGAGCTGTTCTTACATTAAGTTGACCTGGGAAAGCTGTGGAGCGTCTGGACAGACTGCTTCCAAATCAGCAGAGCACACTGGTAGCAGTTTAACTTTTCCAAATAATTGCCCACCAGTGCTCTGTGAAGGACAAACACTTCCACAAAGCTTCTCAGACAATATTCCCCCTGATTGCAGAGCCTCAGGAGGGCCTTTTCTGACAAGGGGAAAAAAATGCCACACCTTGAGGTGAGCTTGTCATGGGCTGTAAACAAGGTGTCTGTAGCCACACTGCCCAAGAACTCTTTCTCCTCTGTGTTCTTCCTCTGTGCATTAGCTACTGGCCCCTGTGTGGCTTCTGCTTTGAAAGAATTAATTATTCAAGCTGCCTACATATCTCTTTTCAACAACAACTATCCCCATTGTGTTACAAGGACAAAAACCTTCCATAACAGCCAGGACAGATGGCTGAAGCCTGGCAACACATTTCAGAGGAGTGCCACACCTCTGTGTTATCAAACCTGGATTTATTTGCAAACCTTGTTATCTTTGATAATTTAATTATAGTGCTACTCTTGAGGATATTCTTGTTTTACAAAAACATCATATTGAATTATTTTTTTAGTGCCTCATTACGATGAAAAAACTGGAAAACATGATCCAGATGCAAACTAAAAGCTGAACAATCCAAAGAATATAAACTATGTCATTTAATAAATATCTTGTTTAAGGACTTATTATTTATCTTTTGGTAGGTTTTTAATGTGTTGGGTATGGAAACACTGCTATATTATTCAGTGAATATCCCTGCTGGAATACTTTCTTCTTTCCATAGTGATACTATATGAGCCGTGGGGTCTCAAGGGAATGTGTAACAGTGCAGTGCCAAGATGCTGTGCTGAGATATTTGTGCCTTCATACTTCCTTTCCTGCAGGGCTTTCTGCCTCTGAAAAATGTCTGAGTTGCTTTCCCCTGTTTCTCTCACTTCTTTGATCTGTTTGATCTTTATAGTCTAACCTATTCTTAATTTCCTCTTGCTGGCCCATTTTGAAAGCCTCGTGTATGATTTCCAGTTGATAAAATTGCCATTGGGATGCCCTTTCTCTCCCTTTAGCATTGATCGTCATCACTCGTGAACAGATGCTGGGGAGGCAGATGATCTTTCAAATGTAGCAAGGAAGACTAGGAGGAGAGTGCCTGGAGGCAGATTCAGCCACTTAGAAGCATGTAGTCACACACCATGGTGTTAGCTTGCTTCAGGAAGGGAGGGGAGCGAGAGCTGAACATCAAAGTGCAATGGAAATGTAAAAGCCTTAGTGTGTGATTCCTCCTTTCATCTGTGCTTTTTCTCCTGGCAAGGTGTTGCAGGCAGTTCTGCTTTCTATGCCACTGAATAGACTCAGGCCTCAGTGAATGTAAATGGAGCTCCTGGATCAGTTTTTTTATCCTTTAGAAGTTCCAACACTCTCTAAAATTAATTTTTGATTGAATATTTTCAATCAGCAAAAGCAGGTACAAACAGTCGTTCTAGGACAAACAAGGGACAGGTACTCTTCAGGCTCAAGTTGCAACAGGATAGGGAAGAGCAGGAAAACTGGGAATTATCCATCCTAGGGGACTCCTTAGGTCAGGTCAAGTCATACACTGAGTGGTGATGATGTACCAGAAGCTTCGATGCAGGATCCTGCCCCTCCTTCAGACACTGTGTCTCATCCCAACTGCATGGCCAGCAAAGAGCAGCCACACAGGCTCAGGGTGTCAGGGGCTCCCCCCAGCTCGGGTCCACAGCCAGAGCAGAATCCTACAGGAACTGCCCACTCTGGGGCTGTCCGTGGACTGGGTGTGGGATAGAGACATATGCGCTGACCTCCTATTGCTCATGCTATTGCTTAGCTGCAGTCAGCTCTGCTGCATGCCTGTCCTGTCTCTCGTATTCCATTTGGTTTTCCCTGTATATTCAGTCACTAGAGAAAACATTGGCATTATCGTCTCCTTGCACAGGCCAAGCGACTGCCTTCACTTTAGGGAGTGTAATTCATTCTGTAATGTCTCTTTCGATGCTCCCAGTTATTATTGTACAGGAGAGATCACCGTGAAAAAAAGAAGGCTGTGTGTGTAAAAAAAGCATGAAATGTAATATAGAAAGTATAATACAAAGTTAACACAGCAAGAACTCCAAAATGAAGGAAGTAGAGAACTTAAAGCTAGTTTCTAAAGTTTTGTCAAGAAATTCCAGAAATACTTACTAACTTAATTACTTGGAGCTGCACCAACAAGCAGCCTAAAACAATAATGTTTACTTATTTCTGAAGCACTTTTTACTTTTGTGAACAGTCTCAATTTTTTGAGACTCATCTGTGGAGGCCCAGACTGATTTAATAAAGGCTTCTTTAATCTGACGTGCACAGTATCTGATGAACTGCAGTTCAACCTATGGAACAAACTGCTGCTGGCAAGCATTTTGAGTAACCAGTTGTCCATATGAGATTAAAGGGGAAAAAAAATATTGCTAGAATTTACAGCTTACAGTGAGGTCTAAATAGATACTCTGTAAAACCCAACTGTGGTGGGTTTACCCTGGCTGGATTCCAGGTGCCTACCAAAGCCACTCTGTCCCTGCTCTCCTCAGATGGACAGGGGAGACAAAATACAATGAAAGGCTCTTGGGTCAAGATAAGGGCAAGGCAAGATCACTCACCAGTTACTGTCATGGGCAAAACAGGCACAACTTGAGGAAATTAGCTTAATGTATTACCAATTAAATCAGAGTAGGATAATGAGAAATTAAACTAAATCTTAAAAACACCCTTCTCTTCTTTCTGGCTTAAGCACTCATGAGTTCTCTCCCTGCTTCCTCTGGCTGCACAGGGGAATGGGGAATGGGTGTTGTGGTCAGTTCATCACACCTTATCTCTGCTGCTCCTTCCTACTCACGGGGAGAACTCCCCACACTCTTGCCCTGCTCCAGCGCAGGCTTCCCACAGGGTCACAGCATCCCATTGGCATCCACCTGGGCTGACATGGGCTCCTCCAGGGGCTGCAGGTGCATCTCTGCTCCACCATAGACCAGTATGGGCTTCAGAGGCACAGCTGCCTCACCACAGTTTGCACCACGGGCTGCAGGGAAATCTCTGCCTTGGCTGCTGGAGCATCTCCTCCCCCTTTTTCATTGATCCTGGTGTCTGCAGGGCTGTTTGTCTCACTTGTCCTTGTTCCTGTCTCTGCGCAGGTTTTTTCCCCCTTCTGAAATACCTTATCCCAGAGTTGCTGCCACCACTGCCAGTGGGCTCAGCCTTGGCAAGTGGCAGGCCCATCTTGGAGCTGGCTGGCATTGGCTCCATCAGACACAGGGGAGGCTTCTGGCAGCTTCTCAGAGAAACCACTCCTTTAGCCCCTGGCCCCACTACCAAAACCCTGCCACACAAACCCAATACAGTGTTAAACAAATTTGGCTATAGCTGCTGCTTAAAACCAAAACCAAAAGTTACCAAAGTTCCTAGTGAGCAATGCTCAGTGTTGTAGTATCAGTTAATTTGTATCAGTGTCCTCCCAAGAAGGGAATGTTCTTCAGTCTTGCTCGTTTAGGAATATAATCTTTCTCTGATCTTTGAAGTGATGAAATGAAGGAGTAGATCACGGAGGCACAGAAATTAGAGCAATAAAAGAGCTATTAGACCGTAGAGCTCATTATTCCATCCCTATAAGGCTATTGGGTACTTTGTCCAGTATACCTAAAAACCTGGGCGCATGGAAAGAATGAAGGAGCAATTCTACTGTGCAGAAATGTCAGTCCTTTTCTCTCTGCTTTGATCCAGCTATAGGATGAAGCAAAGCAGTAATTGCTGCCATTATAGAGAACAAATCTATTTGCATTTCTACAGTGCTTCAGCTCTAGCTGTGAATGCCTAATCAGTCCTATTGCTGGAAAAATATTTTCCAGCCTCTTGTCAAATCTCTGCCTGATTGCAATGCATTACTGCAAAGCCACTTCGCTCCGCCTGTGTCCTGGCCCACAGCACTAGAAGGCTGTGCTGAGAGTTTTGGAAGGCAATGCTGGTGTGTAAGGAACAATATAGCAGAGTCTGTCAGTGGTTCAGCACATGGGTCTTTCCCCTCTAGTAGAATCCTGCCCAACATAACATGCAAGGGTATCTGTGTTTCTAGAACTGTAAAACTCTGAATAATGGGTGTATAGAGATCCCACTGCACACTTTTACAGGAATAGTGACATTTGCCCCAATGTCTGTACTAGTGTTAGCCATAATAACTATATTAGATTTTTCTCACCCAGACCTGCCCAGCAGTTTTGACTGCAGGCTGTGTTTCTCATTCCCTGTTCTACAAGCGTTATCAGAGTGATAAGCACTATCGAGCTCCTGCTACATTCTGATGCAAATGTAACTGCACAGGTGACATGGATTTGTAAATTTACCCTGAATCTCAAGGAGTTGCACCTGCTTTTCTATTAATCAGTAGTTTTGTTCTGCCTTCACAAACCCTGTAAATTTAAGGTCAGGTTAAGCTTAGTACATAGTTCTAAGGTCTGATATAGCTTTGTTTCCATCACCAGGTACAGAAGTGTGGTAACCTGGGCAGGTTAAAGATTCCTATAGGAAAAAAAGGTGTCTGGAACAGCACAGAGCTGGCAACTGCCAAATTGATTGTGTGAGCAATGGACATGCAAGGGGTGAGGACAGATCGCTCATTACTCCTCAGTTACAGCTCTTGATAGCCCTTGGTTCAGCTGAAAGAGCCCTAATATAGCACACAAAAGAAAAAAATGTCATTCATTCAGTTGTCATAGTTTGCAGGGGTGGGGAGAAAACAAAAAGTGTAACTTCCAAGGAAATAATCATTTTGTTCTTACAGGAGAAGTTGAGTTTACTTTCTTCCTTTTTATTATCAGTTAATTTATGTTAGTAAATACTGTGTCTTACAAAGTATTGTATCACATGGATTTGGTTTATCTATAAGCAAATATTTATATGATTCATCTGATAGAATTGTTCATGCCTAGAAAAGAAAAGGCCACTCTTTCTCCAAGCTCTTCAAATACTGAAAGATCAATAAAGCCTACAAAACATGTTCAGGGTGGTGCCAGGGACTGACAGCCATGCCCAGTAAGTAAGAACAAAGTTATTCTTGCACTTATTCTGCATTTACACCCCATTGAAAGAAGTCGGTGCTGAGCAAGTGAAATAAAGGAGTTTTTAAACAGTTTTTAGTGCTATTTTCAGTTAGCCTTATTCACACTTCTGTTTGATTTTATATGTAATGCACGAGTTAGACAAAAATTATTTGTCCCATGGTTTGATGTTTTTACGTACACATTGAAGAATTATATTCCCTGTAATCCACTGTCACTATGCTGGAGCTGTTCTGAAGTCAAAATCTTTTATACAAATATCTCAAACTTTTCTCAACAAAACCATTCATTTTTCATGTATTTACAAAGTAAATTTTCCCTGAGAAAGCAGCCAATACCTCACAACTGCATTTCTATTTCATCAATTATCATTCATTCACCTCACCCAGGAAACATTTAAGGCAAGTTTCCACTTAATCATTTCTAAAAGCTACAGTAGTAGCTTTAGATTTTAAAAATTGTCAAACCTCTTTCTGAAGAATGGGAAATTTTATTTTTTAAGCAAGACACAACAATTATGAAAGACCCTGTAATGGGAACAGTGTGTCCTCTAACTGGGCATATGCAATCCTTAACCTTTAGAGAAGTGCCCTTCATGAGATGCACCAAATCTGTCTGTCCTAGAGATGCTACCTCCACTAACTGTTCAGAAATAATATAGTAGAACTCTGTTTTATACATCCAACTTGTGCCTGTGTAAGTCTTCTTAATCAGATCCTAGCAGTCAAAAAATAAAATACGTTTATTTAGAAGGTTGTTCTGCCTTCAGGGGAAAGAAAATGAAAAACTGGGCAGGGAGTGAAGTAGATCTTGATACATCTATAGATTTATGCTGGAGGTTCAATCATATATCCTGCAAGATCCTATAGGTTTATATCCTAAACCCCAGAAGGAATAAGAAATAGCTTCTACCTACTGCCTTCTACTAGCAATAACTAACCAAATTTCCTGGCAATTTCTAAGCTGAAATGGGACCCAGCCTTGACTGTTGTCAGTGAGGAGCATGGGTTTAGGACAGAGCCACAGAATATACTCATTGTGCTCTGTGGTTGGGCTTCATGCAGTGTGAACTATAATAAAAGAAGAAAAAAAAGAAGAATTCTACACAGGGGTTTTTACAGGGTTAAAGCCTGTGAGGATCACACTGATATGTCCAGATCTGACAGAAAACAGCATGCACTCACAATATCTAGTACCTCCTTGATAGTGGGGACGGGAGATTTCCACTGGCACTGTCATTCATTACCTTGAACTTGTCAAGTTGCTTGAAACATACTTAAAAACAGAGGATTAGGGAATGACTCCTCTAGTCCCATCCCTTATACTCCCACAAACAGCAGTTGCCCAACATGCAATGTCTTTATTATTAGTCTTCTCCCCAAGTGATTTTCTATGAAAAGGCTGGACCTCTTGAGGCTGAAGGTAGATAATTTTGGCAACCAATCGTGCAGAACTTTTTGGGATCTTTTAGGCCAATCACTGGTGTAAACCACTCCCTGAGACTGCCTGAGGAGCAGGGACTGGAATGGACAGGGAATGGAGAAACACAAGTCATCTTACTTGCATCTAGTGCCCTGTTCCCAGTGCCGCTCAGGGACAGTAGCTAACTGTGCTGTCTTTGCCATAAATGTTTTGAGGCATCAGAGATAAAAGATCTTCTGCATAACATTCTCATTATCATAATTAGGCATAATTAAAGAACTCTTCTAACAGCTACATATTTGATGCATTTTGATATAAAAAAGTAACAAAACTACAATGGAGAAATAGCTATGTCCCATGGAGCAGAACTAACACCACTGTGTGAAGCAGCTGATTGAGATATTTGTGTTCCTACTGACTCAGCAACCCCTATGATACAGTAATGTAGTCTGGTGGGGAAGATGCAACTCTCACAAGAGGGCAGAGTCGCAGCTGCAGACTCCTCTACAGGACACTGGTACTTGTCAAGCACTATTACAACTTCAGAAACCACAAAGCTATTAAATAAGAGGGGTTTAAAACAAAAATAGAGAAGCACAATAGTGGGCTTCTTTGGGACCCTGCTGCTATATTTAATGTATTAAAAAACATTACTATGTAGCACACCAGTTAAGGACAACTGTACAAGCAGAAGACAACCTGCTTGCCACAAGTTGTTTTGAAGATTATGTCCTGCTGATTCATTCTGAATCATATCACCACACATACTTTCACCCTGAAAAGTTGTTTATTGGCCTAGAAGGTTCCTATTTCTGAAAGTTTATCACAGTAGTTTCATGTCACTTTAGATCTATCTGCATACTTGTCCTTCAGTTATTTTTTTTGCAAACAAAATCTCTCCATTTTCACATGACCAATGAGCATCATTGCACATTAATACTCTTATATCCCTAGAAACAGGAGTTAGCCTGGACACACGAAATTTTATCATTCTTCTCCGTCCTTGTTTCCTGTAGCAAGGATGCTGTTTAAAAAATGAACCCAAACTTAACATGTTTGTTAAAGGTTGGATGGGTTTCTTTTCCTATTCACACACACTTTATAGGGATTCTTACACTTTCACAGGTCTAATTTTAAGCTTTCAATTGCTAAGGCACAAGACTGATTCATACCCCAAGAGGTAACCACATCCCAATTTAGAAAAATTGTCCCTTATTTCTAGGGGAGATTGAACCAAGCCCCAGTAGGCACCTGGAAACTCTCAAGGCCTGGCAAGGGCCCTTGTCTGTCCTAAACACATTCAGCTGTTTCATCAAACAGTACATTTTACATTTGAAAACTGCATTACAAATTGAATGTTCATCAAGGGTACCTGGCAATGTCCAATTATGCTACAGGTATGAATTCCTCTTTTCTTTGTTCTTGAGCACTTGTGTCACTATTTGACTGAGCTAATCCAATAAAAATTCTAAAATGGTTTCAAATGTGTTTCTTTATAGTTCATTTCATGCCCTATTTTACAGGAGGTTATTCTCTAATCTAACTTACATTATTCTGAAATTCACAAACTGATCATAATTACCTTTTAATGGTAATACAAGCTCATTTAAAGACAACATCAGGTGCTCCAGTGAAGACCTACTGTAGCAGTTCCTTGCAAATAAGATCATGGAATTTATGTATTTTGATATGAAATATTAAATTAAAAAGACTTATGTGTTAAATTCAATATTTACACTGCATTTTTAAATGAGGGCAAAAATATTCCTGTTTCAGAATCTCAGAGGGGTTCATTCTGAAATTTAGAGAATATTTGAATTATTCTTTAATTAGTTCAGCATGAATAATAACCAGAAGCATGAGTCTGTCTTCCACAAAGATTGATGGCAGGTTAGTATCAAGCAATGTTTCTGTGCTTGGAGAGGGAGTTCAAAACATTATTGGCTCTTGCTTTCTTGAATCAAAATACTTCTCTTCTGAATTTCTGCTGAATCAGACTTTTTCTTCCTTTTAATCCCTTGCTCCGTGAGGTTTGAAGACTTTCCATAGACAGGCCTTTTATACTAACATTCTCAACTGTCCTGAACACTATTTCTGAAAGCAGGATTTTGCTGTTACGTGGAGTTCTGAAGAAAACTCATATAGAAGTTTCTGTGACACCTGGAATGTTCTTGAGGTTGAAAAGAAAAGAAAAAATGATCCTTATATATCCCTCTGTCAATATAATAATGAGGTGATACTGAGTGATATTAAAGGTTGGCACATTTGAAGATTCAAAGGTGAAGAAAACAGATACAAAGTTTTGTTCTTGGTCCATAGCTAATCTGTGACACTTAATGCTATCAGATGTGGTTAAAGCCGTGGATTTAGCAGAGCCTTTAATAAAGTCAGACATTTATATTGATAATGAGATGGGATTAGGGGTCTTCACATGTCAGAATACAAAGCACCCACTCAGCTGAGAACTAGAGAGAAACTTTTCTTATTGAAGGCAATTTTATAATGGGCTGCAACAGGTTTTCTTGAACTTACAAAACCCTTTAATATTTAGACGAGCTTAAATTCTTCACTAAATTGGCTTCTTGTAGGAAAAGAAAGAACCTGGCATGTTATGATTGCTGGAATGTTAATCACTGAAATACCTCATTGGTGAAGTGAATTCATTGGTGACTGAAAGAATGAGCCAATTAACTAGTGAACCTGATTTACCTGACACCTGACTTTGTGTTTTAGCTCAGTATGTGACAACAGTTGTGTAATCTGATAACTCAGAGTTATTGACATTTAATTACAACAGTTCTGACTCCTGTTGATAACACAGTCACTATGGGATTTTCCTTCTGCAAAGTGGGTATTTTCAGTCCTTCGTTTTTCATAATGAAAGTCTCTTGGTGTCACTGATATTTTTCTTGGAAATCCACCGCCTTCTGTACAACAGTGATTTAGGAATTTCTAAAATAATTGTCATTATTGTATCTGGAAAATCTTATACTGCGGTCTGATTTTTTTTAGATTTTTTTTTTACTGTCATGGGGATACGTGTCTCAAAATCTGTGTGTAAGACTGTCAATAATTCATTCTCTATTGGATGTTCTCTCAGTTTATAACACTGAGTAGAGTAAATCTTGGGGTAATGTTTAAGTCTTGTAGTGCAATAAAATATTAAGTGGCACCATGATTTGGACACAGTACAGTTGACAGTGTTTCATGGCTCATTTACCCAAGTAATTATTAAATTATACTCACCACTCAAAGATCAAGTGCAGCCTTTTCATTGCAGAGGTTCAGGGGTTTATGTATATAATGCATAATGGCTCTAATTTAAGTGGAGATCAGGAACACAGGGACCCTGAGGCTGTTACTAATTAGAGAAATATTAAAAACATATTAAATAATATTGTGCAGTTGTGAGAGGTGATGAATTGTTTTGTATGTCTGATGCAAAATGTTGGAAAACTGTAGTACAGTAAGGACTTTTTGAAAGTCAGTCTGTAAAAAGAGATTTGAGATTTTAAAAAAAAAAACAAAAAAACAAAAAACAAACAAAAACCCAAACATGAAATATCATTTGAGATTTTCTTTAAAACAAACAAATATGAAATACCATTTACTGACAGTTTCCAGCAATGATTGGTGACCTCAACTAAGTTTTCAGCTCATGTGTGTTCACACTTTACTCCCTTTTTTTCGCTCCTCTCTTACTTTTGCTAAACTGTTAGCATTTATCAGCAAAATCTACTATTTCATCTTGAAATTTTGAACCTGGACAAAACGGAGTTTTTTCCATTTTAGAGGAAAACATCTCTATATTTCAATAGATATTTCACATGGTTGAATGTACTACAGAGGACTAACCAAAATCAAATTCATACTGACATGGCATCAGTTCTTTACTTTCATGGGCACAAATCCATAAGAAGTTGTTTTTAATTAAGCAAAAGCTCAGACACTGGGGCATTCTGCATAGTCTCGTTCAAGCCAGTCCTAAAGCATGAACCATAAATATGGCTGGTCTTTCTCAAAGTGAAACAGCTTGGCTCACTTGTGCAGGGAAGCCTCGCAGCTGGGCCAAGGTGCAGCAAAGGGTGCTGGTACCATGAACGCTGTAACCTCTGGGCTGGCCCTCAGTGACACAGGGATGGCAGCTCAGGTTCTCGCAGCCCTGCGCCGTACTGAGGCCCATCACTGGCCTCGAGTCCAGTTGATGGCTCCCCCTTCCAGCACAGGGACAGGCACTCACTGTGGTTCTGTACCAACAAAGGTGGCTTATAGAACCCAAGATAAATATTTTGAAGCCTGTTTCAGATCTCTTCACCTTTCTCTGTTACCAGTTGCCCCCAAACTGACTGATACAGAGACCTGGGCTGGATTTTTTTATCGACATTCAGCACCTGTTTGCTTGACTGAATAACTCTAGCAGCCATCACTTTCCCAAAACTCTAATACCACAGGACCATCTGACCAGCCAAGCTACCTATAGACCCATGGTGACTGAAACACAGCCTTGCTCACGCATACCCACATACACCAGATCTCTGAGGTGTAAAGCTGTTTTTCTCCATTCAGCCTTCCCATCACAGCTTCTGATTTAAGAAACAAACAGTAGATAATCTGTGCCTACAAACAAAATCTCAGTGGTACGTTTTTTCCACTGCTCACTGGGAAATGCTAAGCAAAAGCACTTTGCACCTCAGCCGGTGCCCTCCCAGGAGCCCAGCTGTGCTCACTGGAGCTGTTTGTCAGACCCAGCGATGCTCAGGCTTTGTGTGTAGTTCTAATGCTCAGCTCTTGGGCAGTCAGTGTGCCCCAGGTGACTGGCTATGCAGTGGATTTGTAAAGCCAGCTTCTTTTCTCATGTCTCAGTTATTTCTATAGCCTGAGGGGTTTTCTTCTTGTGTGATTTACACAGAATAACTTACGGTAACTTTACTGTTGATTTATTCTTATCTGACAAACTTCAGTGAGGTTTTCTCCTGCTTTGATTAGTAGCAAACAAGTTTTTGAAGAAAAACCTATGGTATTACCATTTCTAGTGACAAAACTGATTTAAAAGATGACTAAAAGAAGGATGTAATAGTGCACAGAACACCTTGAAATAATGGATCACTGTAGCCAGAACATTTGATGTGAAGCATTCCACTGTATAGGGAAAAGTTACAGAAATATATTGGTATGCTAGAAATAGAAAGATCACAATAAAGAAATGAGCTTTTAATTTATATCTCTACTATTTATGTTTTTCATCATATATTTTAACTTCTGATAAGTGACTTTTTATTTTTATTATGGTATCAGTCAATCACTATGTTACTTCATATATAGGCAAGATAAAATCAACTACTTTTCCTATTGTTGGCTTATTAATGTTGCTATTCCTTGTGAAAGGAAGAAATGTGAAGGAAGAAATATTTTTTCATCCTTTGCTTGCGTGATTACAATCTGTAGCTATGTTCAGCTGGCTTCCAGCTACAAGATAATCATGTCTAGATAAAGTAGGATTCTTTAGGGAGTTAGACTGTGAGATGAAAAATTCTCTGCAAACTCAAAAATGTATTTTGCAAGAAAGATTTAAATTACAAGTCTCTTTCATGCTACACAGCATAACTGCACAAACACTTTAAATCAGGAATTATGCTTTTAAAAACCTTTAACACAATAAAGACCCTTAGTGAGATTCAGCAGTGATAATGCAATGAGTAGCAGAACTGAAGAAATACAACTGCTGATAAAGTCGTCAGGCAGATGGGGCTGTCTGTATTGAGGATACAGTATGTGTTGTACGTCTTCACTTAGCAGGTTTTGCTACATTCTAATTATGTCCCCTGCAGCTTTAAATTAGGAGCAGATTCTTTTAGAACTGTTAGGTTTTCCCATTCTAGTTTGCATGTGAGGATGCAGTTACTTATCAAAGAAGCAGCATTCTATAAACCAACCTGCCATAGCTTTGTGTGTGGTAATTACTCTGTAAGGGCCTTAGGACGGGGTTCTCTTTTTTATCTCCCCTACATGTAAACAGCAGTTAGTTCAAGAATGTCCCAGTCCCAGAGTAGCCTTCCTAGAGAGCAGCTTGAGAACCAATTTCACTGGAAACTTCCAGCAGTACCCAGACAGCCAAGGTGCTTTGCAGACTGCTTTCCTCAATGCATGGCAATAGGAGGTTATTGGCAGCAGAACTGTAGTAGTAAAAAAACTGAACCCTTTACAAATGGAGATCTTCCCCCCTTTTTCACACCAGCAAGATTCACAATTCAGTCCAGCTTCAAAAATGCAAGGACAACCCAATGCTCAGAATAATTAAAGCCTTGCAGAGTTTTTGATCTGGTTCTTCAGTGTCTGTTATTTACTTTGATTTTTGTCAGTCTGAAGTTTATTTAGTGTGCTTGTGTTGAGGATTTATGTGGTTTTCTTGCCGATTCATACTGGAAATTATGGTAGTTGAACTTCAGTTTCCCAGAAGAACATTCTTACTTCAGCAACTCAAATATTTATATGAAGTCTCCTCTACTGTGTAATGACAGCATTCTATGCAGCATTTTTTAGAGATGAGGCCCTTTGTAAATTCCAGACTTGCATAACCTGGGAAATTCTGAATTCCCCCGTGTTTCATTACATTACTGTTTCTCTGTTTTCCTGTTGAAGTGGCAAAATACTTGCTCTAGCTTGATGTTCTGCAGTAAAGCTCATCTGAGTTTTATTCTTCTGTTGTATTACTTTATTAAAATGTTCCAAATCCATGATCAAATCAGTTTTTCACCAATATTATTTGCAGCATCAAACCATCATTAAGTCCAACTGAGAAGTTTTCAGAACAGTTACACTGTGTAGCACTGGATGTTCTGTAATATCACTACCTTTGGGAGCTCAGGTATCCAGCTGAGATCCAATTTTTCAATATGTATAATAATCATTGCTAAATTTTCCAAATAGTCAGAACTTAGTTTTATTTATTATTTTAAAATATCTTTAAAATGAGGAAGAAGAGTGTCTCTGGTCAAAACTGCAAGCAGGTTTGGGCAATTACTTTTAAAAGGCATCCCTGTGCTGACTTCCATTGCTGTGCCTTTTGAGACAATTGCAAATTGGGATAGAAGCACCAGTCAGTTTTTGAAAGACTCACTCCTTAAAGCTGAGAAATTTGTGCTGGGGATAAAAAGACTAAGTTCACTGCAGGGTCTTGAGTCTTCATTCTTTAGGAATGGAAAGTGAACTGATCGATCAAGGAGACCCACAGCTGGATAAATCCTTTAAGAGCAATTGGTGGTGAACTGTCTGCTGGACAGCTTATGTAAATATGCACACAGATACTCTGGACCACTGGGGAGTGACCTGTCTGTGGTGACCTATCTGCTTCCCTCCTAGGGGAATACAGTAAAACTGGTAGAGTATCTGAAAGCAATTTGTAATTAACTCTCAGGCTGTTTAATAGCACTGTATCTTTCCCTCAGATCTTCTGTACTTTTGTGGCTTCAGAAAGACCTTAGGAGTATAGCTGAGGGCAAAGCATAGCTCAGTATGTCCATGTATTAAAGGATTGGTTTAAAGGCTGTAGTTAGATGAGCACAGTTGTCAGTTTATGTGTTGTGTTTTTGGAAAAGGTATTGAACGCAATGGGGTTTATTATTAACTAGACTGAAAACGTACAAAATTGTAAAAATCTGTTCTAACAACAACTGAATCCCTTTTTCTCAAGGTATTTCAAGATTCTTACTAGACTACACATCTCAGATAGCGTTGCCTAGTTATATAAACCAGTGATAGCATTTCCTGTGAAACTAGCAAGGATGTAGCAGTGTATTTTGAAGTGTGACACTGTTGCCTCCCTGTCACTGCGAACTGTTAAATATGTCTCATTTGGAGACTTTATCTGGAACTTTGACTACAGCTAACATTTAAAAGCTGATAAAATAAAACAATTAATTTAGAAATATTAGAGCAAGCCAAAGAGCTGATAGAGGAACTGCCTTTGTTTAAATGTTCTACAACATTAGACAAATTAGTCTTAATAATGTCTTCTTAAGTTTACATTATCTTTCCTTTTGAAAAATAAACAGCTCAAACCATTGTCCTCTGCTACCAGCAGATGACAGTTATTCAGAAAAGCCATTGCTTTGGAATTGTCTTTGGTGTTTCAATACAATATTTGATGGTTGAACAGGAAAGAGAATTTTTACATGATAACAGTTTATGTTCAGTATTCATGTGATACATTAATTGAAAAGAAGCTGAAGAGAATAAGAACCTGTTTAATACTGTAAATTGAGCATAAGTGTTAAATGCTCTGTCTGAATGCCTGCTTTATCTTTCCTCTGACAGGTTGATAATGTATGGCTTTGTGAAGGCCATGGTACACATTGGCCAGTTAAAGCAATGGGAATTCCACTTCACTGACTGTTTATTTTTTGGATCACTGATGTCTGCCACAGACCCAGGTAACCATTTAAAATAAATTACTTTTTCAAAAGTGAGAAGAGTAATTAAGAACATAACAACAGCAGGTGCCATAGAAATGTTCAAAGTCTCTGTTCTTGATTTCTTCTTCCCATAACTGTTAAATGACTGATATTCTGATAATCATAAGTCCACCCAGCTCCAGAGATCCCTTGTGTTTGTTTTAGTGACTGGTTTACCTAGGTTTAGCTCACAAATGTTGTAATTGAAGTTGCTGGGAAAATTGGGAAGATGTTGTTCTCTGATCTTCAGGACTCCTGCCTATTGATTGCTGTGTGAGAGCTGGTCTAACCTGGAGCCTCCCAGCCAACAGTCTTGACATCGCACTCATGTGGGATCTAACCCAGCCTGAAGACATGGGGAACAAAGCTTGCAGATTTGGCCATTTAAATACTGGTTTTAAGGTCTCACAGTTTGAATGCAGTGTTCATAGAAATACAATGCTAAAAACAGATACCAACAGATTGACTTGAATTTGCAGATGTGAGATTTAAAGCTTAAAGTTACAGTAAATAGCAAAGTCTGGGAAGCAGACCCAGTCAAATTCAGAATCCTAGAATTACAGAATCCTCCAAATTTGAAGGGGTGTCTGGAGGTTTTCTAGTCCATCCTTCTAATCAAAACAGGGCTTATCTCAAAGTTAGCCTAGGTTTCGTATATTTATCCAGGTTTTGTTATGTTGAAAATGTTAATAAGAGTATTCTGATATTAAAAGGAAAATATTGCTATTTGCATCTGTGGGACAACAGTGAAGGAGAAGGTGAAAAAAGGATTTTTTTATATGTTATCTGCTGAGACAAAGTACAAATTCTGCAAGGGTACATTGGATTTTTGCAAAATTTTCAGCTGGGCTGTTACAGGAAATGGAACAGAAAATATTTTGTGATGCACATGATATGCTTCATTAGTGTTAAGTAGCCTTGAGAAACTTCCCTGAGAAACTTAGGAATAAACCTTTTAAATTCCTGACTTTTAAAAGAAATGAGAAAAAGCAATACTGTTCTACTTTTTTTTTTTTCCTTTCTTTAAATGAACTCTCATTATTTAACAAAAGGCTTTGGCCTTGTGTTTTATCATTCTGATGGCTTAAAAATATGGTATAAAGCAATTTACTTCCACAAAAGCAGTTGTTGCAAGATTGCTGTAAAAGCTGCATCAAGTTGATATTCTCAAATTAATCCAAGCATCCAATATGCTGCCACTTATAAGAACACCCAGCTACATTAATAAGATTCAGCACATGATTGAAGCCTATCCTCAGAGCAAGAGAAAAACATGCAAACTGAAAGCACAAGGAAAACTAAGGAAAATGAACTGCTTATGGAATAAAAGGGTCCTTACAGTTTCCAAGTATGTTTCTTGATTGTGCTATGAATAGGGGTTTGCAGCTGGCTTAGTTTCGTTTCCCATCTTCCAGTCCAATACTGTTTAGTTTCACAAATGAGCGTTTGACTTATGAGGAGTAATGTATAAGACAAATGCACTGATTTTGATTATAAGAGTATTAAATCACAACTGATTAATCTGGAACAATCATGAGGGGGAAAAAAAGAGAAGACAAAACAGAAGCTCCTCTTACACTGTAAGGAGTAAGAAGTGACAAGGATTACTTTTCCCAGAGTTTTAAATAGACTCAAAAAGCTAATGCTGCAGTTGAGAAAACTGAGTTTAGTGTGACAAATGATCATTGATTAATATTGTTTGCAATTACTCCTCTACTTACATAGTGTCTGTGGATGTCCAAGAGGGTTTTTAATGTTCAGTCTTCCTCCCTCTGTTTATCTACTCACAATATGCTAAGCTGTTTTGTGTGTTCACCAGCCTTATCCATATATTTCAACCCCTCAAAGATTTAGAGAATTTTGAATTAAGTTTTTCATTAATTAAATGGTGGACACTGCTGAAAATATTCCATTGTGCTGTAGGTTTTGCTAGTGAATTATAATCTCAAGCCATGTAAAGAGCTCATTGGCATTCCAAAATCAGTTAAAATATGATGCCATGGAGGACTGATACATATTAGGGCATAAAATAATCAGTCTAATGATTTGATATGTGATATCTAGGTTTTGGTTTAGTTTTTTTTAAGGAAATCTTTGGTAAAATGTCAGCATTATAAAGGTAAACTAGAACAATAAATTAGTGTCTTCAGATGAAATAATAAATTCCTGTCAGATTTGCTACATGATTTTTCATTTAACTTTTCACTGTGTAGGATTATAAACTCATTTCAAAAAGAGATTTCATTTCCCTTGGCTGTGGAAAGCAATTAAGTCTCAAAAGATGCTAAAAACTGATCCGTTGACTTGACAGAAGTTGGTTTGATTGAGTTCCGGATTTGCAATAGTGAAGATGACTGATAGATTTTACATGTTAAATAAAGACTTTTACTAGCAGGGCTGTGAACAAATGCACGCCAGTTAAAGTTGCCAGTACTGTTAAGAAGGAAATAATGTCATAGCACTCTGTAAGTTTTAGTTTTGAAGGTTATCTGAAGATTTTTAATCTAGATATTTTTGCATAAAAATAATTCAGAAGGATTGCTCGTACATGCTATGTGTTCCTTTATATAGAAAACCACCTCTTGAACTAAGATTAAGAAATTAATTTATGACTGTATATACTTGGGACTGTGTTTTGCATTATAGAGTGTGGTCCCTAAACACCAGTGATACTTTGGGATGCCTCAAAAGAACTTTCATGTCCCTAGAAAGGAGAGCTAGAAACTTCAGGAACAAAACAAAGTTACTTTCAACCAAATAATTTGTTTTACACAGAATGTCTACTTCCAATAATTTATCATTTTCAGTAGAAAAAGTTTCTCATTTGAAGACTTCAGGTGAGAGATTTAATTTAAAGAAACAGAATTATAAAATTCCCAAATTATTCCTTCATTAGTCTTTGATTTAAAACATGAGACCAGTATTTACATTTTCATTTATTCTGATCAGTAGGCATAATTTATCACGTTGTCAGGGAAATCATAACTTCTTGTATTTCATCTGTGTAAAATAGCACAGATTTCACTGTTTCACTGTTGAAAGGGTTTCCTTGTGTTAGTACTGGGTTTTGATTTCTAATGTAACCTGACTGGAAGTCTTTTGCTGTGATCCCTTCAAAGGGGATGGAGCTGTTCCTCCCTCTGCTCTTGCACACACATCACTCCTCGAGAGCAGCAATGAGAGTGTGGAGAAGGTGCTGCTGTGGGGAGTGGAGCCCCAGCTCTTGGTCCCTGAGCAACAGAGACCTGCAAAGTGAAACCATCCCATGTGTGAGCACAGAGAGGGGTTTGTGACAACAGCTGTCCTCTGGGGGGAAAAGGCAGGCTCAGCAATGAGCCCCAGCAATCAGCTGTTCCAGGGGGCCAGTGGTTGTAATGGAAGAATGGAGAGGACAAAACTGGCATGTGAATGTAAAGATCTGACCTCTGCCTTAGCTGCCAAAAACAACCGAATGGTGCGACTGGCATTTTGTCTTGGCCGCTGCTGTTCACACCTTCTGTGCAATGACCTTCCCTTCCAAAGACATTTCATGTATCTCTAGCACTTCCTTTTTCTTTTTAACTTTTGACATTTCAAGTATAGAAGGCACATTTATTTTACAAGGCTTTGCTGAAGCACGGCTATTTCTGAGCTGTATGAACTCCCTTACCTTTGGTCACATTGATAATCACAAGGCTCTTCCCTATTTGAAGTTACTATGGTTACAGCTGAACTGGAGTTGTGGGTTGCACTGCTCTTGTTATTGATAAAATTGGATATTTATCAGAAAGAGCAGTTTCAAAGGATTTTGCATTAAGAAGCACAATGTACAAATAAACACAATACATTTCATATAGTGGTTATGTAAGACTTTATAAATGTGGGTTTAATTAAAATATTTATATGCTTTCTTATTCAGCGCTGAACTAATTTGTGAGTGGTGTGACTGATTAATAGGAAAGGACACTAGAACTTAAATTGAACTCCTTATTTTTAGACAAAGTCAATAGGAAATATGAGTTATTTCTCATCTTATTTTCTTCCTGTTTGATACTGCCCTCCTAAAAGAATTTATACCCATGAGAAAGATATTAATAGTTCTGGTCAGAAGATTGAGGTACAATCATACCCATACTTTATATAATGGTCTCATTTATTTTCTGAGTTTCCTTTTCCTTTTTAAACATAACAGCAAAATAGCCTTGGATACAGTTAGCTTAGGATTTGTTGTAGTTTGCTGATATTTCAGTCATGCATTCTTTTAACAGGGATCAATAACAAGCTAATTTGTTTCTACATATGTCAAAAGATACCTTTCACAAACCAGCTGAACAGACATTTGTTATGACTTGGGTAGAACTAAAATCATGTTAGGCTTAGAATCTAGCAGATGTTACCCAAGTCCATGAAGTCAAGGAAGAAGTGAATCAGATTTCTGTTGGCACAAGTACTGTGAAATTCTTAAATGCTTCACTATTTCCTGCTTCCCATCTCTGAGTTGTTAAATGAAGGTCACAACCCTTTCTGAGTCAGCAGCTCTGATACAAATTATTTCCATTTGTGTTGGTTTTTCACTGCCACAGAAGGTGTTTGTGCTCCCCCAATTACCTGTCCTTTTAGCCATCAAGTTCTTTACCTCTCTCTCTGTCCTCCTATGCTTACATTGAAATAAGAGATGAAGAGATGCTGTGTACTTTAACAAGTAGTTTGGTATATTTATCATACATATTGTATCTAATGAATTATACAAGTATTTGAGTAGTTACCACACCAAACCCAAGCCATACCTATTGTCCCTTGGAAGTGCCTTCAGAAAGTCAGAGAGACCATGTCAACTGCAATGCAGTGATCTTTACTGGGATATTCAAGTTTTCACAGAGTAGATATGTTACTGTGGTATATGATTTTTCAACAATTAATTCCCTTGAGTTTTAAAGTCATCCAGCAGACAAAACCTGATGTGTCTACTTTGTACATGATGACTATCCCTCAGGTGTTATTCTATCCAGAGAGCAATTTAAATCAACTTTCTTCCATAGCAGAATATCATGTCCCTTTTGTCATGTCCATTCTGACCTATACCCATAGATTCTCATAACTAATGAAGGCACATGTGATCTTGGGGAAATAACTAGATGGTGATTATCAAAACGAGGTGCAGATGTTTCCCTGAGCTCTTAAACAGGGCGGAAGTGCCGAAGATTCTGCAGTTCTCTGTTGTTGTGCAGATCCTATTTACAATACTCATTAATGAGTTGGTTAATGCAACAGAGGATGCTTCTTTAATGTATAACATTATGCTGAAAGGAGATTGGTAACACCTGAAAGACACGATTAGAACTCAATATGACTCATGTAATGATTTAAAATCGAGGATAAATGCTCACTTAGAAAAAAATCAATTTCATAGATAGCAGATAAAAAGTGAGCATTCACTTCTGAAAAGGATTTCAGGTTTACAACCTGAAAATGAGTCATAAGTACCAATACATAGTGAAAAAAGGAAAACGGGGTTTATTAACATGTTCTACAACATCTTTTCATTCTATTTCTTGACAGCAATTGTCAACTACAGTACTGGGATCTGGTTTTGGACACTATTTCAGGGAAGATATGAGCTGATTAGAAGGCAAGAAAACCTTACTAAAGGGAGGAGATTGAAAGAAGTGAATCAATTTAGGGAGAAGATGTCTGAAATGAGTCTTTGAATAGGCAAAATGCTTCTGGAAAGAAAAATGGAATAAATGTGACAAATTATTTGTGTCTCATGAGGCTAGGAATGGAAATTACAGACTTGAAGAGCAGGAGGGGAGATTTAGGTTAGACATCATTCAGGAATAACTGCATTTATAAATTGTATGAATACTGAAGAGCAAGTTAGTCTCCCTTGGGATTTGTGGAACCAGCACCAGTTCAGTTCTTTACAAATAGATCAGATAAATATCTGTCAGCAGTGGTGTGGCTGAAGCTTGCTGTGTCTTGGGCCAGACAAACACGGGGACAGAGCAGAGACCAAAATCCTTCAGTCAGGGACAGACAATGCTGTAAAGAAGATCCAATAACCTCCACTGGAAATGGGAAAACATTTGAAATGGAAGATCCTTTCTGAGAACTGGGTATACTGGGAAGTCTCTCCCAGAAGAGGCAATTAGTGCATTACTGTGTTGCTTGCTTTATTATTTTGCTTTCATTTGAAAAGATTTGAAGTCATATTTTTGGAGTAGGGTTGGGAGAGACAGCAAGAAGAGAAAGCTGTTTACTTAGAAGGTGAGAGGAATGTGTAGGCATCTGCCTAATTGGCTTGGCCTGCTGCACGTACACACCAACAGTACTTAAGACTTTGATTACTGTTTTCTTTTCCTTCTGTCATTTTCACAGGGACTATTAATGAGAGCCCAAACTAATTAGCTAATAAGCAAAAGCTGGAAGTGGCAAATAGTTTTAGAAAACAAGTCTGTTGTTATGCCAATGACATCAAAGAACAGGACACTAAACTGAGTCCACATTTAGCACATTAAGTCAGCATTGCTAATCAGGAGAAAACCTGAATATAGATGTTGGTGAACCAAGAAAACGTCTTTTGTCAATAAAACTTCTTCCTACACCTTTGAGCTATTCTGAGGAATGAACTCTTTTCCTAGTTTAAATTATAGCTGCAGTGGGAGTAGATGAGTGAGGTTACCAGGATGGTTAAATATAACTAGCTAATTTAAATATAGCTATATCAGCAAATGTTAAGCTACACACATCTCCTAAGTTGTTTTTTGTAGAATAACACTTCCAAAATTCTTCAAAGATAACACATCAACAGAGATCACTTTGACATAAAATCACACAGGAGAACTGACAATCTGTTTTGGGTTTATACACAGATTTTTAGATTACATAGAGATTTAAGTGTCATTTAGAAGATCTTAGCAGTAATGATTTCAAATTTCCAAGAAATGTTATTAAATCAAAGCATAATTAACCATTCATGTTTTTGTGTGTATTATCAGTCATGAGAATGTCAATGTATATAATTTTCATTTCTAAAATGTCAGATGTGAACATGGCATCCCAGAGGCAATCCTAATCTTTGGGATTCCTGCACTATGAGGACTGAGTCAATTGCACAATTATGTACTAGAATGAGCACCAGTGAAGCAGTGAGTTCCCGTGTCATTTTTAACCATACAAGTAATTGGGGGCCTTGACATTAAATTCTGTTTGAAAAGAGAAAGCTCTGCTTCCCCCATGCAAAGAGAAAATAATACCCACACAGAACACAGACAGTCTTCTTCAGCTGAAGATTATGAGGTGCCAGGTAGATCTTGGGAAGGACTGTGATACCCTGATTGCAGGTAAGAAAACTGAGGCATAAAACAGATAAGGTGTAAGTTAAGTCTATAGGACTTAATTCCCTGAATACGAGCCAAGTGTCTAAATGCCCCTGAGGATGAGTGTATAAATGATTTGCCCAACTTCAATTTAAATTCAACACACTCTAATTTCTTTCTATTACACCAGTAAACTAAAAGTCAAATATAGGATATAAGTTGTGGAAAAGAAAGGAACTTAAATTAATGACATGCTGAAGAAAAAGGGCTACAGGTGTCAGATACTCTGATCTGGACTGGAGGGCTACGTGACTACAGATATGCTACATCCAAGGTGGAAATGGTTCAGGACAGGGTAAATTATTGTGCAGGTTTTTCAGTGAACAAGCATAACAGAGGGATAAGTGTTGTTAAATCCTTCCTAAAACAGGTAAACCACTACTCATCACACACAAAATCCATGTAAAAGCCCATCTTTATGGCATCCTTGTTTTTTCTGTAGTCACAAGATCACAGTCCCTTATGCACAGTGAAACATGCTGTGACATTTTCATTTATGCATGATTCTCTGTGTGAGAGGGAAAGCTTCTTCCTGACTCAGCTAAAGCACCAAAACTCATAAACTCAATGCATTTAAGGATCTTACATACTTCAGTTGATCCCTTCTAACTTATTGTTAACCACTTAGGCATTAAATAGGACCATACTTCTCAAAATCCATATTCTAACATTGCTTTATTTCTTGAACTGCCAGAGGAATATGAAAATAAGAACTCACTTTGCTTTGTTTCCATACAGTGACAGTTCTTGCTATTTTCCATAAGCTGCATGTGGATACAGATTTATACACACTCCTGTTTGGAGAGAGTGTCCTAAATGATGCTGTGGCCATCGTGCTGACACAGTAAGTACACCCCCTCCATTCCTTCCTTGGCAAGATAATTACAAGCTTTAATTACTGATGTAATTCTCACTCATATAGTTTGAGCAAGTATCGATACAGCATTTGAAGATTTTGTTACAAAGATGTAGTTTTGGAATTGTTGTTGGTTTGTTAAACACTAGACTTCCAACATAAATGGTAACTGTGTATCCACAATGCAATTTTTACTTCATGTTCTTCAACCTAGAAAGTAGTATATTCCGTAAAATGTGTAAATTTAATTTAATATGATTTCTTTTCTCATCTAAACAAGATATGTTGAAAAAATAATGCTGAAGGAGCACCTGGGACATAGGGCAACTATGGAATTGGAGACAGGTTATTTTTGTTCTTTGCAATCTTTTTTTTTTCCCAAGATTAAAACCACAAAGTGGTACACAGTAGCTCAGTGTATCTACTCCTGCCTACTGAAGCTGACAGAGCTCCAGCGGATAATATTATCTTAAATTTATATATAGCTTTTTTATTCTTCAGGAATCCTCAAATAGATCACAAGTGATGGGCCAAAATCATAAAAGTATGTGCTGTCCTAAAAACACAGATGCTAAGTACATGATTAACAGGATCTCAACTCCACTCTACATGTATTATACGCTTCCTGGAGCTTTGCTAGAAATATAAATAATCCTCTCAGATAATCTTAAAAGTAACAGAATTGCAAAATCAAATTCAGTTCTCCAAGATGCTTGAAGATGCTTCACAGTAAGCCTCAATTCAGTGCCACCTTTCTCCTTAAAACATGGTTTCTTGAACTAGGATCTATCCTGTCTTTCAGAAAAAAGTACTTCTACAGATTTTACAGTTGTTAAAAGACTAAGCTTTGTATTTTGTTTGAAACCCCATGGAGTTTCAACTTAAAATATTTTAGTTGCAAAAAAAACCCAAACGAAACTTGTTTGACAATAAAAAGAATGGTGAATAGTTATTTATCATTCTCCAATTATCCATCTAGTCACATTCACCCACACTAAACTCCTCACATTGTTTGCAGAGCAAGAGTAATATTTTCAAACAGTGCCATGGCTGAGCACAGCATTTCATGATTAGATACAGCACGGCTGCCACATCCACTGGCTAGGGCTGGAATGTGTCACTTAGGAGAGCATCTGGTACATCAGAAAATACAATGCTCAAAAAGAAAATTAAGCAAAGACTGGACGACTCAGTAGAGAGAACAGACAGAAGAGTATTTAAGCAGCTATTGGAATCGGAAAGCAGCATGTAGGTGACAATAAGTCTGGGATTTTTTTCTCTCTCCCTTGGCGTTGTTTAATAGAGGCCTGGATGTTTACAGCTCATGTAGAGTCTTCATCTGTTAGTGCAAGATTCCCAGACTGAGGAACAGTAAGGCTACAGGCAACTTAAGGGGACCCAGAGTGTTTTAAGTGTCTCTAGTGTTCAGTTGCTGTGATGTCAAAGCATACAGATCTCTAAAAACGTGCAACTCAGCTGCAAAGCAAATCTAGAAAGACAAGTACGATCAGATAGAACATGATCTGTGAGTTTCTAAACTCTGCTCTCCACAGTACTCATGTCTAGGTTATAAGCCTCAGCCTAACTCCTTCTCATGTTTTCTCTGCTGTACATGGGAGATTACAAATCTTTACTACAGAATCTCTTGTCACTGGAAAACTAATGTTTTGGTATGGTCAGTGTGACTGATACTTTGATTTCTATAGTCATTGTAGAGACTGAAGAGAATATATGGCATCATCAGTTTCACATTTCACTGCTCTCTGGCTTAAATAATCAGCTTGTGCACAATACAATGTTTCTGAAACCTAATATGATCTTCCTTTCTGTAGCAATTTAAGTAAAGATATACTGTTAATAATGTCAGCTTCAGGTCATTAACACCCCACTAAACCAACCTGAGTTTAAATGAAGAATATTATTTTTCTACCACTGCAAAAGAACAGCTATTTTTTTCCTCTTTAACTCATACCATTCTTGTGTGCAAAGATAACATGTTCCTAATTACAGTAATAGAGGTCTATTTAAAAAGGTGTGAAAATAATGTTTACAAAACTAGAAAAGCAATAATAAGTGATTTATTACACTACACAATAGTAAACAGAGAACAGAACAAGAAAATACCCAGTGTCTTTCACTGTCTAACAGAATAGGCAAGATAATGTCTGCAGGAGTGACTCACTGCAGGAAAGTCAGGGAGAGAACAGAGGGAAGGCCCTTGTGGCTGGCTGTGGCAATTTGACAAGGTGAAGGTGTGTGGCTGGCTGCCAACAAGGGTCTAGATTGATCTCTCTCCTTTGGCTTCTCGCTCCAACCACTCTTTCTCCTCCACTGTTTATCATTTAGGTTAAAAAGCACAGCAGCAGGACCAGTTACCCCTACATTTTCCCTATGGATTTAGTAACTCACACAAGGTCTGTGTTGCCTCAACAGTAGGTCCAGGCACTGTGGCCAATTGCCCTCAGAAAATACTGATCAAGGACACAAGTGTTCCAGGCCAGTTTAGCAACTCGCCTCTGGCCATCCTGCCACACCAAACACCTGGGTGTTTGTGATAATTGCAAGATTTCATTTATGCTGTGCTATTTTAAGCTAATCCATGCAGGAGGGATCACTGTGACTCCAACTGACAGCAGTGGCTGCAGGAAGGCTGCCAAGCTGTTGTGCATCTGGGAGAGCTCCCACACACAAGGGTCTCTGGAAGCAAGGGCATTGCAGATGTAATGAGCATTTTCGCCTATAAAAATAACTTGCAGAATTGCCTACAACTTTTCATTATTAGGATTAAAGTCTCCTTTTAATAAAAAAGTTTTTCAAAATTGTCGCAGAAAAACATTTTGGAAGAAAATAAGTATTTAAATTGTTAAAAATTAGCCATTTATGAGCCTGGTTTAGATCAAGGATTCAAGATATTTAAGAAAAATAACAGCAGAACCTTACAAAACAATACTTATTAGATTACTGCACACATCTGCTTTTAACCAGAAAAACCTGTGTGACTAATTATGCCACAAATATTTCCTACATCCTTTGTTTTCCAGAAAATTAACTTGTCACCCGTGTCCACTTTTTATGTCTATTCCTATTGTAAACTTTATATGTAGAAGTATTTTATATATGCTAACATGAAAACAAGCAAATAAAACGTTGTCGTTATGATTACAGATTGTTTACCTATTTGGAATTTAATTTTAGACAATAGATTGTGGGAATCTTTTATGAAAAGGTTGATCATCTCTTCATATCCTTATTATATTTTATCATATTGTTATTAAAATTTTAAAGAAATAAATCATTCTCAGTTTTTCAGATATTATACTTACACATTAAGAAATTTAACTGAGTTCATTCTATAGCTTCCAGAATGAAAGAATGTCCTTCAAGATTATGTTTCTTATATAACTGTATCATATGCTGTGTAGAATGGCTTCTTTTGATTTTTCGGGGGTTGGTCTATGATGTTGTGAATATTTTCATAAAATATTCCAGATTGTATCTTTTTTACCACTACAAAAATCCTCTAATTTCTGGGGTTTCAACTTCTTCAGCTTTTTTGCAAAAATATTAAAACCAAAATTTAGCTTAAAAATCTTCCAGCACAGAGAAAGCTCTTCTCTTAGCTTAAATTTAACCTGACATCCAGTTCCCTGGACATCATAAAGCAGCAGCTTGTTTAGCTTTGGGTATGCATAGGCAACGATGCCATAGGATGTGCCCCTCAAGGTGATCTATTTCATCCACAGATTTCAGCCCCAGGAAAGTTTCTCATGACTTAGGTTTGTAGATAGAGCCGTAGATACAAATACAGTGAACAGGCTGTGTACTTAGGCACTCATGAGCCGTGGACTCCATTCTAAAGATCAAAACTGAGGAGGATCTCAGTAACTTCAGCTGGAGTTGTGTGTGTGAAGACTATAGAATCTGGTTGAAAATTAATAATCTATGGTTACTTTGATCAAAAAATATTAGCTTTCTGTTTCACTTTCATTCCTTTTCCATTGTTCTGTCTTCATACAATACATATCTATCACTTGTTGAAGAAAACTTCTGCATATACTTTGAGTGTGCTTGCTGTAGATTTGGACTTGGCACAGTTTTTGCGCATTTGCAGAGAAACTTGATGAAGAAAGAGTGGAAGTTGTAGAAAAAGCATTGAATAGCTGAAGATGTGACTGAAAAGTAGCTCAAGATGTCATTAGCATTGAGACAGTATATTTAGCAGAGCTATTTCTTCTTTCTCATGCTGAGTGCTCCGTGAGTGCAGGATGTGGAAAGCAGTAATGAATATTGATGTGTGTTCCCTAACAAATTATCTGAGAGAACATTACACCAGAGATGTTTCCATTGTAGCCAATGTTAGGCACCTCTGAATCATTATTATGCAAAAGAAACAACTTCATTTCTCTGCTGGCTCAGTACCATTGCTCAGTGGGCCTGACGGGTTTCCTCCCTTCTCAGAGGAGGAGAGTGTGGAAGTCACGTGGGCATCAGGGACATCACCATGGGGCAGTGCCATTCACTGTAATCAAAACAGGTGAATGGCAGTCAGGGGACACGGGACAGGTGACACTGTGACATGTGTGACATGCGGCAGGCAGTGGATTCACTGGCTCTGTTGTGTGCAGCAAGAACAGTTTGATACACGAATGAAACAGAAATCCTGTGGATAAAAAGCATGGTTGAGGATCATGTGGCAGAGAAGCCAGAGAATACAGAAACTATCTGACATATGAAATGAAGACCTCCTGTGTCAAAATGCCAATTACCCTAGAAGTGTAGATATTCCTGGACAGAGAGGAAAGCACAGTTTTCTTGTGAACTTTGCCTTCTAATTTTTAAGAAAAGTCCCTTAAATGGTACGTAAATGAAGAGATGGTCACCTTGAAGAGGAAAGTAAACAAACAAACAAAAAAAAAAAAAAAAACCAAAACCTAGATTGTTTTGAAATGGATATTCTGCCTTTTTTGTAAAGTCTTTATTGGTTGTATAGATTCCACAAAATTCACTAATGCCAGTTAGCAAAGTTTAGATGACATAAGGCTGTAAGGCTCCCTCTGCAAACGTCTAGGACCAGCACCCAAAGACTAAACTCTTAGAACTAGGTAAGAACTGGAGGTGCAATAGATGCTGTTAATACACAATCTGGTGCTGATAAGAACAGTAAATATTGGTGAGATCCATATTTCCAATGATGCTCTCAGGAGAAATATTGTTTCAGGAATTCAGTGAGCCCCTATTGGCTAGATAAGACAGTGTGAACTAAATACGGAATGTTCCTTTTTTTTTCCTTTTTTATTCTTTAAAAAATCTGGGCTGGTAGAAGAGTCCTGCAAATCCCTTCTACATAATAAGTGTCTATGGATTTCTCAAAGATTTACCAAGCAGTTTAGCATGATAACAAAATTTCATTTTCCAAAGCTCTTGGAATTTAATTTTTCTCTAACTATAATTTTATTTCAAATCCATTTTTCATGATCTAGCTACACCAGATGACACCATATCTGTGCCTGATAAATTAACTGTCCACAGAATCCAGATCTCTTTTTAATAGTTTATAAGGCTTGAAATTTGAGGTAAATAGTTTGGAAATTGCACATTTTGTTTTACTTTTGTCTTTCTTCTTTAGCATAAACAGAACTTATCCACTACAGCAGAATAAAGTACAAAGAAGGAACTCTAGTTATTTAATGTGTTTGTGACAACAGGGCATTGTACTCAGGGGGAAAAGGGGCAGGGCAAATCATAAACGTGAAGGTCAGCTTAACTACCCAGTGAGGAAAATCCTTGTAAAATTAGTTTCTTGGTTCCTCTTGAATATTTCCAGGATGAACATATACCAATTCAGGTCATAGCGTACCTCCTCTTCTTTGCTTAAAAAATACTTCCATTCTAGTCTAGTAATACCTTATGCAAGTTAATACCATGTTCAAACCACTCTTCCTTGGCAGTAACTCTCCTGGAAGTTTGTATGGGGCTTTCTAAAATAACACGGCAAAGGTGGCTGAGGCAAATGTAATGACAAACAGTATCCATTTCCAGGGGAAATAACTCAGAAGCCCCAGTTCAGCTCAGTGTGTGCTGAGCACCCTCTCAGGTTGTATCTTCTCAGACAGTGATTCCTATAATTATCTTAGGAAGACAGTAGAATTCCTTCTGACACACTGGTGGTTCTTCCTGGTAGGCACAGTCATCATGTTACTAATTCCAGTGCCGTTTAGAACTTTTCAAAATATAAGAAATTCTTTTGATGTAATGGACCTCAAATGAAAAATGAATAAGAACCTTTAAACCTATCTGGGTTTAGGTATTTGTTTACCTGTATAGTTACTTCAGCGGGTTTAATTATGTTGTTATGTCCTTGAACTTGAAGGTACTTTACACAGGAGGAAAATGTAATCAGAGACTGAAGAAACAGACATTTGACAAACATCAAATATAGTTACAAATATTCAGTCCATGTTTCATGTGGTCATTGGCCCTGTGACGTAACTGTCCATTATCTACAAGTGCTACATTCTTACTTTCCACAATTTCTAATTGTTATTCCTTGTGTATTATATATTAAAATCAGTAGTTCTATAAAGGACAAGAAAAGATATTGTAACTACGCTGCTGAATAATTAAGTTGGGAGCTGGGACTTGCAGGAAATAATATTGGCTTTGAAAGCTGTGATGGGTGTCTCCTTGTTGCATATCTCAGTAGATGTGAAGCTCCCTTTATGATTATATTATTCTTTTTTCTTTTGTCATGGACTGTCTCTAATTTGGATCCTTTGCCCTTCCGTTTTTGGAGCATTATTCTGTATAGATTTTGCCACACTTTGATCCCTGAGCACACTGAATAACAAATTTTGCAGAGGAAAGATAGCTGAATGTTCTCATACCATATTTTTCACTCAAACTGCTGTTATAGTCAGAAAGTGGCCTTTAAAAGTGACATTATGGGCTTCCATATGTATATCTCAAGACTTTTTCTATCATGTGTATCAATTAAGAAACAAAGACTTCTCTATTAGTTAATCCTTTGTTTCAGTTTCCTCCCACCTGTAGGTAACTGGGAGTTCATTCAGTCTAAAAACACGGTGAATTCTCTCAGCCTGAATCCCAAACCTCATGCTCAGATTTGTTAGGCACTGTTAGCAAATGGCAAAAAATATCATTGCATCAGTATTGAGCAGTCACATATGAAAAAAAGAATGTTTGTTTCTCAGTTGCCCTTATATTTTTAGCCATTTTTTTAAACCCTGCATTCACACAATTTCTTAGTGTCTTTTACCATACAATCTCAGCCACTGGAGTGAAAAAGAAATTCATTTGAATTCTGTTTATTTCCGACTTATATCTGAGTGCAGACAAGATGTTATTCACACATCCTAGACCTATCAGTACATAATAAATAGCATAAAAAAGCACTTCTATCCATAAGTGGGCCCTTATGTGCACACAGTTAAAAGCTTTAGTGTACCGACACAAAAATCTCTTCAGCCTAGGTGACTCTTTTTCTAAAGTATAAAAGCCTCATTCCTTGCCAGCTACTGTACAAAGGTGCACAGAGCGACACTTGTAGCCCAGGAAGAAAAGAGGGAAATAGAAGCACCTGTGCCATGAAACTCATGACAAAAAGGTTAGAAGTATCAACACATGCAGCATTTTCCTGCTTAAAGAAAATAGATTTCTAAGTGTGGGAAGAGATGGTGAAATGAAGATGAAAGAGCAAGTAAGAAAACGAGCTGCTGAAAGCAACAAATGGACACTGTGGAGGCATGGCTAGGAAAAAGATGCAAGAGTGAGAAAAGACAAGACATGGTGAGAAACAAAGATAAGGCACACCGTGTAACTAGAGATCACGACAGTGATACATAACCCTGCAGCTAGGAGTCTTTGGAGGGAAGAAAACTTTGTTTGCTCATAGAGATGCAGAGGAAAACCTGATTATTTTTCTCTGAATGCAATTTTGCAGTTTTATGTTGATTTCTTGTGAATATCTATGTTGAAATCCTTAAGTAGAACTTCAAAATCTGCTCCTGAACTGTAAAGAAACTGGCAACAGAATAGGAATTGGGATAGCCAGTTCTGAAGAGTGATATGCTGCAATTGGGTAGTGAATCTGAATTCGGAAAAGGAATCAGACTCTGCCAGAAATACGAGGGGTTGCCCCCAGACCCTTTCTTTGTAGCTGTCTTTATGTTACTGGGTTGGCAGACCTGGAGGGACTGAGGCCTGTATGAGCTCAGTTTGAGCACTGGCAAGCTTTGATGGGGGTTGCCTTTGCAAAACCTGACCTAGAAATCACAGCTCAAAGTGAGACCAGCACTGGAACCCGACAGGCATAGGGAGAGTTGCTCTGTGGTACTGACTTGCATGACCTTGAAGCCTTGCCAGACACTTAGGGATTTCAATGCCTGTGAGCTACAGTTCTGGAGGAATGACTAACTGGATCTGTGGATCCTCATTCCAGATAAATACCATATCTAATTTTATTCCCACAAAGATTCCTGAGGAGGGTTGTCTGTAACACTGTGGAAGAGAATAAGATAGAATCAGCTGAAAACCTGAAAGCAAGAAAAATGTTGGATGAAAGTTCAGCCCAAACATTTCATTTACTGGTTCTCCTTAGACAAGATGAATTTGGCTACTATTCCCAATACTGCTGGAAAGGCTTATATACCAGGAAGCCATTCAATGGTCAAATAAAAGAGTAATTTATAAATTAATAGAACAAGGAGTTAATTGTGCAACAAGTTAGTGAGTGATTTTAAAAGGTGGATGAGGAATTCTTTCCCTCTATAATTTCTATAATAATGAAATTATGGTTGTCCATCTGCTCTTTTTACCTTTGAGGAAGGGTTTAGTCCCAGCTTATTTTGCTGATGATAATTAGAGTTTCACGTCACTGACCATCTGGAACAGGAGATGTGAGCACTGGGAAACTAACCAAACTTGCTATTAGAAGGAACTTTAAAAGAGCTTCTTTCCCAGAATAGAGGAAATCCCACATAAAATGTCTGTGTCCTTTTTTAATAAAAGTTACTTTCTTTTTATCTCCATAAAGCTTACAGTACAGACCAGGGTTATGCTTAAATCAGGGGGGGAAGTGCTATTGAATTTCTGTAATGCTTGTTAAAGCTGGAATTTCAGTATGAAAATGAAATCTCGGAACAGAATGTTTTCAGGAGGTAATTCTCAGTACTATATTTTTTTCACATTTCACATCCCTTTTTCCAATATTAGCACCACATTACATTATAATTTTCCTTAGTATGTAGTTAATACACGCTAAAGGTCTTACTTGCTGCTGTGCTGGGCCTGGCTGAGATGGAGTCCACTCTTCCCAGGGCAGCCCTCCCAGTGCTGTGCTTTGCAGTGGCAGCTGGAGAGGTGTTGGTAACCCCCCAGTGCTTAGCTGCTGCTGGGCAGGGCTGGCACAGCATCAGCGCTGTCTCCCCAGCATTCTGCACCTCCTCTGGAGGTGGGCAAAGCCTTGGGAGAGCCAGGACAGCCAGGACAGCTGACCCAAACTGGCCAAAGGGACATTCCATACCATATGGCATGTGCTCAGCAATAACAGCTGAGAGAAAGGACGAAGGGGCAGGGGAGACATTTGTCACTGTGTTTATCTTCCAGAGCAACTGCTACACACACTTGCCACAGATACACGTGCCCTACTTCCCGGGAAGTGGCTGCCCCTCACCTACTGATGGGAAGCAGAGAATAAATCTTTTGTTTTCTTTTGCTTCCACACACAGCTTTTGCTTTATGATCTGCCTTTATCTTAACCCATGAGGTTTTTTCCATCCTATTTTCTTTCCCCTGCCCCACCCTGCTGAGGAGGGGAGTGATAGAGAGGCTGTGTGGGCACCTGCCTTTCAGCCAGGATCAACCCACCACAGTTACCTCATTGGCTCCAGTTTGTTTGTGCAATTTATTTGAAAAGGCACCCTTCAGTTGCATTCTACTAAGCTAGAATATATTTCAGTGAGTAATGTTATAGATATCACCCTGAGAGATGTATGAAAATGTAGCTTAGCTCAAATCAGCTGGGAATGTCTGTACTTGTCACACCCAGTCAAATCAGACTAGCTGGAGGTATCTCCGTCCACTTGTACACAAACAGGCTGATAAGATTTAGGCTCAGAATTAAGAACACTGCTTGCAGTCTTGCAAATCACATCTAAGGGGCAACTATTTAGCCACATTTTCTGTACAAATGACCGAATGAACATCAAAGCTTCTTTATTTCAAAGATTTCTATGGGGGACTCTTCAGAACTGAAGTACAGCCTGGTACGAGTCAGCTTGTTTTGTGAGCTCTTCCAGATATTTTTTTCTTATCCAAATAACCTTTCTCTAGTGAATAAGACAGATTTTTCTGAGAGCAAGATAATTTCATACAGAGTCTAATTCTACTTACAGAGACAACTCCCTTTTAGTTTAAAATGATAGTATGATACTATTTCCCTTGAAGTGTTCCAAAAGAAAGCTCATTTAATCCTCTCTGGATGAGATACTGTACATAGGAGTCTGTCTGGTTCTTGCAGTAGATCAACATATTTTTCAAGTATCCTGGCAGGGAAGACAAGGAGGAGGGTGTTTTGGAAAGGTGTGGGAGGGCTTGCCATTTCATTTGCTGGGTACCCACCAATACCTATTCACAGCCCAAATCCTTTCCAGAAATACAGTATTGAAGGGCACAGCTATCTCAAAGAGACAGAGGACTTGTGACAACAGGATAAACTCTGTAAAAAATCTGTTATTCTTTGGAGATCAGGTTGTGATTACATGAAAGAAGAACCTGTTCCTAAAATGGACTGCATGTTTGCAGTGGCTACCCAGGAGCACTAGGAAAGACTGAAGTCTCTTGTGATCCCCCTGTGAGCCCCTCCAGAAGCTCTGTGCTACAGTTCAATTGGAATTCCATCATTCTGACCTGCTTTAAGCCTTTTTTGTTTTAACTAACAGCAGTATAAGGTAAACTGCTTCCCACTGCAAGCCCTGATCTTTGAAGACTCAAATCCTTAAGCTACTGAGTCTGTTAGAATGGACATTACTCTCCATGAAATTCTTTTGCATGTGCATATGTGGATATATATATACTTCTGTGTGTATGGGGAATTATCCATAAAGCACATCAAGATAATGAAAATGTTATCAAGTACTCATAAGTTACATAAAGCCCCAAGATTTTCATATCTTACTGAAGAGGTGTTGAGAGGCACCTTTTGTAGACATTTTAATCAAATGCAATTTTTCAGTTTATTTTTTCATACACAGAGACCCCACTCTCTCCATACCCAAGACATTATTTTCAGTGTGCATGTTTCACCCTTTGGATTAGGAACTGTAATGTTTTCAGGATATACTTTTGTCATTTGAGCAAAGAGAATAATTGATAACAGTAGCATACAGCTGCCTTCCTTCAGTGCCAGGCACAGCAGGAGAGACTGCATTCCTCTAGCTACTGCATTTCACAGCTACCTAAATGATGAGGCTCAGCAAATTTCTATTCTTAGAATTTATTCCAATGGTTATAGGGTTCCACTCTCTCATTGTTTACTCCTGCTTTTGTGTTGGTCTCAATCTTATTCCTTCTCTTTCCTTTATCTTTTCACAAGACAAGGGTCACCATCTCTATCTCGCTCCACCCATTCCCCTGAATTGCATGACCTTCTCCACTTCTACTGCAGGCACCAGTCCTCAGGCCTCCAATCTGAGATAGACAGAAATTATTTCTAGAGATAAGCTAGGACTGTTAACCCAATCTCCTGCATTCCCTAAAGCCAACAGATACCCTGACTTCATTTCTGCTCCACACACCTCTTTGCTATCCTTCTGCCTACACTGAGACAAACAGAGGAGGTACTGAGGAAAAGAGAGAGCCATGTGATGGTCAGTTCTGAAGGCTGGGGACACACAGCTGGCAGAGCTTGGGGAGCAGTTACTGCAGGAGAATACCATACTTATGTTTTAGATGGCACATGCCTAATACACATGAGGTCTCAGAAGGTCTTAGAAGATTTTTGGTTGATGAAGTTTATCCACTGAGATTTGTCAACTAAACATTTCAGAAAGCTTAAAAATTTGCACAATTTTGCCACATTTTCACAAGGTGAAAGATGTGTAAGTAGCAGATGAGTAATTTCCTCTTTCCTACCATTAGAAATGACAAGTCTGAATTTCAAAGTGGTACAGTGAGAAAGCTTTGTAATTACATGGCTGCAAGATTTCTGTCCAAGATAAGCACAAATGTGTTCTCTCTGTACTGATTTGCAAAATGCCAGAAAAAGGTCTTCTTGGAAATTGCAAAAGCAACATGGAAATGTAGCCTCAATGGTGGCATTTTGGCAAAGTCACAAGCCATAAGTGAAAGGCAGGAAACAGTCAGGGCAGCAGTTGTGCAAGTGGCCCTGAGAGAGGGCAGTGTGACAATGCTGGTTCATTTCTACTATGTTTAGGGCAATAGGACTTACAAACATTTCCTGTAAAGACCATTGAGCCAAAGAAAGAAATCCAGGCTTCTTATCAGTTTGCTCTTAATGCATCTGGTACTTTGATTTTCCCTAACTAATTGCTAATTATAGTGATCTACATATTCTGAATGTAATATGCATATGTGTATGTTATTTGGATTCCTAATGAAATTTCACCACATTTCTGGGAGGACCTAATGGCATTAGAATTTGGATTTTGAAAAGGAAAGTTTAAATATGCTTAAAAATTTGAACAAAGTAACATCCCAACAATACAGTGGATAAACTGACATTCATATTTTCCTTCGTAATTTCTCTGTTACAAAATCTCACAAAAATGAAATAATTTTCAAACCTAAAGCATTTTCATTTGTATCTCCATTCATTTAATGTTTACTTGATTTTCACTTAAAAGAAATCAAACAATACTTTCTTTTTACATTGTTCTACTGATCTGTAGCAAGCACAGCCAGAAACAATAGTGAGAGAAATGAGAATTATAGAGTGCCTAGCAGGCTGCTGTGTGCCCTGCCTCAGACACACTGGGAGAGGGTTATAGCTACATGAAAATATTCCTGAAGAAAATGTTTCAACCTCCTGAACCATTTAACAGTGTACATTTTCTTTATTATGGTATCTTTATTCCTATAGAGTAATGCTAAAGGTATTTCTAAACTCTCATTTTAGGATGTTCAGTTTTATATTCTATTTCTAGTGTTAGCAGGGCTTAGTCCATAGCCAGGAGAGTGTTTTCACTGTGCAATGACAGAGTGAGGTGAATGCAAAAGTTTCTGAGCCAAGACTCCTACATTCTAGTAATTATGAGGGTAATGAAGCTAGTCAGAATTATTTTCATTTTATTAATAGCTGTGTTTAAGCATCATAGAACTGCCTGTCTAGGGAAAGTATTTATTTTTAAACTAAGTGGTGAAAATTAGTGCATTGTACTAAATGTTTATCCAAAAGTCAATGGGGTCTTTATAAAGCCAGAAGGAAAAATTGTCTTTTTGGCTGCCTATCATTTTGGTTAGACTTTCTACACTGTGTTGGATAGGTCAATAACAATATACCTTAATTTTAAACAAAGGAAGATATTCCTTAACATTTTAATCTTACCATTGAGAAATAGTTCATGATCAACTGGCAGTTGTGTGTCCAAAAATCCTAGCATATGCACTTATGACTAATGCATTCTCATCAAAGCAAGAACTCCCATCCAGTATATTTGGTATAAGGTCTCTCTGATTAATGATTTATATTTAGGAAATTGGGGGCTTAGGGTTAGGATTTTATTATCCAGATTATTCAAGATTCCAGTTAACTCAAATTATTCTTCAAGTGGAATGTTCTTATGTAGCAAGGCTTAAAGTTGACTTATCACCTGAAACTCCTGTACAAAGATTAAAGAAATACAAACTGCAAGGTATTTTGAGTAGAATATCCCCAATGACAGAAGTCAGAGCTATAGAATGAGTGTTTGAGTGTTTTCTTGTTCTCTTCTTGCTATAATCTTTAAAGATAAAGAGAATGTTTTACTATTTTGATTGCCTTAGACTTTGGGACTGAAATTCTGTCCACACCAACTTCACTACCTAAGTGGTGATTCCTCCTCTATGTTTTATTTCACCACCAGTGAAGCCCAGTAATCCTCCAGAGTAAAGGGTATTGACAGGCGTCATAATCACCACTGACTTAATGCTTGAGCAAAACAATTTCCCCCCCGGTTCAGCTGCCACATCTCTGTTCCCAGCAGCCCCAAGCTGCTCACAGGAACCCCTGAGCCTGTGGAGAGCCAGCTACAGTTCATACAGTTCAGAATAGCTTCAGCCAAAGCAGCCTTTTGCAGCTCCTGGGCAAGGGGAAAAGGTACAAGACAGATGCAAAGCCACCTTTCAGCCCATCTGCTGTCCTGCCCAAGTCTGACAGACTACACACTCTGCCTTCTAGACGCCTCTCTTGCTCATGCTTTGTGCAATTGCTTTTCAGGCAGCATTTACTAGAGATATAACTTCGAACTCATTTTTTCACTTTGAAATAAGTCTGGACCTATTCCTCTATTGCGGACCTATTCCTCTATTGCCTTCTCAGAAATTCTATTTTTAAATAGTTTTTTCTCTAAAAAGACTTAAACAGACTATACTTTCCCAGCACAGTGGATTTTTCCAGTGGATTATTATTAATACATGTTGGGACTTGTTGGGTTACACTTTCTTTGCAGTGCACTGCCCAGTAATTCTGTTTTAATGTTCTAACATTAAAGCTATAGCAAAGATGTTAAAGTACTTTAGGCAACAGAGTTATAAGGCACCAAGTAATAGGTAATACTGCATTTTAAAATTTCTACCATGGCTTGGATTTTTATTTTTATAAGCTGTAAAAATAAAATGTTAGCATATTAGCAGAAAGGTAAATGGGGAAAGCCTCAGGCCCACCTTTCTCCTACAGGAATATTACTGCCATTCTGTATGCAAGGCTGACCAGCTTTTCTGGCAAGAGAAGTGCCTTTCCCTAAGGTGAAATTTCATTCTGTTCATTTGCTATATTTGGATCAGGAACAGAGACCTACAATTCAGAATATCCCTAAATCCCAATCCTCAGCTCCAGTATAGCAAGAAAACAAAATATGTAACATGTTTTGTTTCTGACATTATTACTGCCAACACTAGAGCATACAATTCACATCTGGATTTATTTTAGACTTTCTCGTAACAGCAGCTGCATTTCTTGTCTTCACTGGGTACATTTTTAAAAATGAAAATTGCCATGGCAACAGCTGCAACCATTTATTATAAAGCAATAGAAGTGGAACTAATATTTGTGAGAGAAGCTTTGTTATCAGGATAGTATTTCATTCAGACAATGCCCAAGTCATTTTTCCCTAGCTGTTCCATTTTTTGAAAGAAAAATATAGAAAATATTTTCAATAATGAAATGTAGGTGGGATTGAACAGCTCAGGAGATTAAAAAGATTTTCTTCTTCAGATTAATGGCTCATCTCAAATCCAGATTAGCAAGAGGCAAAAATTATTATCTGTTTGGTGGGCACATGAAAAAAATCGATAGGGGTATCGAGCTTTGAAAATCCCTTTCCCATACCAGCTATGTTGTCATCTGAAGCACAGAAACAGCAACTGAGTACACGGGGTGTGTCTTCGCTGGGGGAAAAATGGTGTGACCCACCCTTGAGCAGTGCTGATGTCTCATGCAAAGGAAAATTTCACAGACAGCTTGCAATGCTAACACTAAATAGTTCAAAGCAAACTGTCCTTTCCTTCCTCTCACTTGCAATGTACTGTGTTACCTGAGATAAGTGCACTCTTTTCCCCAGTAAAATGGGGCTAAAGAGGGATATTTGTCACCAACCTCAAGGTTACGCTGCTCCAAGTCAGGACTGAGGTGGTGTCAGCTAAAAGATGGCATGGGTATGTTAGAAATCACGTGGCCCATTTTGTTTGCATTTATTTACAACATTTCTTGGAGCATTAATCTTTGTGTAAAAAAATCTACAGAAGAATCTGGGTAGGAGATAGACAAATTGTACTCCAGATATTGAAAAGCTACATGAAATGTAGATTTTTTTCCTATTTAAACCCCTTCTGACTTTGATCAAATGTATTTTATCACACACAGACTATACAGGGATGACATACTGTGATGCGGACACGTGCTAAGGATCACATTTTTCCCTGTTTATTACACATTACAGAGTCTTAGGCAGGAGTGTGGGACTTTCAGACTCCTTTCAAGCTCGTTTTTATGGGATTCTGTGTACCTTCATCAAATACATTTAGCATTGGGTCCCCTACTGTACTGCTCTGTACAGAAGTCTCAGGATCTTCCTAAGCAGAGGCCACAGAAGAAAAAAGCTTTTTGAATATTAAATAAAAATATATTGTATATGTTCTCCCATTGATCAGCTAAGCAATCTGATATTGCCCCTCCTCCCCTTTGTTCAGATTCATTCAATGAATTTCAAAGACTACAGTGTACTGTAGTGCTGTTTAACCAGCTAAGTCTCAGGGGCAAGTTGATTTAAACCCTGGAGGAGGGTGAGGTGAGCCGGGCTGTGCATTTGTGAAGGAGAACCACCTATTATTACAAATGGAAGGCTGCTATTTATCCCTGGTGTCTCACACCACATACAGGTGTAGCGAGTTCCCCTGCAGTGTTGTGATGCTGAGTCAAACCCTAAATGAAGGGAGTACTATCTGGCATAAAATATACATAATTTTCTTTTATTTCAATCTTAAGCTGCTCCTGAGAAGAATCATGGGTTGTGTGATTCTAAGAAAATTACTGTTCAATAAAGGTTTAGTGCAAACTGTTTCAGCTTAATCTCTACTAGTTGCCCACAAGGGCAAAGGCCTTTTTTCATGGCTAACCAAGCTCCTTAAAACCTCCCTTAAAGTGTTTGGGTCATATTCTGCTTTTTTTTGTAACAGCAGTGTAAATCTAGAACAACTCCACTGAATCAGTGGAGTTGCTTCAGATACTCATCATCATGATGGTAATTTGAGGCAGTTTCTCATCTAGAGAGCTCAAGCAGAATGACAGTAAATCACAGTCATTTCATGGGAATCTGTTGCAGCATCCTAATACTCTGTGCAGGCAACCATCAGGCTACATCATTTTATCAACAGGGAGGTAGGGTTCAATTGACATAGATAAATGTCATATTTGTTTGCAAGACTGCAGTCACTGCAAAAGACAAGGATAGATGAAAGGCTTCATTATCTCATCCTGGAGTTATCTCAGAAATTTTAGTACAAAAGGGGAGGGTTAATTAAAACCACCCATCCTTCCAGTAATCACCTTCCCTACCTCTTATGGACATATCAGTCAGTGTCTTGTTAGTGTGCTCTGATGTTCTGTTCTTTGCACTCCGTGTGTGTAGAGTAAATTAAGTCCCATAGTACCATGTTTTACCACTTTTGCACAAATAATCCTGAGGTGTGGATCGAATCAGGCCTCCTGGAGCACATTAAACTTGCCTATGCTGACAGAACACTTGCAATTACACATTAATTCAATATTTGTCTTTCAAGAGATATATCATTTTCACTGAAAATTCTTACTCCAGGGTCTCACCACGCTGCTAATGGTAAGAACTGTCACATAAAGGGAAGATTGTGTAAAGGTTTCTGATAAATATTTATCAGCTCTGCTCTAAGTAACTTTGGAGGCTAGTGGCTCACAAGTCAAGAAGTTGAAAGACAACACAAAGGTGAAGAATTCCATCAGGAAGGAGAATAATGTAAAGCTGAGAGGATGTAAAGATGGAGCTGTATATGAAGAAAGTAAGTGCTGCACACTATTATTAGAGAAATACAAATCATTAGATCAAGTTACATGTTCAGATGGTCAGGTCTAGAAGTGTAAGAGCTGGGAGTAGACAACAGCTCTCAACTCAGACGTCGGGGGTAGGGAGGCAAAAAGATTGCTCAGACTCATAGACAAGCATTAGCAGTAGTGTTAACACATACAGCACTACTAATTCCCTTGATGGCACAATTAGCATGGGGCAGCACTTTTGGTTCAAGTAACACAGAAATCTATTTCTTTTTTTTCTCCAGATACTGACTGGAGATTTTTTCCTTTTTCATTGTTTCTTGTTAACTCAGAGGGTTGGTGTTGTACCTTTTACAGTCATGTTTTCTATGCAGGAAAAAAAAAGTGTATTTTTTACAGTACTGTTCTAATTTGTAAGTTCCATTTTGCATAAGCATCAGTGATTACAGAGCAATCTGCACGGCAGAGGAGAAATCCAGTTCTTCATATTAACATGAAAATAATTGACACATTTATTTATCTGTTCCTTGGTGGTTGATTCTTTGTTTCTACTTTCTTAGCATTATATTTATCCTCACAGTTGATGAGGCCACTAAGACGTCCCTCACTGGGAGGACAGACTTCAAGCTGCTCTAGACAGGCCTTATCTCTTCATGCAAGGTTTGAAAAGAATGGAAATTAAACAGTGAGCTGGATTACAGTTCTGATATCCAAATGAGAAAGGATCATATTTTCAGGCAGAGAACTGTATCATTTATGTGCCTTTTGATATCATCAGCTCATAGGTAAGGACAGTCAGATGCATAATACAGAATGCAGCATGTGCAGGTGGCCCACTATCACCCATCTATTTTCTGCTGATGTGCTTCATTCCTCCCAAAGATAGGGACAGGAAAAGAGTTGTCACTGGAAAGAGACTGTGATATTTTCAAATAGATTTATTAAAATTAGACATTTAGAAGCAGTAGGAGTCATTTGAGAATGACTATACCAAGGCACAGATGCACATTTTACTATTAAAGCATTAGTTTTCTTTTACATAGATTTTAAGCCCAGTTGCTGTTCATCAGGATTTCTTTCTGTCCAAGATAAAAACAGGATAGCATTTGCTAGACCAAGGTAATGAGAAGTTAAGATGCTTTTGCAGATGACAGCACATACCATTTCTCAGGTGCATGGGGGCAGAGAAGCGCCACACCAGATCAGATAACTTTACACTTGAAATTGTTCCGCCTGTAAGCCCATTAGGTCATTACTCATTGTCAAAGCTATCATCTCTCACCTCCCTTCTACGTGTCTTTAGTAGTTACAGGTCTGTAGAGACCCAGTTCTGAGCACGATCAAAAGGATAGGCTGTGTCCAGCACCTCTGTCAGGAGAGACTTGCAGGGGTTTTCCCTGGGCAGCGGGGTATTTGGGTTCAACCCCATCGAGGTGGGTGACTTACCAGGTACTTTTAAGGCAAAGGTGGTAGAATTTTCAGGGCAAGAATGGGAACACCATGATAGGTGGTTTTCAAGGTTCCCTAGGGAGGTAGAGCAGGCTTCTTAAGGGCAATGGGTAGGGAGACAGAGGAGGAGGAGGAGGGAGAATTATAGATTTTCTGCACTCCCTGATGTTTGGGCATAGATAAGAACTAAAATGTGCATTAGGGAAAGTCTACCTGGAACAGCACAAACTACTTGTTTTCTCTGACAAGCTGCTGCCATGTGTCAGCTCAGGCCTGAACAAAGAAGAAAACTGTTACCAATGTAAAAAATATTTATCATCATCTGCCAAAAATGACTCCTGATGAGCTAAACTGATTTCTGGTTGCCCAAGTTAAGGGACAGAGTCACTCACATCCTGCAACTGCTATGCAATGATGCTGACAACTGCAGTAAGCTATGCAGTTAAGAAGGTCTGAGAATGCTTTGTGTCACCTAAAAAGGAGCCTGAGTGTATCAGTAGAATAAGCCTATGATGTTTTATGGTAAGTGAAAAATCTAGCAGAGAGCCTGAATTCCTTTTCGTATTTTCATGCAGATGTTGCTTTCCCTCATAAATGGGAAAATTTAGGTTTTCCATAGGGTCTGTGACAGCTTTACCTCTCCAGCATGGCTAGTGCTTTGATATCTGCCATCAGCGAGTCCCTTTGAATTGATCACAAATCCACTTGGAGAAAGGTTTCCATAAACACTAACACCTCATATACAGTAACATTCACCAACAACAGTAAGGGTTAGTGTGGTTTAAAGTCACCAAAACAAAATGTCCTATAATAGTTTCTAAAGTCTGGAAAAGGAACAAAAGTAAGGTCAGAAAAGAGAAGAAGCAAATAAGCCACAACACAGAGAAAAAGGGACAGAGTGTAATCTCAGATAGAAAACAGTTTTTAAAATAACTGCTAGACCTCTTTCTAGACTTAAAAGCAATAGTACTAGTGGCAATGTGCTGGAATCAGACTGTGAGTGGAATAAAAACCATGATGTGCTGTATTGCCAAGGAGAATAAAGTTTTGGATATCCAGAAAAATGAAGGGTCAGACACTGTCCACTCAAGTAGCAATTCAACCACGTGTACCATTTTTTTTTTCTTTTGCAGCTCTTGTACACTTATAAATACAAAGCTTAGTGTGTATATTTCAGTGAAATCCATGTTTCAAGAGCCTTAAATATCTAAAAGTATGCAAATACTGTTAGGCATAAATTCCAGGAAGACAGATTTCCTTATACAGAAGGATGTACATAAGATTCATCTGTGTTCTTTTAGTGCACCTTCTGTTCATTTGTGTTACTTACTGATCACTGTTTTAAACACGTCTTAAAAATACAGTAAGTTTGTTTGTTGTTGGAGATTTTCATCTAGATGAACTCCATGTATTTGCCTCTAATTACTTTTACACTTGGCTGCTTTTGCTAGTTCTAAAACCTTCCTGCACTGGTGTGTCTGCTTTGCCTTAATTGTCTGCAAACCTTCTCTGCTTCGTGTGTGCTTTTGTTGCCTTGGCACACTCACATCCCAAACTTCCTCATTCGTTTTTATTTTTATAGTTCATCTACTTGTTCTTGCTGTGTGAGGAGCTCTTTTGTGAGGAAACCTGGAAAGTTTACCAACCTAAGACATGCCAGGAGAAGATGTAGGTGTCTGGTGCTATCCATGGGCTTTCACTCCTAGCTTGTAGTTCAAACACTTCCAGTGTGGATAAATTACAGTTCTTTCTTTTCAGCTTGCTTCTAACACTTTTAGGAAAACTCTATAGTTTAAAAGTTGTGTGGGAACAGAAACTGTTCAATTCAATCCACTTCTCTGAAAGATCCAAGTTTTCTAACAAAGTATAGTGACCTACCTTTTTCTGTACTATTATAATGTCAGGAAAAATAACCTTTTTTCCCTCTTAAAAGTAACCTTGAACTCTAGAATCCTTTTTTCTGGCCTGTTTTATTTTTCTTAATTAGCAGCTGATGAAATTGCCATGTAATTCTATAATTATTTATCACCTGAGGGAGATCCACTTTATTCAATGAAGGTATTTTAAGGAACATTTGACCTTCCTACACTTTCAGGTATTTTTAACTTTCCTCACATTGCTCCTGATTCTCTTCTGTGTGCTATTACATGGTGCATGATAAAATGGTAAATAGGAAGAAGGCCACTGAGCTAAAGGAAGCCCTTTGACTTAGCAAGTGGAAGGAAATCTTCCTGTCCAAAGATAATAAGCTTTTTGTTTTCATGTTGCTCAAATAGACAGAAGGAGGAAGATTAGAATAAAACAGTCTGTTTACTGGTTATTTCTAATAATTGATTCTGCATCATTCTGTTGGAAATTTTTGCTCTTTGCACACATTTTCCTTCTGATGCTTGAGTGTATTTTCTTCAGCATGTTGCCTTTTTCTAAAATTCCTCTGATATGGGTGTTGCACCACTTCAGCTTATATATAAGAAAAAGGGAATCTTTTCCACTAGTTATAGAATAATTCTTAAGAAAAGCTGAAGATGTGAAAGGTAATCAATTAAAAAGTAACTGGAAAGGTGGCTGTATGCTTTCTATTGCAATAGCACTTCTGTCATGCAGATCTTTAGTGTTAGATCCCTAGAGAAGCCCATAAGAGTGAGTGTTTGTCGTGCTGAGCTTTCATCCTGAAGTGATCTTAACAGAAGAGAGGAAGGAAGAAGTGGAATGATTAGTGTGGTACACCTGACACAAACTGTTGATCCTTCCATCTGCTTCAAGCAAAATCTACCACCCTAACCTGCAAATTACTCTATGAATAAATATGGCCTAGATTTCCCTTTTGAAGGCTGTGAAAGCATTTGACCCTGTCCAATGTTGTTTGGTCTAGGAAACACAGAAGAACTGGAAATTAAAAAAGGATCTGTTAAATAACTTGCAAATATAGAAAGTGCTGGCTAACCTTTATAAGAACCAGCAAGGAAACTAAGTATTATTCCTAACTGCAACCTGAAGGAGAGACAGAGGTTACGAAACTTACATATAGAGGGATAGTAGGGACTGGGGCAGGTGTTTGTGAGATCCATGTATTGAGCATTCAGTGAGGATCCAACAAAAATCTTTTATTTCTATCCCTCCATTCTATCTCATTGTGGGTGGCAGACAAAGCATTAATCTTTGCCATTAATTCTGTTAATTTATCCGTCTCTGAAAACAATTCTCTACTGCATTTGAGTATTCGCTTAATCCAACTCTGACACAAAGTTACAGAAATAAACCCTATTTTACTTCAAGTAGTTCAGCAAGTAGAAAGCCTCTAAAAACTAAACACAGTTTGAAATTTAGTATCAAACTCTCCCACACTGTTTATTAATGAACTGCAATCAACCCCTTTTGTACCAGGCACAGAGAGCAGATAGCAGAACTGGCAAATCATGCCAGCACGCCTCTTGAATTGCTCTCTGAGGAAAAGGAAGAGGAGAAGAGGCACTATAATTTTAATTATGGTTCTCTCCAGTGTTAAACTTTGCAATTTTGTTTTTAGGTCAAATAAGTGGTTTGGCAAGAAATACTGGAATAAATAAAAAGGATAAAATCCTGTTCTGTTAAATAACAGCTTATATAGAAAAACTGCCATGTAAATTAGTGTGTGTTCTGGATGGTTGAAAGGGTTAAAAGTTAGTGTTAAAGAAGAAACATATTTAGAAAAAATAAAATATAAGTCTAGGAAAATGCAAAATGAAAATTTGAAGTAAACACTCTTTGAGCTGTGGGGAAACATGAGTTCTAGAAAGACTTAGACCAGGGACCACAGTCAGCATAATGAGCATATGCTGTGTTGTGGTGCTTTTAAAAAATCATGGGGTTTGTGGGGCATACTGGGTAGAGAAATTTCCCGGTGAGAATGAGTCACTTCAGATTTGTTCCTCAAACAGCTACATTAAGAATAGGATGCTTTCTTCTAGTTCTCTTCATACCTGAAAGCTGTAGGTAAATTGGAGGGCAAACTGGAACCCTAATTGGTCTTAATAAAGTCAACTTTTCATGCTTTAATGTTAACATACTTAATAAAAAATTGTTTAATGACTATAGCTTACATTTGACTATTAAACTTTCACTCCATGTCAAGATTTTTTTTGTTTTACTTTTCATTACTGAGCATTCCTACCACGGGCAGAGCCCATCAATATAACAGAGCCATTTTTCTTGGTTTTAGGCTGACCTCTCTGAATTCACCACTCAATGCTGTCAGCAGTACCAGTGGCACAAAAGATGATTTCCTGATTTATAATTCAGTAAGCCAAACAGAACAGCTGCTGAAGTCTCTGTATACTTGTTTGGGGCAAGCATCAGAGAACAAAGTGGCTGCTTTGCTGTCAAGACACACCTACAAGTTTTAGATCTAACAGTTCTGGTTACTCTACCAAATAGTTTCAACTTTATATAACTAGCTAAAGCAAAGCCCTCCCTAAGAATACAAAACACATTTAGTAAATTAGACTATAAACATACAGTATCACAGCTGATAGGATTCTGTCAGTTTAGGGAATGCATCTATGGCTTAACGTAGTTCTTTATTTCATGTGGGGTCTAAACCAATAAATTTTGAGTAGGCCAGAGATTAAAAACACTTCAGGAATAATCTGAAGGCAAGAGAAACAAAGAATTATAACTGACCCCTGGTCACAGTTGAAAAAGGACCGAAAATTTAGACAGAAACATGTTGCTGATTAGCATTTCCTCTGTTAACAATATTTTGTGTCCTTATATCAATAGCACTGTCTTCTACAAATCATCTCACTAGTTCTGTAGTGCTGCTGAACAGCATAATCGGAGATGGCAGAATTAGTGCTTAGTTACTCCTGTTGTAGTAGATGAGTATTTGCCCCACATAATTATTGGTGCTTCACCATATGCTTTGAGAAACCCTATGCCATTTTTTGCAGACTGAAAGCTTGAGAACTATTTTCACGTGTTTTCAGGTTATTTGAATGCAACTATTTAGAAAATCCTTCAACTCTAAGCCTTATCTCCAAGTGAAAGATAGCGGACTGCAAGGATCGTGTTCTCAATATGCAAAAGCTCAAAATACTCACAACTTTTTAAAAATTCTATTTTTTTAATTATTAAAATAGTGATCATTTTCCAGCAGTCCAAGCTGTGTTCTGGAATCCAATGCCAAGCTCAGTACATTTTCTTTGACAACGAACATAAAAGACCTGCAGCACTGAAAGCAACAGAACACAAAGATTAAAATGTTGCTTCATTAGTTTGTGAGGCTTAGAGCTATTTTTCATCTGTTAAATATAACATTTCAACAAGGAAAAAAGACATACATATAATGCTGAAACTCTCAAAAGGTATTTAGTGCACAGCCCCTTTCCTTTGGTGTCCCATTCAAAAATACTCACGATGGTTGTACTCAGGGGTGGGATACAGGAGACGACCTCTGGCAGCTGCAGCAGTTCCTTTCTGTAGGACAACATTCACTCTGTCCACAAGGTTTCCTATTGCTGAGCTCGTGATTTGGCTTCAGCTCTAGTGATAAAGGGTTACACCAACAAGGGAACTGCTTGGTGGTTTATGACAAAATTGCTGCTGCACGTTTGGTACCTGCTGTGATTTGTGTCTACCCTTTGAGCCTCAGCCACAAAGCTGCACTTTTTATCAAGAATGTTTGAGAATACGTAACTGCTCTGAAGACACATGGCCAATAAATAATCCAAAGTTATCTATCTTCCCTGCAGTTTTCTTATACATCTACCACCTTTTAATGTTTAGTTGGCCTGCAAACGATAATGTTTATGGCACTTCTAGTATACAAATGTTACTGACTGGCAGGAGACTATTGATTTCCAGTGTGATCCCTTGAAAATAAATTGGTTGTCCCCAGTCTCCATCTGCTTTGCTCTCATCTGCTATTAGCCCAGAGAAGCCTTGTTTTGCATTTTGAGTCCCTAAAAATGTTAATTTTCAATTACCGATTCCAAAAATTGTAACAATGTGATTGAGTTTGTTATTCTTTTTTGTTTCCCTCTCCCCCATCCCTTTGTTTTCTTTTCAGCTCTATATCCATTTACAGTCCTAAGGAGAATCCCAATGCTTTTGATGCTGCTGCATTCTTCCAGTCAGTGGGAAATTTCCTGGGGATCTTTGCTGGATCATTTGCCATGGGATCCTCTTATGCTGTTGTCACAGCTCTAATATCCTTTATGGTTTGTTTTCAGAGAGAAAATCTATGTATGTTGGAAAAAACATGTGATATCTAAGACTGACCATTTTTACTTTGAGCCCGAACCTTTTCACTGCAGATTCAAGTCTTTGCAAACCAACAGACAAGTCATAAGTTGACAGAAAATGTCATTTGTCAGAACCCACAAAGAACTTCATACTCAAATTTCTTTTTAACATTAGGCAAGACTCTGCTCTTTGTCTTACTACTTGTAAATAGTTGCACTTTAAGTAAAGTGTTTTGAAGTATTTTGAGGTTAAAACATGAATTTATTAAATACAGTAACTTATTTATGAACTACAGGCTAGCAGCAATTATAAAAAAATACAGGGGAAACCCTACGCAGTGTCAGTGTGACTGACTGACAACTCCATCAGTTTACCTATTAGAAATGAAAGTTGCCCTGCACTTTTTCTTGGGTTTTACAGTTCTTCATGTTAAATGCTGTTGTAGAAAGAAAAGTGATTTTCACCTTTTTTGCACTGATGCAACTGTAAACAAATGCCAGTTTGTTTATAAAACTGGACAAAATTACTTCCTTTTCCTGGGATTATCAAATACAACCAACTAGGTATTAAACCCCACAAAAGTACTTAAAGTAGCTGACGACTTCAAAACCTGTTCTGGATTTTCCTCTTTGAGATAAGTTAGAAACTGTGCAGTTTTTGCTGAATTCAACTTGTATAGATGAGTATGGTGGGGAAGCTTTCTTTCTTTCATCATTTATCAGGTTGGGAGCAAATTTAGCTTAAAAAATGGTTGGGTTTTTATTTTTCCTTAGTAATCTTTTAGCACTTGACAAAATTTACAAAGCTGTGTGAGTTTCCTATGTTGGAGACAGGTCTGTTTTTCCTCCTATCCTGGAGTGCCTTCTTATCAGCAGAAGCTGCTGGGCTTACAGGTAAGTGTTGAATTTTACTGAATAAAAGGAATTTTATAATATGCCTCTAGTGTGGAGAAAATGCATGTTTATTTTAGGCATGACATCATATAAAAATCTTCTAAAAGTCCATTACCATATTGGAGATTGTTTCATCTTTAAGAACATTAAGAGACATTGAATAGTTCTTCCAGACAAAGACATATTAGATCAGGCTCAAGTTATCAGTCTTTCTTCCCTAGCTTATCCCATCCCTATTAGTCCCACTACTAATCGCACTATTTTCTGCCCAGCTATAGGACCAAAGGTATGAGGAAGCAGGCTATGTGACTATCAGAGACTGTGTGTTCCTCTGCATGTCCTGGTCCCTTCCCATTTTTCCCAGTTATGATTAAACAGAAGACAGGGTCATCCTCAACGTTGCTAGTGGCATCCCCTTCTGTACTTAGAAAAAAAAAAAAAGTCACCTTGTTCACCTACATGAACACCTTTGGCAATAGGAAAGGCACAGCCATGTCCCAGTGACAGGTAGAAAGATGTGTGATCTGAGTGGTTTTTTAGTAATGCCAGGAAAGAAATTGTGCAATCTCAGTCAATTACATACCCAGGGCTTCGATTAAAGAGTATACAGAAACTTAGGCAAAAACTGTAAATGGATATAGTTTACCTGCACAGCAACCTATGGTGTAGTGTAATTGAACAAAATTTGTATGACCCTGATTGTTTTCATGTTCTTGAGGTTGTTGCCCCTGAAATCTAGTGCTCTAATTAATGTCAGGGAAAGCCATGGGAAGAAAACTGCTTAATGGAGTTATGGTGCAGCCCTTGGTGGTTTGTTTGCAAAATTGTTCAAAGCCTTTTGAAGTCAACAGTTATATTTTTACTAAGTTCTCTGGAGCCAGAGTGTTACTTTTGTAATACCAGCCACACAACTGAACTATTTCTGAAGGGGTGTCTACACCTGCATCTTCTGGCATCTTTGTCTTATTAATTATGCAATTTTTCATCCCATTTACTGCCAAAATCTTCAGGCCAATGAATAAAAAGTGGGGCACATGAACTGAACAAAAGAGTGGTATTCCACCACATCAGGAAAATCAGATACCAGGTGGGATAAAAGGCCATTTTGTGTCTTAACAGCTCTGTACCTGTTTGGGCAGAGATAGAGTTAATTTTCCACACAGTAGCCAATATGGTGCTGGAAACAGCATTGATAATTCAGGGATGTGTCAGGTACCACTGAGCAGGGCGTACCCAGAGCCAGGGGCTTTCCTGCTCCTCCCTGCCCCACCAGGGAGGGGAATGAGGGTGCACGAGAAGTTGTGAGGGGACACAGCCAGGACAGGTGACCCCAACTGACCCATTCCCTGGGGTGTCACACGCAGAAACAAAAGCTGGAGGAAGAAGGTTTCTCACTCTTATCCTTCTGATTCTCTCCCTGGGGGAAGGGAGCGAGCAGCTCTGGGAGGCTTAGCCCTGGCTGGGGTTAAACCTCAGCAAGCTCGTAAAAATGTGGCATGAACGCTACATAAAAATGGAAGCAAAGGATGATTGTTAATCACTTGCCTCCTACTGGAGGTACTGATTTCATAATCCAGTGACTTCCAAGACTGTTTTAAAATGCATTCCTAGCTGAGAACAAGGATGCTGTGTTTCAGCAACTGCACAATTGATTATACATTATGCACAAAAAGTAGATTTGTAAAGGAAACACTAATATCTTTCAGAGCCTCAGGTGCTGCACCGAAGGTAGTTTCCATTTCTCAGGCACAGGAATGGACTGTATGTCCAGAAAAAAATAATTGGCGTATGTCTTTTTTGCATACTGCAAATATGATGGACAGCATCGTCTCTCCCGGTAGTTACCCTGAAGAGTGTTTCATTGCTCTTTTCTATTGTAATGTATAAAACATCTGAAATAAAAGACTTAATTATTGAACACCACAGATGGTTTTTATCGTAGCCATGGTAAGGAAATTTAAATGGGCAGAGGCAGAGACAGAGAGCGGAACCAAAGTAAAGTTCCACTTTAAGGGAGAAAATAGAAAATTGTTGGGAAATTTATCTAGTTCTTATCAATAAAGGAACTGATGGAGGAAAGATAATTACTTTGCCAAAACACATATCCTAAGGAAAATGTACCAAGCCCTTTTAGGTCTGTCACTAGCGTTTTTTTCATGGGTGTGTTTCAGGTGGAAGTTGTTTGATGACACTGCTATGAGGAGGCAAAGTTTAATGTTGAAACTTATTAATTGAATCTTTGTCATTTAGTTTCTGTGAAAGACTTTTGTCATAAGTGTTTAGAACAGAAAAAACTCATGGAAGTTTTGGCTTCAGAAGTTCAAAGCCGTGTTTTATAAATGCATTTATTTTATTACTACATTGCTAACATTAAACTTTAGTTGTCTGGTTTGACCAGTTTTGATGCTGCTTTCATCTTTTCTCAATTTCCTCTGAAAGAGCTCCAATTCCCCTCCTTTCAAAATATCACTAAACTTCCAGTTCAGCAGAATTAATGTATTGGTTAAGAAATTTTCAGCTGACTTGGGTTCTGCTGGACATCTGTGTTTCAGAGGTGGCTCTGATTTCTCATACCCATGCTAAGGAAATCTGTGCAGTCCCACACAGGTGGGTTATGGACAAAACACCTGTTGCAGAAGGCACAAGGGGCCCAGGGAAAAGCCAGTCATCCCTCAGAACACACTCAGCTCTTAATCCATACTCATCATTGACAGTCTTTTCAAGCTTATTTGCTTTGCCCTTTGTCTTTCTTAATGCATGTTGCATCTGGTTTTGCAGTCAGGTGTGTCTGTCCCCAAAAGCAATTGACAGAATTAAGAGAGCATCATACCAGCAATGACATTGCTGGAGCACTCCATTCAACTGACTACATTCCGAGTTTGAAGTCTCTGACTTCAGTACACTTGCTTCAAAAACTAACTGGTTCCATTACACATTTATGCCTATATTCATCTTCATTTTCCTGGGATATTCTGTTTTCTCTGTTCATTCCTTCTAAATGAGCTTCAAAGGATTAACACTAGACATCAGTATTTCCCTGTAGCTATAAAGTCATGTCATTGCAAAATAATTTTATTCTTATAATGCTTTCTACACCAGTTCTTCAATCACTCTGAGCCTTTTGAAGTCTAATATTGAAGTATTTCATAATTTAGAAATAATAGTTTTTGTATGGGTAGAGTAGGTGATAGAGCTCACTTGTTTAACTAGCAGATTTTTAAAATAAAATGTGAATGGAAAGTAGTACAGGTCAATATTTTAGAAAATATTTTATTCCTTTGCCTCAAGATATCCCATGATATATAACACACAGTATATGGGCCTGACCCTGGTTGAAAAATGGATGTGCTTGAACCAGCAAATCAAAATAAAAATCTGGGATGACTACACAGTTATTGTTATACTGATAACTGTAAATTATAGATTAATGTTATGGTTATTAATCTTATAGCTATATCATCAAGCTGTGACATATGCATGATAAATTGATTCTTTTACAGTAGAATCTAATTTGCGCATTTTCTCATTTGCCCTGAAGTACATCATTCCTGATTGCTGAGAAAAACTGTACTAAGAGTACTAGAGTAAGGTCAGTGTTAATAGAGTTGTTTTCATTTTCAAACTTCATTACAAAATATTTACTAGTAGGCTATTAAAAAATCAGAAATAATTTAAATTGAACACTTGTTAAACTAAATGAGGAATGTATATCTTGCATTTAGTAATTGCTTTTTCTCTTGTTTTATAATTAACAAAATTTGCTGAATTTTAAATGATCACTCAGTCACTAGTCTGTGAGATTCCGTGATGTACATGGGCATTTAGACCCTCTCTATCTACAGCTCTTTGAAGTGAGTAGATATTCAAATAAAAAGAGATTAATATACCTGCAGAAATAGACTCAAGTATATGTATGTGAATTTACTTGCAGGTATGTATTCAGTGATTGCATACTTCAAAGTCACACAGAATTTATCAGCGTAAAGGCATCAAAATTTGATTTTTACATAGTAAAGACCTGTGCTATGAAGGCAAGAAAGAAATAGGTCTGGAAGTAAAAAATGTTGAAGAGCGTCTTCTTTATTCCTTTACTGGTTTTACAGAGCCCTTTGTTTTCTAAACATTATAAAGGAGAAAATTTGTGATAATAAATTACTGTTGCTTCCTCATCTTCAGCAATTCTTGTCTGAACATTTTGTGATGTCTGACACCTGCCTTCTTATTCAGGGGCTCAAAGGAGAGCACAATCTACCTAACAGGAAAGCTGCTCCTATCTGTTTGCTCTACCTCATTGCTTTTCAAATGTCATGACCAGTTCTTGTGACACTTCCAAAAGGGACCTACCAAAACATTTCTGTCTGCAGTTCTCAGCACTGTGAGCCCAAGCCAGGTTGGTACCTGATGGGCTTTAGTTCACCAAGGTGACATTATTCTATAAAAGGAAGTTATTCTAGGCTTTAAATTCTAAACTTTGTGGTTTTCTTTCCTTCGTTCACAAGTATTGTGCTATGTGTTGTACAGAGAAGTAGGCAGACTTCTCCCAGTAAGGAGGGAGAAGGGATACCTTGCCTTCAGACTCAAGGGAAAGAGACCTCAGCTCTCCTAAGCTGTAGTTCTGCCACTCCCAGGAGCGCAGAGTGAAATCTGAGTCTAATTAGGAAAGCAGGTTATTCCGAGATAAGAAGATGGCATTTGCACTGCTGTGCAGAGACAGATGACAACTGAGCTGGTCTGCTACAAATCCAGCACTGGAGCCAGCTCTGGAGTCTGGCTAACAGGGCCTGCTGTAGGTACAGCCTTTTAAGACAGTAAGGGAAAAAGTGAAAGGTGCATGTATTTAGAGAAAAGTACATATTCCAGTATGGTATTAGGCTGACACCAGTGATCAGTCGCATAAAATGAGGATAGTGAAATGTTATTGCTATTGCACAGGTTCAGGATAAACAGGGTAAGCACTCTTAGCATGTCCAGAATAAAAGCTGTTATGTGTCACCATAGGGGTTCCAATCTAAATTGAATTCAGCAATTCATTTATGGTTACAAAAGTACAACACTGAGGCTCAGGTCTCACTCGAAGCAGCCAGGTGCAGTACCAATGAACAGCCCTCAGATAAGGGTCTAAAAAATCCCCTCAGCTCTGTCTTTTGTTACTTTCTGTCACTTCGACATAAAATAAACCTCAAACAACTCCAGAGATAAAAGCTTCATGAACAAAGCACGAGCTTTGGCTCTGCATTGGTGCAGGTCTGATGAAAGAAGCCTTAAATCTTTTCTTTAGTATCAAGAAAATGATTAGTCACACTTCATACCCTCAGTGAAAACAGACTGAATAGGGATATTGTTGCCACTGGGTGTATGGCCCTATTACTGCAGCAACTTGGGGCGGCCGACACTGTCTCATTTCCTGACACTCACGCATTCCCTCTGCATCCCAGTAGGTGCTGGGGAGATTTTGACATAAATATGACTGCAAAGTAAATGTTAGCTGATTTAAATAATTTCTCTTTTACCCAATCCTCATTGTTCTCTTTTCCACGCATTTCACCACCTTTGAGGAGGACCAGTTCCTCCTGCTTGCTTTACTGGGGGATTTGCATTATTTTGTGCATCTTTAGAGAGGAATCTGTACTTTTTATCCATTCCCTTACTTCCTGAGAAGGGAGAACTCTGGAATTTTTCTATTCCTTTTTTAGCACCAAAAGACCTGACAGCTGGAGACGTCATGTCAGTTTTATTCTCTCAAATTAGCAAATTCTCACATTTTGATTGTGGCCACTCATTTCCAGGTTTACATTTAAAAGCATATTGCATATGCTGCCTTTCTCTAATGTTTCCTTTTGCCTGTGAAATGGTAAAAAAAAAAAAAAATTTTGTCTTTTAGTGACAATATACAAGGTATTTTTAGATTAACTCTTGTAAATTAGTTCTCACACTATCATGTAATGTTCACACCATCAGCAAAATACTGTTAAATATACAAGTTACTCATCTATCCTGTATTATCTTTGATATTACTAGCTTTTTTCCTAACAATCAACTACAAGTGCTTGTAAAACCTAATGTAAGAATAAGTTCTCTAACTGTATGAACAGCTAGCAAGCTGTCTGTTTCTCTGTTATAAAACAAGGGGCAGAATCAAATAAAATGACAATATTTTTATTTCTAATAAAACCTCTTCAAAGAGGACAAGCTGCAGGCTGAAAGTTTACTAGTGACTATAAGCATTTTACTGCGAAGTGTCTCCTCCTTTATATTAAGAGAAAAAATTCAGTAATCTGTTAATAAACACAAGGAACTGTATTGCACTTAACAACTGATCACCCATCATAACTCAAAACATTACCTGTTTACTTTGCATTAGTACAACTGTGGAACAAAATGCTAAGTGTAATGGCTCATTCTGTCACCTAAAAACAAAACAAGGGAGCTGACTCTCCACCAGTCTGAAATTAACACTCTGGGCACTAAGGACTGGTAAAAGAACTGTATTGCTTTATCTGCCTCCCTACATCTAACAGATACTTTCTGTTTGCAATTCCAGTATTGCCATATTTGCTCTTACCTGTTTCTCTGTGAAAGAAAGCCTGCAAAAGCTTAACAACCTCATTTACCTGCCATACAGTATTTTGCTACCCAGCTAACTTCAAGATCTAGCTTTAACAGTCTTACAAAGAAATCCAAAGAAATTTCCTTCTAACTAAAGAGTTCAGTGTTTGTCTCATTAGGTACTTCTCTTTCCTTTGTAGTTGCATTAATGTGTGATTGGTCTTTACTCTTAAGTAATCATTTTAATGGAAATGCATTACAAACAATTTTCTCCAAGCCTTTTAATGAACCATTCATTGCAAGAGCCATGGCTGGTACATATTAAGCTTTCAATTGTAACAATTGAAATATTCCTCTGCATTCCCCCAGTCTTCCCTGGAAACAGGGTATCTGGTTTCTACACTTGCATAATTGCATGGTTCAGTTCATTTCTTCTTATTGTAAAATCAGATTTAGGCCATTTATTCCTCATGTCGCTCAGTTCTCTCACACCCATAATTAACAGTTTCTGAGCAGTCAAGAACAGTTTATAATCATAGTTGAATTTAACAGACAATTTTACAAATGCAAGGCGACATCATGATGATTAACAGAGAAGAAAGTGAATCAGAAACTCTTATCTCCGTTTCTGTTGCTGAGCCTGAAGCAAGTGATACTTAGCAACATTACTGATTGGCAATATTTTTAGCTGAAATCTCATTGTTTGAGCATCCCATTGCATATTATTAATGCCTTGAGAATTTTTAAACTCACCAGATCAGTTCAGCACAATCAAATAGTTACTGAAAGAAAAAACTTAGACATATTTATGAGAGCAATTAGACCTCACAAAAATACGAACTCCCTGGAATGTATTTAGGCAGTGACAGTCTCACCACTCTCCACATTAGTAACTGTGAAGAAAAGTCTTAGTGTAGCTAGAAAAAAATAAATATCAAAACAGACTCTAGAAAATAAATATTAAAAAACAAAGACACTTCTTGAAGCTTGATGGACTTTCTCTTGGCTACAGAGACAGTTCTGTAGAAGCGGTACAGGCAGTGAGTAGAAGGGCTGAGAGGCACAAGAACTGAAGGCCGGTGGGGTGGGAGGTGGAAGACTGTGTGTGTGTGAGCCCAGAGGTGCCAGGCGTGCAGTGATGCCACGGCTGGCCGGGCTGTGCCAAGGCAGTTGTTGCTCCCGTGGGGGCAGCTCCAAACCAAGCAGAGCGTGCACTCCACATGCTTTGGGAAACGTGGGGGAAGGTTTTCAGGGGAGTGATGATCAGAATGGACACGATGAAGCCCTGAGCTCTTGTGGAAATAATTAGCTATGTAGACATGCCCTGAGTTTAAGAAAAGCCCAAAGCTTTCTTCCTGCATGCGCATTTGGTTACTGGTGAAAACTTTATTGTTGGTTTACCATTTTCTCCCTGTGTGGGTTCAATCTGCATTAGCTGTGTCCAGAGCTGACAGAAAATTGTAGTTACAATTTTGTCAGCTGCTTTAATTATAATACTGCATCACAGTGATGTTATTGTATGATTCTAGTGAGTTAGGACCAGGGCCAGGGAAGAAGCATTAAAAAATATCACTATAAAACAAATTTGTTGTTATTATGATTCCTGACAAACTTGCTGCCCTACTCCTCAAGCCCTTCCACAAGCTGGGAATATAACTGCTGCCACGTGTCACTGACTTGGCTGTTCTGGGCAGCACAGTTTGCACCTGCCAGAGCATCCCTTTGAAGCACTGTGGTGTTGTCCACCTTGCATATTGTTACACACTGCTTATGATAAGGCTGCAATCACACATAGACTGAACTGGCTTTCCCCTGTTGCAGTCATTCAGTACCAAGTGTTCCCAAACCATTTAAATGTAATAAAATTATTTTTTCCTTTCTTATTCAGTCTCTAACAATTTTTTTTTAAAAAGTCCTACATATTACAGTTCTGCTAGTCCTACATTTACAATTACTGTCAGCTAGATTATGGTCAGATCATACCATGTATTAATTGAAACAAATTTTCTACAGCCTTGGGCCAAATACACAAGAGTGGAAGTGTTATGAAGGCACGATAGTCCAGGTAGAAGATTCAAGACCTTCAGGATTTTTAGCAAAGAAAAAAAAGTCTAGTTTGAACAGTGCTCTTATAAAATAGATCTCGAATTTCTGTTATAAAAAGCTGTTAATAGACTGATTTTTCTTTTTTATGCAACCTTTTGCAAACCTAAGTGGGAAAACAGAAGCTAACTCTAGTTTTTCTTTGAATTTCAGGTATTGTTGCAGTCCTTTTCTGTGGAGTCACACAGGCCCATTATACATACAACAATCTGTCACCAGATTCCAAAATGAGAACTAAACAGGTAGGGCATGGAAATAACTGGCTTTGTGTCTTCAGCTAGTGTAAGGGATACCAGTTACTGGAATACAGCAGGATGGCATTTCATTAATGCAAAGCAAGAGGCTTATGTCTTCTTTAAGGAAAAGAGTTGAGAAATGGGAACAAGTATAAGAATGTAAGAATCTGTCCTTCCCAAGAGACCTGAAATGTCAGTCGGGTATGCAGGTAACAGTTTACACCAGCTTCCATACAAAAAATGCTTTAAAGTTAAGGAAATCAAAGAGCTCTGGTAAGTAAGACAGAAGTGGTCTGAGAGATTGGATTCATGTACATTTTTTAAAAAGGATTGTATAAACTGCAGCCTAGTCCACAGACTTGAGCAATGACATAATTTAATTTCTTCTTATTAAAAAGTGCCATAAATAGAAAGATCGTTGGGGGTTTTTTACATTGTATTATTTAGAGCTTAGAGACAAGAGAAATTTGGTCATCTGTTTTTTTGTTTGAACAAGTAACTAGTGCAGTCGTAATTATTCTTTGAAACTTGGGGGTGTTCTCAGATCTCTGGCATTGCAATGTTCAAAATACTTTTCAGCACAAGGAGTCATTTTAGACTACCCTGCCACTACCTCGATCCTATAAGAAGTCATTTAAATGCAGTTTTCTTCCCGTTTAACGTTGACTCATAAGTCCCGAGAACCCCAGGTTGTAGAAAATCTATCTCCTAGAACAAAATGGAAACACACAGCCAATACTATAATTTTCATGATGCAATCGGGTACCTTTTGCAGCAACTCCTCTCTTTTGAGCATTGGAAATTTTACGTTGAAAATTTCACCGCTTCTTGCACATCTCAATTTAATCAAAAATCCAATTTTCTATCAAAAACAACTTGATAGAAAAAAAAATACTGGCCACAGTACCAGTTCAACTCTCAGAGTCTCACTGATTTTAAATCAGAAAAAAGTTTCTGGTCAGTACTTCCATAAAAAAGTGTTAGCTATTGACCAGGGTAAGTTTTCTCAATTGCATTTCTTCATACCAGCAGAGACTGATCCTTTCAAAAAGTATTCCAGCAGAGAACTAACCTTTCTGTGATAAGTGCATTGTAAGGGAACAGCACTTATATCCACTGTAGAATTGCTTCTGTTTTGCAGAAACCGAATTACATTTGCCATTACTACCTTTGCATATGACATACAATTTGAATACGAGGCTTTTTCAGGGATTCATCTGCATGATTCCACGATGAGTAGCCTCACAGAAAAAGGAAGGTTGTGATATTTTTAATTTCATACGAAGCTTTTCAAGTACAGAATTAACTAACATTTTGTTTAAATGCATACTGGTTTTGTTAATGTGTACTCTGTTATTCACTCCTATTCAACAAGTGCAAAACAAAATAGTGAAAACAGACTGGATTTACCCTTCAATACACAGAAAAGGGATTATGTGCTTCTCTATGGAGTTATGAGTTTTATGCACCCTTTTCTATTCTGTTTTTCTCTTCCCCTATAAGCTCTTAATCCCCAGCCTCCTTTACGATATGGTTCAAAAATTGTTGTTAAATTCCTTTGAATTCTTCTAATTTATTTTCTGATCCAAATATTACCCTTTCATATGCAGCTGCTTCAGTGAGACCTGCACTGCCTCTTTCTTTCTCTTCTCCCAAGAATTCTCTTCAAGCTTATTTAATAAGCCACACATTTGGCATTCTCATAATCATATATGACTTCAATGCATTTTAAATGAATATTGTTGCTCAGACTTTGGCTTTGCTCCCAATCTGAGTCATTTTTATTACTCATTACTGGCCAAAATCAAGAGCTTTTCAGTTCATTTATAGAATTATTCCAAAGCAGTCTCTCTCTTTTGTTACAATATGACAAAACTTTCAATAAGAAGTGCTGAACTGTAATGCACACTACAAAACAGTGAGTTAAGGCTCAAGCCAAAGGTAACAAAAACCATGGAAATTACATTTAAAACCATAAATCCGTTTGTGAAATTGTGTTAGCTGTTTTAAATAGATGCTTTTTCTTTACTGCTTTGCATGATTTTCTGTACATTTCTTACTGAATTTTAAAGTTTCATAGCTTGATAGTAAAATCCAGTATACAATGATAGAGAAGGAATTTCTGACTGATGCCAAGTTCTGCATTTCTCATAATACCTCATCATTTGTTCTAAAAACAATAGGTAAGAAAAAAAACAGACAGGTACATTTTTCTTCAGTTATTGATACAAAATGAAAACTTACCTACAGTTCTTACATGAGAATATAAGAACCTCATTTAAAAATGCCTTTTAAAGATGCCATGCAATTATTGGTCCCCACGTATCCTTTATTATCCCATCAATCACTGCTTAACATTCCATGAAAGAGAAATACTAGATTTCAAGCATCTGATAATTACAGAATCTGGAAATATAAAGTAACACTAATCTTGTTTAAAAAAAATTGATTAACACTGTCATAAGAAAAGTAAGATAACAGATTTAGTGAAAATGGAGGCTTTAGATAGTTTTCATTCAATTCACTTATCCCAATTCTCATTAAGTATTTATAAACATTCTCTCTGTGTGTTTTTTAACATGAACGATATTTTATGGCAGTATTTTTAAGTCAGCCTCGTTGACCTGACTATGGTCATAGTGATTGAAATCGACCATGCCCTCCGTAGCAACAAGGTTAGGTGCTCCTGAGTTTCAGACACTTAAATTTTAATTTATCCAATATATCTTTAGTGAAGGAGAAGATGAAACTGCTGGGGTCAGATCGAAAGCTATTTGATTCTGAGCAGCTTTCTCTAGAATTATTTACAGCTGCTATATAACCTCATGTTATGCTTCAGCCAAACAACAGTTGCTTCTAAATCTTGGGACATTATAGCTCAGATCTTACATTAGGCTTCAGATGTACAGTTGGGCTGGGTTGATTTGCTCTGCTACAAGTAAGTCAGTAGCTGGGCAGGGTGTTGTGAGATAAATGGAAATCCCGGCTTTGTGTCCAGGCCACGCCCAAAAGGGCTGCATGGACAGTACTGTGTTTTCTATGGGAAGATAAGACATTCCTCACTGTCTTTTTTTCTCTGCCCTCTATCACTTTCACTCAAATGCTAAGCCAAGATCAGTACATTTTTCTGGTGGTGAAGTGCTGATTAATGGCTGTAAATGTTACATATCATACTTATGAGTTGTATCATTTTCTGGTTATATTTCTTAAACTCTGGGGAACAATCACAACAGTGAGAATGGTACAGGGCAATAACTTTCTTTGGTTAAGTTTGCAAGGATATGGAGAATTCTGTTTACAGACAACATGGAGTTCTAGTCCTATGGGAGTAGAACCAGGGAATTACAAGAAGACACTGGAAAGCATGTCCAGCCAACACAGGAGTACATCACACACTGCCTCTCTCCCTTCATTCCACCAGTCTGACCCTTGTTCACACAAACCCATGAAATAGTTGTGTCTAACAAGCTAGTGAAGGTTGCTGTTTCAAATTAGGTGTAAATAGGCTTTCTAACCACGTTAGGAGTTAAACAGTTACCTGTTTTGCTGATCCTGATAGAAACCCCCTTATGGAACACCTGCCTTAGATACAAAAGCTTCTGGCCTGATTGTTCAGCTGCACCAGACGTGCAGTGTGCGCAAGATGCCACATTAAGATTTCGGTGGCACTTCACCTCCAGGGTTTTACACAGGTGAGAGAATGAGGTAATGGAAAAACAAGAGAGCTCAGTGCTGCTTAACTTCTGAGCAACTTTACCAAAGCGTGTAGTCTCACTAGGATGCTTGAGCAAATTAGTTTACAGGGGAGGAATGAAAGTTCAGACTGGTCTTGGGGCTTTGCTCAATGATGGACATAGTACTGATTGCTTCAAATTTTAATCTCAACACTATAAAGCAGACATGATTATCTCTGATTATTAAAAGCCATCACCTCACAGAGAAGCAGCTAATATTTCCTGGAAATCCCTTAAAAATACATGGAATCTTGAGAACTTCCGTAGCTCATTGATTTTATGCAGCTATACATTTTCCAATGACACAGGCTGGAAATCAATCACCTGATTGCTGGATTATAAATTAAGCTGCATTCCAAAGAAACTTTGGTGTAAAACGATTGTGTTTATAAGTATATTAATTTAATTTTGATTAATCATATTAATCAAAACAGGTTGACAAAACAGTCATAAAACATATATTTTTTAATTTCTCTAAAACTGTAAATCAAATCCCTGGGGAGCTGGTTCCACTGCTCAAGTTGAGGCTGTTCTAACCATGATTACAGACTCACTTCAGAAGCAAATCGAAACAGTAAAGTAAAAGTAAAGTATGGCAATGGAGTTGTAAAATCGACTGAAATCGGGGGGGAAATCCATTAATCAAGAGTGCTACCTGACCACCAACAGGCAATGTTTACTAAAAAGAGCATGCAGGACTAAAGGCAAAGAGGTGGCTGAAGTCAGGTTTTGGCGCACTATATCCAAGTGAAGCCCCATCACTGTGATCTAGTCATTCTAAAGCTTTTCTGCTGGCCTACATGTCTTGTAAACAAGTTACAAGCAGACTTACAGTCAGCGTGGAAACAACAAATCTGCATTCTCTGGGTGTATGATACAGTGGCCCACTTATAGGACTCTTCCATCAGCTGTCTTTTAATAAGAAAATAAATAATGCATTGCAAATTCTGCTCCAGTAACAGAGTGATTTCTCCTGAGTCTGTTGTTAAAAGTACATGCCAAGAGCTGCAGCTTCTGTTGTTACCTTTCTGTGAGAGAAGGGAAGAGCTGAGCAGAGCTGGTGACATGTTACTAACAGGCAGACTGCGTCCACGTGTTCTGCGAGGGGTCCCACTCAGGTACACCCGTGTGGTACTTGGGAGAAACAGCCCTCTAAAGGGAATAGCAGCACAAAATTAAATATGTTGAGTGCCCTTATCTCAAACCCTCCACAGGCACACAGGACATGTGTGTGCCCTGTGGCTTTGGTTGTGCTATTTATATGAGTGTTTAAGAGACCAAACAATGAGAGCTTGGCTTACTTCTATAGCACGCAGCCGATACTAATACATCTCTGGGTAATGTCTGCTATTTTCTGCTATCAGACTGTTTATAGATAATGAGTTTACACTTCTGGGAAGAAAATGACACACACAAATGTCAGGTTATAATAGCTCTTACAATTCAGTGTCTTGACTTATAAAAACTTTGAAAATATTTCAAGACTGAGAAAAACCCTACTTACAGCAAAATGTCCTGGATAATTAGCAAGGCAGCAACTACCACAAAACGTAATTCTCATCCTTTTGAAATGAGCAGCGCCTAATTGACAGCTGTTGTGATTTGCTCAGAAACCCTACTTAGGGAAAAATGGCCTTTAAGGCACTGCAAGAGGTCAGGTGTTTCCACATACATAATTGGCAGAGAGAAAGACTGAGAGAAAAGAAAATTATCTTTCAAACAAGGTTACCACCAGAACCAGATTCTAATCAGTCTTTGCATATGTTCTGTGCAGGAGAAATCTGTTTTCCCAGCACACCACAATGACAGTGCCTAAAGGGAAATTTCATAGTAGAATATTTTTTTAATTATCTTCCAAGGTATACAGCACCATTAGCTGTCTGATACGAGATAACATATTTGATGGCTAATTCTCTAAGAGTGAACTGAAAATTCTTCTTAACTAATGCATGGCACTCAGGTCTGACAAAAAAAGGCTCAGGTCTTCAAAAAGTATACAAGAAGTCTTTGCCTAAAGGATGTAGTAAAGTCCAAATACCCGCTTAGCATTAAACAGGTTGCATGCATGAAGTACTTTCTTCCATTTAAGTGAAGACTGAGCTCTGATGGGCACTGTTCCATCTCTTTCATGGTTCCGTTTCTGCAGCCAAAGAAAAAATCCCAAATTTCCAATGTCCTTGAACTCCTACAAGGATGTTCAAAAGTTATAAAGGCTGGGGCTTCAGGCCATACTGCTCAGGAAAGAGCACAGGTGACCAGTGTAGAGGGTTTCAATAGAAAGCTCTGGAGAAAAAGCTCTTTCTGATAACAAGAATATGAAAATAAAATAGCATTTGGGAAGATTTATATGCATTGAAATAGTATTAGTAGAGTTTTGCCCATGTTTTAGCTAGTTCTCCTTGAAGTAAATACTTTGGAAATGAGTAACATTAGGGGAAAACCTTGCTCTTGTTTTCTTATATTTCACACCGATTTTTTTTTACTTTTTTTTTTTTGTTGAGACAAGGCCTGTAGCAAAACCTTCATTTTGCAGCTGTTCAAAACAGTCCAGGAGAACACAGAAATGCCCCTGTTGTTTTTCTTTCTGAGAGAAGACAATGAGACAAACATAAAAAGGTTTTAAGCACGGTTTAAAAAAAAAAAAAAAAAAAAAGAATGGTTTATGCTGAATTTAGCATATGGCCATTAGGAGTAGACACCTGAAACCATAAGTAGAGATTTCTCCTAAGTTTGAGATAATGAACTTATATTGGAAACAACACAAGTCCCAGCCTTCTACCCTTCTAAAAGTCCAAAAACTGCCATCTCTAGACATAAGCTATCACTACAGCTCTAGCCTATGGAGGAAGCAGCTCCTCATTCTTGTCCTGTGCTTTCCTTTATGACCTCCAGTTTTCCCTCCTGAGACACTGCAGAGCTCCAGGGGTGTCCTGGACATGCTGGGTGAGCTCCGTGTTCCCAAGCCACAGTGCCATAGCTTGGTAGCTCAGTGAGTCTCTGCAGAGCCACCAGGGCTGGTACAAACAGGCTGCCCTCCTTTATAAATGGCCTTTTTTCCTCTAATTGAATATGCACCACACGTGTGGGGCTTGTGATAATTATTACCTTTAAAATGGATTGCAATTGACAGGAAGTGTACAATGCATTCCAGTTTTCTGCACAGCTATTTTCTCTGTTTAGCAGAAAAAGCTGAAGTCTGGAAACGTGCCAGGTGCATTGTTTGACCAGATGTACCGTAAGATCTTATGGAACCCTACAGAATAGTATAATGCTATAAAGAAAGCTAAAGCTGCTTACTGTATGGGTTTAACAAGAAGAATCACAACAACACAAGGAAATCTTGATTTCTGCCAAAGGAATTAGACTACCATGTCTTTCAATCTAAATTTCATACCAAAATCCCTCATTATCTGACTGATGTTCCTGATTACTTAGCCACGCTAAAAGAATGTTAATGTGCAGTCTCTTTACATGCGACTCCCCTTAAATTTATGTGGAAATGTGCTAATTGTTTCCTCTCTTTCAGCTGTGAGCTACATGATGGATGGTAAACAGCTAGGAAACATTGCTACGAGAGAACTGATAACAGTAGACTTTATAACTATAGCATGTCAGTAATTGCCTCCATAATTTGTGGTTTATATTATATGTTAGCTGCTATCCTATCCATAATACTGAAAATATTGGATGTCCCCATCCAGAAATCTCATTAGAATATTCAGTTTTATACTTCATTCTGTAGTTTCCATTTTTCCTCTGTTTTTCCACACCTGTGTTAGTAATTCCTTAAGTGAGAATGTGCACATGTGCTCCTGCCTCTTTAGTTCCCATCAAGTATGTGTCACTGTGTCATCAACATTTTATAAGGAATATCATCTTCCATCTAACACACACAGCCCCTGAATAAAAAAAGTACTTTGGATCTATGAAAAGAAATTCCCTTGAAAAACAAATCAAAGCCCATTTTCCTTAATTTTGGTTAAGCACAGGAACTGGAAAATACACATGCTCAAATGTAATTCACAGCCTGAAGTAACCCAGAACTGCAGTGATGCAGTATTTCTACAGAGAAGCTCATCTTCTTGAAAAATGATGTCATTTTTGATGCTGGTAGGCTAAGGAACATGATGTCGTATGCAAACTAGTTTCCAAATGGCTTCATTAAAGTTTTTACAATCTGTTTAAACATTAAACATTTTCTTTAAATATTAATAAAGATCTTAGATTGTTAAGGTTATAGTTTACTCATTACAGCACAGTAGCAGATGCCAGCAGTTAGCTAACATATACCAATTGGAATTATAACCTATAGGCCAAAATCTCATTGGCATATGGAGAGATGTGTAATGAACTTCCAAACTGAGACACATGCTGCAGTTTCTTTGAAAGGTGCCCTGAATCACAAATGAGACTCTCATATGTCTTCATCTGTGCAGTGGAGTCAAACTGTGTGGGGCTATGTAAGCTACTGCAGATCCCAGACTGCTTCATTTGAATATGCTGATCATGTTATTGTGTCTCTCTTGATCTTCTCATAAGAGGTTTGAAGAGTGACTTCTGAAACGTTTCTCCCTACTGTAGGTAGTTAGCATTTATCCTTAGATTTAAAGTCTGCATCTATGCAAATATCCAGCCTTATACCCCACTTCTGTAAAGCACATCTGGTTTTGTGAAGAGAACTCTCTCTAAGCGTGTAGCCTGTCAAATGAAGCCCTTCCTAATTATTGCCACCCTCCTCATCACTGTAACTGTGGAATGTATAAAGAGGAAAAGCAAACAAAAATCAGTCTAGTGCTGGGGCATAAACATATTCTCACGTCATCAACATGCAGTGCTGAAACAGAGCAGGGTGCAATTTAACCCATCCTCAAAGTATATGCGGTTATGTTTAGTTTGAAGTATATCTTACACAACCTCATGTTTTGTAAAAGTTGAAAATCACAATTCCCTTAAACATATAGCTAGTCCCCACTCTCTCATCTGAGAATTTGTGGAAAGGATAGAAAATAAATGTAGGATTCTTCATTTAAGTCTTTCTTAATTTTTCATACAGGTAAATTAATTAAGTAGAGTTTTATACAATGCACCAAAGTCCTTTGGCTTTAACAAGATTTTATTATGCTATAAATGAAGAGGTTCTAAATACAATGATAATAGAACTCAAAACACTCAGTCTCTTACTTAAAATATAGTTGTGTCCTAATGGTAATGATTTTCTCTGACTTGGAAACACTCACACTTCACATTATTGAGTTATGTGATTTTAGTACAGGACTTATCCATAAATTCTCCAATTAGGGAATGAATCTCTAGAAAATATTATCTGTTTTGTATTTCTGTGCATAGTACATTATACTGCTAAATTGGAGCACAGTAAAATTATTCAGCACACAGGTTTACATAGCTTTTAATGTTGAGGGTATTAGTAAGAGATTCCTTAATTATAACCCTGTGTTGCCTTACAGTTGCATGACTATGTGTCACCATGTTCATAATTGCTTTCCTGCGAGGACTGTGTTTGGAAACGCAATTAAGGCAGCTATTTCTGGAGTGGTTGGAGAGGCTACACTGGCGTCTTTACAGAGCATCAAGAGTTTTTTGTCATAAATGTGGACTGATCTCACCCAAAGAAGTCTGTGTGGTTGGGAGTTTTGCTGCTTTTTTACTTTATATTTTTTTAATCAGCTATGCTTTTGCCCTCCCCAGAGAGCCCTGGGGCAAAGGGAGGCCTCAAGGAACCTGAGCTGTCGGTGTGATTTCTGACATTACCAAACTGCTACTGACAGAGATTCATTCTTGCGGTCTGAAATATATATGTTTCTTATTTTTAATTTACATGATCTTTGCATGGCTGCTGATTCCTCACAGTTCTCTTTCAAGGGTTATCATCTGCAAAATTTCCCATCAGCTAAAAGAAACTGCACAAAAGCTTTGGTCCAAACTTTTTAGGAGTATGCAGCTAACACTGAAATTCTAACACAATAAGCTGTAAGAAGAAAATAAATACATGTAAATAAGGCATTATAATAGTCTAAGGCCCTTGCCAGCATCCTGTCTTTTTAGTGACTGCACAGCTGTGTTTCCATTACACGATTAATGGATTTGCTACCTTCAAAAGAGACATTTGTACCAAATGGTAGCACAGTGCAAGAAATACTAAACAGCTGACTATAGCTCATCTCTTTCTCATGGTACCGTCTGTGCACATAATTAAGGGCTAAAAAGCTCTTTTGTCAAAATTTTTCAGACTAAATGTATAAGTCATGACTAGAATTCAAGTAATTACCTTGTCTTTGCACATATTTTGGTACCTATCTACTTTCATTAACCTACACTAATGAAATATCATGGAAGTTTGAGCATCTGTTTTAAGATTTGTCTTTAAATCTGCTTCAGTCACACTAATCTAGGTGGGTTCACCCACCTTCTGCTTTCTCACAGGTTCTTACAGAAGGTATTTTTAAGGTGCTTTAGTGTATTTTCACTACAGATACTTAATTTTATGTAGAATAGCCTTATGAGCCCTCAGATTTAAGCACACTTGAAGGTGTATCATAGTTTAGGATTTCCAGTTTCTGTTTATTTCACTGTGTATCTTTTTTCCATGGAGACTACAAGTAATTCAGTAGACCAGGAAGCCCTGGAAATCATCTTTGCAATACTTTCTCCAACAGCTCAAAAGCTCCTGTTCTGTTGGTTTCAGCTGGAGTCACATTATGTGTCTTTTATCTCCTCCCCATAGAGCCTGCACTCAGATTATAGCATTAAGTGTAAAGGAGTGCTAGATGAGAAAAGCCATGTACTCCAGTACTCAAGAAAAAACTGCCACACCAAAATGTAGTTGCTATTCACATTTCTCAGTCTTTTTGTCCAAATGAATCATCAATTCTGGAACTGCAGCCTACATCAGGAGGCAGGGAAGCTGTTCAAAGATGACTGTACAAATTCAACAAAAGAATTCCCTGAATTCCCATCCTAAACATATAGGAACAAATCAGTGAACGTACTAATTCAGTATCCTGCTTCAGGTACTGAATTGCAGAGTAATTGCAAATAATACTGCCCAAGGGTATACTACCATTGGGTAGCATTCTGCCAAAGTTGACTCATCAATAACAGGTCTTTAGGAAGCTTAATATCATCAGAATCTCATACGATTCAACTCTGTTTAGGGCAAGAGCAATTCCAGAGTGAGGATGCTCTGCCTGCGTTAGAAAGAGGTAAAGTCTTGTGTCCATTCCCCTCGAGGCTCTATATGCAGACTTGTACAGTGTATAGATGGAAAACCCTGAACAAAAAACTGTGGCTCAGAAAGTAGAGAAGTTATTTAGTAAACACTCTTTTATCTTAGATTAAGCATGGAATAAAAACAAAACCACATGTCTTCAGAAAAATGCATGTGAATACTGCTACTGCTTTCTGGTTTAAGGTAAAATAGATTTATTTCCTGGTTTACAGTTCTGCAGCTTTTTTTTCCCCTCAGAATTGGTTTTACAGACTGTAAAGGGAAACATCAATATTGGTAGCTAGAAGCTGCAATACAGTTTCTATAGAACAGATGCAAAGAGAGCAAGTATTTGTCCTGTAGGAGTCAGATTTGCAGTGAAACAGAAATCTTAGAGTCATAAAGAAAAGGCACCACAGACTTCATAAGAACTCTTTTTTTAAAAAATTCCTGATAGGTTAAAGGGCCTTATATTTGTTTCTAGCTCCTAATACGTCAAAGACTAACTGAATTTCTTTCCAACACCTGAAACTTGGCAAGGAAAGAAACTGTTTTTATGAGCACACTTCAAGAATTAGTATCAGAGTATATTTCCCCTCAGCAAATTGAAATGGAATAAATTGCATTTGTCCTCCTTAGAAATGGAATTGATTGCTAGAGGTTAGGACTGTGGTGGCAAGTCATATGAAAAAAAAAAAAACACTTGAGAGGAGTGAAAGGGAAAGATGAGCTTGATTTTTTGTTTTTATTTTGAAAAATCAGCTGCAGTTCCTCCAATTGTAATATAAATGCAGAAATGCAAAAGATCTATTAGTTCATTGCCATTTTAAATACAACTAGATTACATTGGTAACATTCTGATTTTCCTTTGGTGAGAAGAACAGTCATGTTTTAACACATCTATGTCTCCTTTGTTACCTGAAATTTGCTTTGGCAAAGCCACAAGTCATTTCGCTCTTTTGCTGGTATTTTAAGCTTTGTTCCATAGCTCTGAACTGTCAGTTAATGTCCGTGATTCCACCTGATCATTGATTTTCTGCCCCACAAAGGTGCCTTCCAAGAAACTATCATTCAAGTTATTAGGAATAGGTCATAACTGTATGCTTCATTTTTAGTGATGTTATTATTATTTTGCTCTTTTTTTATTATTTTTCTTCCCCACATAGTTTATTCAGTGATTTCAGCTTTATAAGAATGCTAGTTTAATCCTAGACAGCACAGGCTGCTAACAGCCTCTTCATTTTCCAATACCATCGTTACCCCTATCCATTACCTCTATCAGGGAGTGGAACAGGCATCAGCATTCCCAAAAATTTCCAAATTCATCCCTAACATGGTGATTCTCGTACTACCACTATTTGCTGAACAGTCAAAAGTTCTTTATAGCCCTTCAAAGAGTTTTCCAGCTACACTCTGCTCTGCCCCATCCAGAGCAGAACATTTCCTTAATGCTTGCAGGAAACAGTCCTGCCAAAATGAACATCGAGACGTTTAACTGCAGCAATCCCTGAGCACATTATCTGGATACAACAGGAGTACTCCTTCCTTTGTGCCTCCAGCATCTCAGGTTAGGAATAAAAGATAAAGAAGCACTTTGAAAATGGTTGCTTCTAGTTGGTGAACAAAATAAGAACTTAGCTGACAAGCTGTAGGATCAACAGCACCATCCCCTCTCTTTTGGTGGTACCTTCCCTTCAGGTGTCATTCCTGGGTTATTTTTAGGTACAAATTAAGGTCTGATGTATAACAGCAAAAGTTGGTTGTGCTGAAGGAAAAGGAGAGAGTAATCTAAAAAGGTTCCCTCTCTTACAAACTGAGCCATGTTTGAAAAAAAACAACTTTGCAGAAATCCCCTTTTCTAGGCAACTTAGCAAGACTAATGTTGTAGAGCTAGATCCAAATTCTACTGAAGGCAACATTTAATTTAAATGCTAAATTCTAACTTAGCTGCCTAATTTTGAACATTTTTGGTTTAAATTTCTTTTGTCAAGAAAAGCCATTCAAGACCAATGATATTTTTAGTAATACTATCTGCCTTTATATCTGAGGCCAACAATTTTTTCTTTGCTGTTGCTAGTCAGAAGTGCCAGTAGTTTATGCAGCTTCTCCCAAGCTGAACTTTGGTGATGGTGCATAGATTATGCCAGAAAGAGTAACCGTACTACAGAAATGCAAATTATTGCTGGCTTTTCCTTTCCCTTGGTGCTACTGTTTTCTTTATTTTTTTCCTTTCCCCATTCTTCCTCAAGCTGCCTGAATCCTTTAAGCCTCCCAGCTCTAAAAGGAAATGGAAAGTTATTGTGTGCCTCCGATAAATCTGTTGGGGTGAAATTCATTTAATTCAGCAGCAAAGCCTACTGATAAAAAAGGCCAGAATTTTTCCCCAGGACATTAAAGATCTTGTAAGAATCTGTCTCTGCTGCTGTGTAAGTCTAGAGTCAGATACGCTTGGATATCAAAATTAACACCATAAACAAGTTTATATTCTATCGTGAATTTGAGTCACTTTTGCTGATTCTTTCATCTAAGCGTGTTATTCAGAGATGAGCATTATATCTCTATGCTGTGAAGATTCATTAGAGCTGCATAAGATTTCAAGCAAGAAGTTCAAATTCAAACCTTCTTTTTCTGATTTTGAAGCCTCTAATCAAAAGCAAATGAAATAAAGCCAATTAGGCTATAATAAAGGCTTCTACAATCTCAGAAAAATTATGGTAGTTCAAATTCTAACTGCATTTTAATTCAAAACAGTCAGGGAAAAGCAATTTTCATCAATTATTGATTTATCAATATCCTTGATTTCATGGAACATTTTAATAGCTGTGTTCTAATTAAATAGCATCATTCAAATATAATAAATTTTAAAACTGTCACTTAACATTGACTGCTTGGGTTTTTAATAGCTCTCTGTCACCTTCAGATCTCTCTTTAGAAGTATAATCAATTTTGCCTCCTAGCTTCCTAGCTGCTGTTGGACCAGGGAAAGGCTCTGTGTTTCGATGCAGGGATATCTCAGGGGAGGATGTACCTCTGTGACAGGCGGTGTTTGTCCATGTTGTGAGCAAAATCAGTACCACTAGAGAAGGTTTGCAGGTACCTGCAAGAGGTGGGTGACATTCCTTCAACAAGTATTAAATCAAGTGAACGAATGCAATATTGCCAGCAGTGAGTAAAATTCACTACATTTTGCTGGCAGGAAGTTGTGGATGTAATTCAGCTTTCACCCAATACTCCCACACCAACGTTATTCCCTTCAGAGAAAGGAATGCTGTCTGTTATTCTGCTTTTCCCCAGTCCTGTCATACTAACTTTATTCCCTTGAGAAGAAAAATCCTCTTTAAAATATTGGGATTTGAAACATCTTACATTTCCCACTTCTCCAGCCACAAGGGGACTGTAGCATAGATTGTGATCATTTTCTCCTTTTGATGATCCTTTAAAGAATTCTATTTTTATTGCAGCTGAGATTGGTACTTAGTGTGTCCCATCTTCCAGGTGTACTAATTACTTACCTAGATAATCTTTCTAACACTCAGTGAAAATATAAGTAGTTCTATAAAATAAATGGAGCTGCAAAAGCCATTCTGGCATATCTTGTTGCTGTAATTGGCTTGAACTTAACTGTGGGGGTGGAGAGAAGGAAGGAGAATAAAAACAAGGTGCTTTCCTTATCTGTTCAAAAGATAAAGCTAAAACAGCTTCTATATCATAGAAATTTTTTTCACTTGAGTTAAAATAAAACATTGGTATAAGATAAACTTAGTAGTTACAGCAAGGCTTAAGGTGCAAATAGCTCAGATTGATTCCTTCCTCTGCCAGTGAGAACTGAACTGCAAGTGGCACTTTCCATAAGAATGTCCCAACTTAAAACCAATTTTTTGCACATCCCTCATAGTACTTACAATGGCTGAGAGTAATAGAAAAACTAAGCATATTTAGTGAATGATATGTTTTTAAATACATAAATATAATGTCAATTTTACTATAAATCTCTTGCAATAGCCATTATTTACAGATGAAATTACCAAAGCAAAGCAAATACCAGTTTCAGTAGCTCACTGAGCTAAACACCTAACCCAAGTGCCTGGATTGGTTCTGGGTTTGTAATTAATACTCTTCTCTGCAATGTGTTGACATGGTGATTTATTACAGCTCTTACTTTAAAAGTATAAGCAGATTTATGGACTTTGTGGAGAGGCAGAAATGTCACATTAAAAATGAGGAGGTTTTAGTTGAAAAATTTTCTTACTACTATGTGTATATTAAAATGGTTTCTAATATAATTTTCTATTAGCCTTGGGAAAACTAATGGCAGCATATGAACATTTTAGTGCTGATTTCATTTAGAGTAGAAAGAAGTTAGTTGTCTGTGTGGGTGGCAAAGCAAGGGAATTTACGGTTACAGACGAAACACTTCTAAAGACTCAGTATCTAGGACTTCAATACTAACTTTTTCTTCCCGTTAAAGTAATCCCACTTGCAAGTACAGATATTCAAAATGAAGAACACTTTTGAGTGTTCTCAGACCATGGACCATAGCATGGAACTGCCCCATGGCCCCTCAGATAAAACAGGACATTGTTCAGAGGCTACTGTGTATGGTACAGCTCCTCGGGTGACCAGGAAGTTTTAAATTCCCATTGAAAGCCTATTCCTCCTATTTTTCTGCTTCTCATCAAAAGGTCTTGGCATCTCATCATGAAAATAGTGGTAGAAACCTTTGAGTGAAAGGCATGACCATTTGGGGAAATGCTCCTGTGCAAGCTCTTTCCTAACATTGTTTTCAGAAGATCTCTTTAGAATAAATTGCTTTGCTCTGAAGGGATTTGTGCTGCACAGCACTGACAGTTAAGTGGTAAATGGAATATCTCCATGGGCTCTCCATTACTGTTGAACAAAACACAAAAGCAGAACACTAAATAAAACACTATGCTTAAACACAGGAATAAAAGTGAAGTCAGGAAGGCAGTAGGTAAGTTTTATGTCATATCTGCAAGCATCCAGTTCCAGCAAAAGTCATTCAGATATCACTTACTTGACAATAGTTCTGAAGCAGTTGGGGTTTTTGTTTGGGGGGTTTTGGTTTTGTGTTTTGTTGGGGGTTTTTTTGTTCACTCGTGAGAAATTTGAATAAGTTGTACACAGTGAATAAATGTGTCATATGAGTGAGTGATATACTTTTAAAAAGAGAAAGCAAACTATATGGGGGACACAGAACAATCTGAATGAAGATAATGAGATAGTTTTACCATTCTAAGGAGCTGAATCTTTCATAATAGATCATATCATGGCTGTGCCTGGAATAGGAAGGAGTTGGGCCTGCTCTAAATGAGCTATTGAAATAGCACCTGGATTTTTGCTACACAAAGGAAGAAAAGTAGTCTGGATTTAATCTTCTAGCAAGCAGGCAGTGCTCTGATAGCAGAAGATCAAAATATAGAGAAACTAGAAATAAGAGAGGGGAAAAAAAGGGGAATTGGATTGTATTTGCTCTTGCGAAAAATGAATTGATGTCCAGCAATACAATGAGAGCATTGGATGCATCTGACAGACGTTGTGGCTCCAAAGTGTCACACACACTGTGAGCAGCAGCCAAGGACACCATCAGGCCTGTGCTGGTGGGACAGGACACATCACCTAGAGAGCAAAGGAACAAAGTACTGCTCCTGTTCAGCAGCAACACCTGGTCAGGAACAAGGGATTTTTTTCTCTTTAAGAACTGTTTACTGAAATGAGCCTGGAGGTTTGAAATAGCGAGAAACAGGATGCATGTAGTCAGAAGAAAGAGGTAAAGTTATAGGGAAGTGGAAAAGATGCACTAAAGTGGATTCATGAGAAACCCATAAAGACTGCATCATGATCTGATTGCTGGGAGACAAGTGGTGAGGAGGTTAAAATCAGCTTAGACATGAAACCACTTCAGGCAAGAGTAAAAGCTTGAATCTAGTGTTAAAAGATTGAGAAAGAGTATAGAGTGAAAGCAATGGTACAGCAAAAATCTGTTTTCCTCCAAAAAATGTATGTTAACAGAACTTTGGAAGATACAAGAAATAAAATTTAGTTTTGGAAATTTTGTTCCTAAAATGCATCAATAGTAGATCTACTTTGCTTTTTTTTTTTTAGTCTTGAATGAGATTTTGTAAATTAAGAATGAAATATCATCCAGCTTTAGACCCTCTGGAGCACCTTTGTCTTAACCCAACAACTAAAGGATGCAGTTGTGGCTCCTCATAGCCACAGTACCCTTCCCTAAATAGACTGTCATGGATACACAAATAGCTATCTTACATATATGTAGATCCTGTCATGACACTGCTGATACATTTTTCTAATGCTTTAAATAATGTGTCAGATGACATTCCCACAAAGACATGGGCTCATGTTTGGTTCCAAATGGAAATGCAAGGATTTAGCATCATTTCTAAGGGTCACAAGATCCCATACTTTGAGGTTTTTTCACAACTGTTTCCTCTCATTGAAATTCAATTAAAATCACTTAAGACTGCTAACCTGGAAATATTTTTTTTGTGTTTGTTTTCATGTTGTTCAGTATTGCAGCACAAAATGGAGCCTATGGAACCTGTGCTTGGGATAACTGATGGTGCTGCCATCGGGTCCCAAATATCTTCCCACAGACTAATGGGGTTTATGCTATTTTGCCTCATAAATTTCTTTTAATGATTGCAACAGCTCTCATTTTTCCTTTGTTAAATCTTACTGACTGTTATTGGATATTTATTTTTAGAAGCACAAACATATTACAAAAAATACATAAACCCACTGAGGATGAATTGAACATCTCCATAGTAACATTTTGGAAAGGGATGTTGTAGACAGACTGACAAACTTCAGTCCATCAGCATTTGTTAGCAAAGAAACCTGAGCTCAAAAGTTACTTCAGAAGTGAAAAACCCTCTTTTTCTCTCCTCTGTGGTTATTTGGCAGCAATTTTTTCCAGATGTGGATAAATAGGAAAATTTATTTTTATTAGTTTTTATATAATCAGCTGCAAATGCAATCAAGAACATCCCCTCAGGGCAAATGAATATTTTGGCTTTGCTTGTTTTTTCACAGAAGAAATTCTACCCTAATCATGTATTTTAAGCTTATTTTATAACACCTTTAAATGATATCTTAAAAAGCTTGGTTTGAAATAAGTATTGATATTGATGTCCGTACAGTGCAATAAAAGTTTCCATCTGCAGGATAATATTCATGGTAGTAAGACTGTTATATTTTAAAGGCACAGGTTCTTAAAAGTCCACTTAGGAAATCTTTTTTCTCCCTTGCCATTAGTATATCCATAGCCAGGAGTGCATTATTTACAGGCACTTTGGTAAGCAGGAACCATTTCCCAGGCTCACCTCTGTACACATGAGTGAAGATAAATTCCCTCTGCTTCCTTGCAGTTTGCAATGCAGATTGTATAACTTAGTTGCTGTCTGGGTATTTTATCATTTTCTATGTCAAGCTTTCATACATGAATCAGAGAAAAACATGCAAGCAACTATGATTTTTAAAGTTAAAATACACCCAGTGTACACTGTATAAAAAATTAGGTGATTTTAAAATCCACCCTTGAAACAGTAACAATTTCTGTTCCTTTCATCTAAACAGTTCTGCATTCCACGGGAACCTGGGATAATCAGTAGTTTGTTACAGACATGACTCATAATTATGTTCTTTGTCTCTCTCTCATTTAAGTTGTTCGAGTTCATGAATTTTTTGGCTGAGAATTTCATCTTCTGTTACATGGGACTTGCGCTATTTACATTTCAAAATCACATCTTCAATCCTCTTTTTATATTTGGTGCATTTGTATCCTTTGATTTAAAGAAGTATGTATCAATGTACATATGCGTATATATATATAAAGAATGTATGTTTCACATAAAAAAAAGTCAACAAGCAAACCAGTCAGCTCCTTGAATACTAAAAATCAACTTTTTGTCAAGTCCAAGGGCAATGATCTGCATTACCTATATCTTAATAACTGCCTCAGGGCACATAAGTTGCTGTTTCGCTCATCTGGTACAAGGCAAGTATCTTTAAACCAGCTGTGGAAATTTTGCCACTGGTTTACAAGGGGGGTGGGAAATGGGGATGAGTGTTGGGACACATCTGTGGGACAGGTGCAGGCACACAAAACCTCTTCGCCTGTTGGATGGCAGCGATGACCCCAGGGGCCCATTGCATCCCCACAAGGCAGGACAATGCTGTGTCCTGCACTGCTGGCATGGGAAGGCAGCTGAAGGTGGAGCAGCACTCGGCACCCCAGATGGGCTAAGGCAGCTTCTCCCAAGCCCAGAGGACCCTCAGGCAGCTCCTGGCCCAGCTAATGTGATACACACAGACATCACCACTCAGGAGCTTCATCTGTGCTACTGCCCACAGCACAGCTCAGGCTCGGACGGCCGGACCTGCGCCCGAAGGGTCACAAGCAAAGGGGAGGGCGGAACGTGCTAAAAGCGTCTATGAGGAGCTCTGATTGCCCTTCTTAAAATCTGATTCAGCCTCATATTTCTAATGAAGGTAACTTCTGGGATGGTTTCACAGAGGAGTAATAAAGAACTTCATTCGAAGAATCTTTGCAGAAAAGGGGAAGAAAAAGCAGAAAGTATGAGGACAATATGAATCGTCAGGAAATAAGGAAGTAATAATCAGGTCCAAAAGCACATTTATTCGGTGCAAATTGGCGCTCAAGGAGATAATGCCATCTCTGCAATTGATGATGGGCATTTTACTGAAGGGCTGAATATGAAGTCACATATGACACAAATGTGATGAGTAGAAGTAGTGTGATAGAAGTGGGATAAATTATGATGAATATAAAACCAGGATGCCTGGGGAGGGCAAATCTCTGACACTGCACAGTTTTATTGGAAGCAGAAGGATATGATATGTAAAACATGATGGAAGATAATATATTAATTTTAATTACACTTTAAAAATAACTTTAGAGAAATATTTGGTTAAAATAACACTGTTTTTATCAGTTCCTCCACTATTTTCCTCAACACCTTACATTTTAGGTGGCAGTTTTTGTAGCAAGAGCTTGCAACATATACCCACTTTCTTTCCTTTTGAATTTGGGTCGAAAACAAAAGATTCCTGGGAACTTTCAGCACATGATGATGTTTTCAGGTAAGAGCTGTTTTGGTGGTTTTGGTATTTTTCCTGTCCACATTTAGAGAATGACAAAGATAGTCATCTATCACTAGAAAAACCCATATCTATTGCAAAAAAATTCATTATCTTAAAATTCAGAGTTGTCTCTTCAAAACTGCCAAAGCAAATGGATGCATCCTCATCAACTTCCCTGTGCTCCAGACCTATTTTAATTAAATTTTTGGAAACCCACCACCCAGGAAGCCATTGTCTTCCAAAGCATTGTCCCCCATCTGTCTACACTTCCATGGAATTTTGGGAATACCATGTTTTTATGCTGTGGCATTTCAGAGGGACCTGATAGTATACCTGATAGTATGCTTACATACCAGGCAATAAATATCTGACTTGGATGGTGTTAGCACTGATACTCAAATCAGACATGGTCTTTGGCAAATGCCAGTTTTACTTTGAAACGTGAGACTAGAAGACTTTAATTCCACAGACCTTTTCATATGTATTCCAGCTTAATAATTAATTTTCTTGTGTTTTGTTAACATTGTAGAATAATATTTTTAAAAAAATTTAAAAATCCAGAAGAGGGAGCCATGTTCTACTCTGATTTGTACATCATCCCTGGAACTGCTGAAATCTCATCTGGATTCTGCATTTTCTGACTTGTACAAGTTAGAAATAACTCCACTTGACTTTCCAATGCTAGTTAGGAAAAACTAACTTACAAGCTAAGAGAATATTTGTTCAGTAAAAGACAGAAACGCAGATCCCCCAATGCCATTTGTGATAGAATCTTCTAAAATTAGAAGCTCAGCACTTTTTTTCAGTTCAATTTCCTGCTTTTTATGTAAAAACCTATTCCAAATTCTTATGGATAAAAGTTCTTGATTGACAGCCTTGATGCACACCAATCCATTTAGCCAGATAACAAGTGAAATACAATGAGCCACATTTCAAGCTTTGTCCTCAGGGGTACTCCCCGTCAGGGGGCCTCATCTATGCCTGTGTAATTCCAGCTCTCGAGAGAGCAACACACTAGTTCATTTCTGTATCCATTCAATCCTTCTGCTAAAAGCTGCCCATGAAAATGTCAGGTAATACCAGCTAGACTGTTGTGAGAGATGATGACACAGCCAGTGGGAAGTGCCTTTCAAACCACCTGCTCACCTGTTACTGTCTGCTGGGGAACTTGTGTATGTAGATCTCTCTAGCAAAGACAGCAGGTGGTCAACTAGGCAACAGCATGAAAAACAGCTTCATATCATTTGTTACCTAATTTCTGGGCTCCATTTTGGCTTTTGTTTCTCATCAGCTAAAGTATAGAATTAAAAATCTTCTGAAGTGTATCCTACTCTGTAACTTTTCTGTCCTCATTTTCCGTAGTCAAATTTCATTCTCCACAGAGCAGGAGCAGAAAGCAGCCGGCAGCCAACAAGTGAACGTGAGAACTCATGCATTAGCTTTCCAGGACAGTCTGGCAGCTGAGAACTGAAACAGTAGTAATGCAAACTTCTAAAATGTAAATGTTAAAATTCTCAGAAAAGTACTTTTTAACTATTCTTGAAGAAAAAAATTGTATTTGGTAGAGAAAAACATCTTTACAATATTATAATAAAGTAAATGGCATCATCTGCAAGTAGAATAGTAAAGACTGTCTCTCACACCCAGCAGCTGCACACTTCACAGAACACTTAGGATACACAGATCTTCTGGGTAATTGCACTTTTTAAGATCCACCAAGATTTGTGCTTAGTTGCCAATAACATTTTTATGTGCTATAAAATGATTATATATATCTACATATATATATATATATAGATATGTAGTGACAAACAGAGAACAATGACTGCCAGAAGAGAGACACGTTTCTGATATAAGTAAACAAGACACTGGATTTGAGTTTGAAGGAAAAAATTACCTAAAAAAGATCAGCAGCAATAGTCATAGAATAGCTTGGGTTAAAGGGGGCCTTTAAAGGTCCAATCCAACTCCCTGCAATGAGCAGAGACATCTTCTATTAGATCAGGTTGCTCAGCGCCCTGCCCAACCTGACCTTGAGTGTTGCCAGGGATGGGGCATCACGTCTTTGTGCAACATGTGCCAGTATTGACCACCTTCATTGCTGTGGTAGCATCAGGTTCTAGTCGATCATAGGGGAAAATGGACTTCACTCACCACAGCATCACACATTCAGATGTAGAAAAGAATGAATTTGGGGATAGTTTTGTTTTCTATCTTATCGTTACCAAATACACCAAACATTTACTGCTTTTTTTACTGAGTTTTACTGCAACAATCACCAAAGTGACCACTGAGAAAAGTTGCTGAGAAAAGCAGTTAAGGTCAGGCAAGTTCATTGTCAATTAGTATTTGATTATAACTTACTCTGCAAAGAATTCTACTGAAGTCATTAAGTCCTGCTTTTTAAGGAGTATTAATACATTTGAAAAATGGTGGAAGTGTTAGGCTTGGAAGTTGATCATGTAGCATTTTGATTTATCACATTCTTCATCTGCTTCTGCCACTCCTCTAACAACACATTACAGAGGGCGGATTCACTTCTACAACTATGTTTAACCACAAGTCGTGGTAACATTCCATTGTAAATGAAAACTTGATTAGTCCTTGTATAATTAAGCCTGAGCTTCACAAATTCAGTTGAAAATCAGCTAAAGTGAACAGTCCCACAGCCTCTGCTCACGTGAAAAAGAAATGTTTTAAAGTCTTAAACTGTGAGGGAGCTATCATCACACACTAATGGTCTATGCTGCATGAGAAACACCTCATTTCAGTTCAGACCCTACTATGATGCCTTTAGCTGGTAATAAAATTAAAAGGGAAGGAAAATTAATGGATACAGATGAACTTATTTATGGCAATATATGTTTAGTACAGGGGCATCGCTGTCACGTGACCGGGAAGGACTATTTCACATATTCGCTATTTCACTATTGCACCTTCCACTCTTCTTCCAATATCTTTATTTACTTTTTACTGTGCTTTTCTCTTCTCTAATGCCTATAAATCAGCAACAGAGAGGCTTGTGGGGCACAGTGCTACAGGCATGGTTGCTGTTAATACAAGGCATTACAGCAGCAGTGGAGTCTGAAAGGGAGGAACAAAAATGCAGAATTAAACCAAAAAAGAATGCCTGTGTACAGGCCATTGTGCAGGCATTTACATCTGCACACTCACACGCACATGGTGGTGGGAAGTGTCAACGTGATCTTTTCCAAGTGACATAGATATGTAAAGAAATCAGCTAAACAGAAAATAAGGAAGAAAAGAGCAGAGAACTACAGTTGAAACCAAAACACCAGATTTACCTACAGAAAGTCTCCTTTCCTGGCACATTCTCTTCACACCAACAACAAACACTACAGCCCTCAGAGCTCTTCAGAGGGCTGGGAACAGAGAGATGTGTCCATGTGGAGTGTGAGCAAGGGGTGGCTAACAGCCCTCTCTGGGGACCTCTGACCTTGACCCTGGGAGAGTTCACCTTGAACGCTCTGACACATAAGAGAACATTGCTCAGAGATGGATCCATAATAGCTGGCACAGCCAGCAGAAAAATCTGATAGGAAGTCTGTGACAGAGCCCAAGGATGGATGGATCACAGCACAGATGTGGAGCTGCTGGCAGTGCAGCAGCTCTGAAAGATGAGGGGAGAGAATCCCTATTTATGGTTCATTTTCCTTCTGCCACACCACTCTCTCCAGGTGTAGTTGAGGTACCAGTGTCCACTGCACCCAGTCATTCTACTGTGCTTTCTTAGTACTTTTCCCTGAGATGGTACAGAAAATCTGATCTTCCTTATCTTTCTATTTCAGTATCTTAACATTTTCTGAGGTTGTTAAAATTACCTTCCTTCATTTGTGTTATTACCTGGGCTATACTTTGATATATAGAGAGAGTAGTGTTCCTTGCTCCTCACTACGTCTTTACATTTTAGGTGTACTCATCTGCTTCCCACTGCTTTAGTTGGAAGCAAAAGCTTTTATTATTCATGTCACTTTAGATGTTATTTCAGTTGAAACTGAAGTAGCTCTTATAGACCAGACTGAGTCTCTTAAAAATGAAAAATGCAATGAAAGCACTCACTATTTTTCTAAACTGAAGAAACAGCCAGTCCAATGCTCAAGAAGTAGAGATATATTAATTATTTCTTTTTTATATCATCTCTTATCAAAACAAATGTTCTAGATTTAATATTTCAGTTATGGAAAGCAGCATTGTTTTCCACTGAAATGTAGCTGGGCCAGTCATCCAGATTACCACTATAATCACTGAAAAAAAGACCTTTTCAACAGTGATTCAGTCCCCTCTTAGACACACGTTTAAAATGAGCTTAGATTTTTTTTCCTAAGAAAGTAGTAAATTATCTGCATCCTCAGAAACACCTTTTACACAAAAGCACATCCAAGGGCATGCCCAGTTGTTGACTGTAGTGTTTGGAACCTGCTACACTAACTGTGTAACTACAGTCTGGTTCCTCCTTGCAGAAAAGGCTCTGTGCTGTTCCCTGGATAAACTGCCCGGCTTCTATAGCAAATAATTCACATTCTAGCTATGCAATCTTCGAGCTTTAGAGTTCTAGGCCAAAAATAGCTGTATTTAGCAGTTAATTAAATGATTCTGCATATGCCATCGGTGCCTTAGAAGAGGTTTAATTACTAGATTTAATCTCTCAATACTTGCAAAGTACTTTTTGGATTCACTGTATATTGTATACATGTAATGACTTTCCTCTCTACGCTTATTTTGCACATTTCTTTTTAGAAAATAATGAAGTAAATTTAAATAGCTAAAAGCATTGGAAAATATAGAGTATTATTTGCATTATGCATCCTGAGAGCTGGAGGCACCAGCAGGCTTTTTCCCTCCTCGATTTTAAACTGTTTGAAGACCTATTGAGTCAGCTTATTACTACCTATAGGGCTTTTTTTAAACTTGCTTAGCTGGTTTTGCCACCTTTCTAAGTTCTTGTCTATTCAGTCTCCGTGGGTGTGTAATTTTACAACTATTATAATATTTCAAGTACACTAATTTATTCTGCATCCCCGTTTAGGTACTTAAAATCATCTTTTAAAAACTATTCATTGTTTTTAAGCCATATTTTTTCTGACTGGTCTTATCACATTGAATTATTTTAAAGAAATGTTCTTTTTTCAAGCAAGAAATGAACAGCATATTTGGGTACAGGTTTTAATGCCAATCCTCTTTCTCACTTGCACCTGACTTCATGAATAGTCCCACTGAACACAGGATATAGGTTTCTTTTTCAACATGCATAAGGTTCAGATTCCTATTTCATTTGCAATTATTCAAGACAAAGAATTCAGGGGATGTAAAACAGCTGTGTGATTATTATGTGAAGATGAGAGTACTTTCATTGACCACTTTTGCAAAGTTGCCTACATTGCATTAAACCCCATCCTTTCAATCAGCACAATTCCGTATTTTATAAGCAGGATTATGGTCTGAAAATTTCCTCTGCACTTGGAACTGGGTTTGGACTGAAAAGAGCAAAATTCTGTTTCTCCATCACATTAAGTTCATCGATCTTGTCCTTTTTCTTTTGCAGGTTTACGTGGTGCAATAGCATTTGCACTGGCCATCCGAGACACAGAATCCCAGGCCAAGCAGATGATGTTTACCACAGCACTGCTCATTGTGTTCTTCACAGTCTGGGTACTCGGTGGGGGCACGACACCAATGCTCACATGGCTTCAGATCAGGTTAGTGTTCTCCTTACATCAATCACTAAATTCTTACACCTTTCTAATGCTTACATATGTGCTTTGTAAGAATTTTAACAAGCAAAAAGGAAGTATTTGTGTATTCAGACCACAAGGAACAGGTTTTTCCCAGGTTTGTTATGGGTTTAGACCTAGGTCAGATCCATCCTTATTTCCTAAGAGTTTGTTTCACTACTGTTCCTCCTAAACACCATGTATCAATGTTAGCAGTGTCCTCCTCACTGTTGAAGAAAGAGCTATATAGGCAGATTTTGCCCTTATCTTAAAATGTGTATTTATTATGCAAACATGTAATAAATAATGGATTTCTGATCATAATGTGAATACGCTGGAAAAATTTACCTGCATGGGTGTATCATTGAACCTCCAATAGTGCATCATTCAGTAACTAATTTATTACCCATTGTTTTATATGTTTCTCCACTATGTTATTTTTAAAATTACTCCATAGTCACTTGTATTCACAGACAGGGATGAATGACAAGGGAGGTTAAATGGCAAGAGAGAGGGAAATAAGAAGCTGGAATAAAAAGTATCTGATTTAAATGCAGTCCCCTTCCAAGTGTGCTTTTTTGAAACTCCACTTTTAATAATGACTGTAATGCTATTGCTGAGTTCTAGTTACTTCATAATGCATTTAGAACTCATTGCCATGATTCATAAGATCACCAAAGAAAACCTCAGCATCAAGATAGGCCTACAATTCACAATTCCTTATAATTTATTCTATATATAGCATATCTTTTCCTTGTTTACAAAATGATGTCTGATTACAAGCCTTCATATCAGACTCTTGCTGTAAAATACCAGCTGAAGAAAACCAAATTGGAGCTTGCACAAAGAGCACAGATAAAACTTGCAGACAAAATAAGGACTAGCATACAAGTTTACTGTAGAAACATAAAATGCAGGCATCCATATGCTGTGTAGGGGCTTCCTATTTCTGTGACAGTTTGATTCTTTTTCATGACATGTCTCATGTCCCATAATGTCAATCAAGTTCATCACAGTTTGGATACACTGTGGCACTATCAGCAGTCTTTCTGAGCTCTGCCCCTTTTTTCACTGTCAGCGATGGAGTTTATATGGCAATGGAGACATGGATGGGGAGCAGCACTGTCATTAGGTCCTGGGGACAAAATCAGTTTGGATTTCTGTAATAGGAGATTAAGGAATAATTTAGAGGGTACAGTAAGGGAAAAAGGCAGCAAGCAGTAGTCACGTATCTAGTCTAAGGGCTTAGGTCACTAGATGCCTGTCCTGGTTTAGCTTTCTGGGTAATTTTTAAATGAACATTGTCAAGTGATTTCACTAGCACAAGCAATTTAATTGGATGTAATTTCTTCTGCTACTTAGTGCTACCCAGAGGTGCAAAACCTCACAAGCAAATATTCTCATATGAATTGTTTAGGCTGTGCAATGCAAGCATGTGCTTGTTTCTTTACCCACCTGCACAACAGATTTTCCCAAAAACACTGAAAGCAGATAGTCATTATTGATTTGAAATGCTCATCTCTTTGAGGATCTACTCTGAATCCCTGTAGATCTTCCAGGCACTTTTTCCAATCAAATAAATTGCTTTTGTAATTGGGATATAGATTTTCTTACTATAAAGCTGTTAGGTTCACAATTTCCAGTTAATTTCTTGACATCAGAGCATACAGCTTCACAAATTATGAGGTGGTCAAACTAAGATAAAATTATAAGTAGTCAAATGTATCTCAAGGGTCTGATTTCTCTTTCTAGTGAATATATTTAACTGTCTTTATAATTTATTACACCTCAACATGGAATTTTGTCCTTAGCTACCAGCATTTGTCCTTTTAGTCTTAAGTAATTTTGCTCAGTAATTGTATTTAAAGGTGGTGGTAATTCATGACAGTTGATACTTTTATGGATTCTGGGAGACTTGGGTTTGCTGAGAAGGTTCTGGGGCTGCTGCAAATGACACCACCTTGCTTGGTGTACTCCCCAATATGTTTGCAGTTGTGCCTGAATGGCAGTTCTGAGCTGAATCTATCCTCACGTTTCTTTTTATAAAATTGGAATATAGAGATTGTATTTTTCAACTACCTTGGAGGGTTCAGCTCACAAAGCCAAGGGACACTGTATTACAAGCATACAAAAATTATATTATTGTCTCTGAAGACATTTATTGGAATAGGTTGGTGTGTCATCAGTTACAGAAAAAGGGCTGAAGCCAGGGAAGTGCTGCAAGCATGTCTGTAAGCACACAAGAGGGAGACTTGTCCCACAGTAGCCCTTAGTGTTGCACTGATGTGAAATCAGACTCCATCCCAGGGCACTTTGAAACCTCCCCTGTGTGATTCCCCAGGGCATCAGGAAACCAGATCTACCACTGTTGGTCAAATCCACACTGCTGGATCAGTTAATCTAAACAACTAGAAATAAAGTTATTCACATTATCGGGAAATTAAAAATACATGAACAGTCACAGTTGCTACACTGGATTTCCCTACATAACCTACAAGTTGCTGTATAGGTAAACCTTCTAAGGAGACAAGAAGGGTAACAAATACCATGATTTAGCAAATAACAGTTCCAACCCAAATGTGTTTTTTTTGCCAATCAACTATTTCTTCATGAAATGACTATCCATCAGAAAATGTACTTAACTGGACAGGAGGCATTCAGAGACTAATAGAGAGGAGCATGTGATTTCCTAGTCTATTTGGATGAACTGAATCTTATTCACATGGCATTTTGTGCTCACTCTCCCTGTGTGGAATAGGCTACAGTTCCCCCAGTAGCTCGGAAGATGCAACTCTCAACTCCTCTAGGTTGATCAACTCAGTCTAATCCTGGAGTTAAATGCTGGACTTTATATGGTACAGACTGACTTTCTAGTTTTAAAACATAAATAAATCTCTTATGTGTTGAGTTGAATATGTATAAAAATAACATAAATCAGAAACAACTCACACCAATATATTTACCATTTGCTCTCCCATACAGTGTTAGTCAAGGCAAAAGACAGTATTCAAGATCTGTACAGCCATCTTACTGTACATTATGGTCTGCATATTGTACCATGTTGCAGTTATTTATTACACTCTCTAAAATTTACATTGTGAAGTTCTCATAATGTGACCAGGACTCTTAGTGCATAAGAGAATAGAACAATGACAATTTTAAAATAATAGTAGGAATTAATTGTCATCTGAAAAATCAATCTTTGTTTCCATAATAACTGGAATTTCCATAATCTTCCATCTCACAGCAATAGCATCAGATCTACTTTTCTTTTTTTTTTCTCTTCAGTTAAAATTTAACATAATGTAAATATAATCTGTCACTCTATTTTTAGAGAAAAGATGAGGATGTGTCCTCAGAGATAACTACCAGTTGATTTATTCCAGAAATATGTGTGGCTTATACAACAGTTGCAAATTGCTGCCAAAACATATAGTAAGATATATTATCAAAACTAACCATGTGCTACTGAAAAAGGTTCAACTTCCACCCCCATTTAATGCAGCAATATCACTCAACTAGCTCACAAGGTTGCAGAAGCCAGCTGTGCTGAGAGCATTTGTAAAAACAAGCTTAAATGGATCCCAGGAGTTCAGGTTTATTAAAGTTCAGAATTCTAGTTCCCTTTATTTAACAAAGAAGTTATATTGAAACATATATTCCTACTTAAACTACGGCTTGAGTCTAAGAAAAGTTCTCAAAGCCTTGGAAATCTGACCTGCTAATGGCAGAATGTATGCCTACATGTCTCTGTATGTCAATATACAGTTTTAAAAGAAATCCATACCAATAATCCTCATTATTTTACTACTGTGTTTACTCATACAGAGCAGCCTTCAAAGGAGTCTTAAAATTCTTAGCAAAGAGTAAATATTTTTAATTTTGTTCTAAAAGAATGAAACACACACTTTTGGAAATGTCTTATTTATTTATCTCCTTTTTGGATACCTGAAACTGCGTTTAAAGAATTGTTGAATGTTCTCTTTCAGAAAATTGGGCCTACTTAAATGTTCCCCATCATGTGGCACAGTAACTGCACATTTCTGAGCACAGAGCCACATGCACAGTCCTTTACAGCATTATCAGCTGGCATTCTGAGAGCAGAAGTGGTTGCACCACATTCCTAAATAATACATTGTCTTTTGGCTTATCTGAGAGTTATAACTCAAGAAAAAAAAATTGCTTTTAATCCCTATGTGAAAGGACTACAATATTCTGTTCTTGGCAGACAATGAATAAGCCTGCATCAGTGTGTGAGAATAATTTCATGATACATCAACACCAAAACAAAGATAGCCATTTAAGTTCCCAGTCAAATTGAAGTATTCAATAAATGTGCCTTCAGAGATGTTGAGTATTACTCGTTAATGCTTTTGGATATATGTCTCCCTTCATTCCCCATACTCTGATTAAAAATAGAGAGCTACATTTTACAGTAAATCTGCAATGAGAGGCTTGAGGATAAAGAATTCTCCTGACAGGCAGAGCAAAAATACAAAGCTGTTAATAAAACATGTCCTATAAAAGCATTGTGCTAGGTATTAGGTCTTGTTTGTTTATCATCACCTCCTGTGTAAATGTTTGTCAAGAGATTTCCAGACTCTTTGTGCATCTCTTTGCAGCAGTTCCTCAGTTAATAAGGAGACTTTTTTCCATATTCTCAATAAATACTAACTGGTATTGAACAGCAACTTTTAATACTGTGCCTATCTGGCCATTGCCTTTGGTATGTACTGTAAAAAGAGTTGTCTCTGTGCCCGGCTGCCCTTAAAATCATATCACCTCTACAACTAAAACTTCAGTTCCAAACCTCCAACTTTCTCTAAATACTAATGCCAGAGGCCTGGCACACCACATTTTTGGGGGGATGACCAAGGCTGTCCAAACTCACATTCTCAGCAGAAGCACCTCACTCAGCAGAAATAGTCAAGAATTTGGTTCCTTCAGTACCCAACACTTTAATTCACTGTTTCAATATCAAAGGCTAAAGCAGTGTGTATGTTTACCAGAAAGTCACATTAAGGATGCAGATGGGCAGTGGGGCTAAATGCTGTGCCTTGACTGTGTGGGACTACAGCTACCACAAAAAAACCAAAAAAATGCACAGTTCCTAGAGTATGATTCTGTGCTTATGTCAGCCCTTTAACAACTAGTTACAGACTGCTGAAAGAAGGACTTTATGACACAGCAACCACAGTAACAACATGACCTTGGCCAGGATTATAGCACATCTGTTTCAGCAACAAAAATATTCTTTTCATTATTCCCAAACCCTATAGTAGCATTCCCTGTGTTCATATATGCTGCAGAATAACACAGTTGAGAGTGCAACAGTGGTAGCGCTCGGCACTGCCAAGTGCGAAGCCAGGAACAGATTTGGTCTGTGTTTTATGCAACAACAACAAAAAAACAAGCCCACAACCACATACACAAAACAATATCGTGGTCTTTGAAAACAGTCCTGCCTTATCTGGAAAGGCAACAGTTCCAGTAAGAAATCTCAAGGGCTGAAATGGTGGTAAAAATATGACTGAGGATTAACAGCTTCACTATTGAAAAGGGAATGTCAGTCTAAGTATCTTCAGCTGTAATTTGTGAGAGACCATAACATATGGTTATATTTCTTTGTACTGTTTATTATTTTGTTTTGTGCTTAGAATAGTCAGAATCAGCCTAACTGGTGTTCCCTCTCAGTAACAAATATAGCTCCAATAAACAAAGCTTGCTCTTGTTTCCAGGGTCATATTCCTCTTTAGCCATAGTACAATACGTATTTAAAATCTCACTGCAATAAACACTCCTGTTGAGAGCCCAATTTCAGCCAAACCTCTTCAGCCCACCAAATTTCTTTTCACCCAGACACACTTTTAACAGAGACCACACTGACTTTGCCTGAAAAGGCTTATAATCCTAAAAACCCTCTGAAATCCAGAAACGGCTGTAATTTAACGTAACAAGTCTAAGCATTAATGCTGCAGCTATTCTTAAATTACTACTGTCCTTAGCTGGCCAACAGTGTGCTCCTGTGAACCTCTACAGGAGCACCTTTTTGCCTGATGTCTTTTATACCGATGATAGTTTAAATATTCCTGCACTAACATTAATCACATATACTTGAGAAAACATGCTGCTGACTGCCAGGCTCTCCTCAGCATTAGGATATCACCCATTTATGTACAGACTTGTAGGTCTCAAGATCTGTACTGCTGTTTAAAAGGTGAGTTTCCCAGTTGTGAAGAACATCTTTAAAAGGATTCAAATAACACTAAACTAACATGGAAGTTTTTGTGTTAGTTCATGAATGGTCCAAAACAATGGCTCAGGGAAGACACTATCCCCAGTTATTGAAGGAGCATTACCTTCAAAACACAGTTTTGCTGACAAGCCCCATCATTGTTCACACACTTCAGATAAAACAGAAAAATAGTTTAGGATTGACTTCAGAAACTTTAGTGCTGCCAGTCACTCTCTGTCTACCCAGTAACCTACCCACAGGGTGGGGAACAAGGGAACAAGCAATCCAGGAAGACAGTGGAAAAAGCAAACTTTTGACTTCAGCTGTAAGACATTTAGCCACTAAAACTATCAGCAAGTTGAAGTTTAGCCAAGAACATTAGAGATCATTGTGATTAAGTGTTTGAATAATTTGCATGGTAATCTGTTGATTACTTGTGACCAAGGTCCTAGAGAGCATAAAATCAGATTCTAGTCTAGCACTTCATTCCCTTTGATCTCCCGTTGTAGCACAGTCTAAAATATTTGCTTAGATCCTAGCCAAAGATCTTTTTTTAAATACAAAAACATTGCTCAATGTGGTATTTTCTCTTTGTTTGGTGGTCTTTGCCACCAGTTCTGGATTTGTGGGTATGTAAACCCATAGTGTGTACGTGGTATCTACAAGAGGTAGGAAATGGTCTGACTGAAGTCAAATTAGAGAATTGCATTCTGCTTCAACCCCAGAGATGTTCAGCATCACACATGAAATTATCTGTGAGCAAAGAAAACACTTCTTGGGGCACACCCACATTGAAAGGGTTAATATAATAGCTGCTTTTGTAATAATAGCTAAGGCACGATTAGCCTGCAAAATGCTATAAATCAAGAAGCAGTATGAAATTGGACATCAAATGTATTGGATGTTATAAAAAAAAAAAAAAAGGAATTGGATAATTTCCTTTCATTTCTATCTGAAAATGAGAAATGGTCCAGGTAATGAATCTCAGTGATGTCCTGAAATGCCTATCATTTATTTGCAAGGTACTCTTCTGCTAAGATAAGGTGTGCATTTGATCCCTCAGTTATTCCCCATAGTGTTTTGCCCGAATGATACAAAACAATTGTGCTTGATAACAAAACAAGGGACCAAAATACAGAGGGCTTGGGCTTTCTGACTGCACTGAAGGCAGCGCTGGGCAGATGCTGAAGGGGAGATTTCGCACTGCAATTCTGACTTGTGCACGACGGGTACCTGACTCCAGCTGTCAAGTCTGTGGGTCTTTATTGGCCAGAGGGGTCTCATTTTGAGCACAGTCTCCTAACACAGCAGACAGTTAAATCTCACCTCACAAATCTTTTATTTCTACCTCCACATGGCTATTGAAAATAGAAAAAGAAAGAAATGAAACATACACTTTTATTGCTAGAATATTTGGTACAGGAGAGAGGGAAAATTACACAGCAATAAAAGATTCATGCCTTTGAGGTTACTAGCAACAAATGGTAAGATGAATTTTCCACAGGCCAAAAACCTGACTAGCTTACAGATATTTCCAGAAAATTACAAATAAACTAATAGCTAGAATAGAATCCATCCAGTTGGATTTGTGTCAATTAACTATATAATTTATCGTATTTTAAAATACTGTTGCTTTGATATGTCTGAGTATGCAAAAAAAAAAAAAAATTCTTCCATTTAATGTAATAATTTTCTTCTTCCAAAAAAACTTTTTGCCTTGTCATCCAAAAGGTAGCTGCTATGCAGCAGTCAACATGATGAAGTTCTTCTAATTACAAATAAAGAATCAAACAAACCTATTTGGAAATGCTGCTAGGGAACATCTTAATTATCTGGAACTTTGGAATGAAACTGATGATTTATTACTTACTACCAAAATATCCCAAATTAATTTGGAGCTCTACCTAGTCTGTCAGAATCAAATTGGTGCAAGCATAAACCCAGTTTAATTGAAGCATATGCCAAAACTGTGTCATTTGAAGGTAAACAGAAGGTACAGAAAAGTAGCTTGAGCTTTTAAAAGTTTGAGAGAAATATGTGGTATGAAACCTGGCTCTAGAAAAAAACAAGGATCGCGTTTACTAAGATGAATCTTATATCCCTGCTCTGTAAATATTGATCAAGATGTCTCTTAATTCTTTCTATTATTGGTCAGAAACTATTTCTGCAAAATAGTTGCTCTGGAAACTCACTGAACTTTCATATTTTTCATATTTTAAGAACTGTGTGATACTGTCAGCTGGACTAAAAAATAGTGGGGTATGGAATAAAGGTTCTTCACATTTGTTAGTTTGCATAATTTCCAAAGTATGTATATTGATTCTTCTCCCATTTAGGAGAGAAGAATATTCTATGAATATTAGAATTTCTTCAGCAATAAAATATGAAATGAATGTTTCATTTTGAAGGGATGAAACTTTTCATCTTGACTAAAAATACCTTTTCAGTATGAGAAAACCCACAAAATTTTTCAAGCTTTCCTGTGGCTTTCCATTCTGCTATCAAATATTTCACAGTGTAAGAACATATAATTCCATTTGCAAACTCTAAATGAAATGTATTAAAAAAACCCAAATACATCTTTTGTCTTCTAAGAAGAATAAAGGACTAATTGTGAAGAGCTGGGGTCTTATAGGCCTCCTTAAGGGTCTTACAGAGCATATGGACTGTGATATAAATATTCGTGTAAATCTAAACAAAAAAGCATCACTGGGTATATCTGAGCTTGCAGAAGAACTTGGTGACAGAAAAGAATGTTGACTTCAGATTTCATGAAATTTGCAATCCTTGTGAAACATTCCCCTGGAAATTCTGAAACTTCTGTTCTTTATTAAAATGTAGGGTGAAAGGAAAGGTCTGGCACCCTTGATAACAAGCCTATCGAATTGTTCCAGAATTAGCTGAATTAGTGAAAAGTTAATTAAAGCAGATATTAAATAATCTAGGCTCTGTATAGAAGCATGGGGTTTTAGCTTTTAATAAACAGATAATTACAGTGTGATACAGACTTTTTTATAGTGAATTATCAGTGCAGAAACAGCCCAACAGTGACTGGCTAGTCAGTACATCCATGAGCTTTAAATGAGAAAATTACCTCTTATCTCAGAAAGAGGTACTTGATTTCAGTGCCCTTAAAAGTATATTCTGTTTGTGCATTTTTTATTTCTTCAAAAAGATACACTATTTTGTTACATAATGACAAATAATATATAAAGGTATCTTGAAAGTTGTCAAAAAATTCAGGGTTTATAAATCCAAAATATTTTCTATGCAAATAAATATACAGAACAGGTGTTTATATAAAAGTTTATATATGTGCTGTTTATGTAAATCCTAAAAAAGCATGCTTTGCTAATCTAATCGTACAAGTACACAAGGTGTTATACAGGGTGACCTTGTAACTACCCAGTTGCATTTGCTATTCACTTATCCATGTGCATTAAGCCTGGTCAGGAATCACAGGGTAGGCTCAGGGAGTCTGCCTGAATCCTGATCTGAGTCCAGCCTAAATGAGTGTGTGATTCTGTGGGGAATTTGAAGCAGTAGACTTGCCCTTCAGCTATCAAGTTTACTGGCTCTGTTCAGTAAGGTGGGAAGCTGAAGCCAGTGTCAAAGTACCACATATTTATGAACACACCGACAGCAATATCACACAGGCCTGAAGTCACCGGCCAGCAAGAAGTTCATAGAGCCCCAGGGAGGCTGAGTGGCAGTGGATAAATGGGGACAGATCCTCAGCTGGTGCAGGCTGTCATAATGAAATTCATTTATTTTCTTGGCATGCAGGCAGAAGTATACTATGCTTTAAGAATCCCTGATCGAGACAATTTCTCACTCTACTTTCTCCCTTTGTCTTTTCATAATCTCATGCAAGTTATTGCTTTCGTTGTCTTTGCTGCTAGAATTCAGGTGTTGGTTCATAGTTATTACATACAGCAGTTTATTCTTATTTTTGCAAGAAGGCAATGGGAATGGAGCCCCTTTCTTAACCATGATGCGGCAAACACCTTCCAATGAACCGCAAAGCAACACAAGAGGCTTAAGTAAAACTATGAAACCTTATAGCATGCTCTCTATCTCATCCTTCCAGCACTCCTTTTCCCGTGAACTAATTTTAAACTTCAACTGGGTGCTGCAGGCTTTTCGCTCAAGCTGTATATGGTTATAAGGACAAGAAAATAAAAAATAAAAAAAGGCACAAAAACACAATCAACTAGAAGCTTTGAAGAGCATCTTCAGATGCTCTTAGAAAAAGATAAAGACTTCAATTAATTAAAATGAAAGTGTTTTACCAACCTTAACTACAGTGTCACAATTAATAAGTGCTATTCAACAAGGGGGTGACCAGCCCTCCTCCTGGGTGCTCATAAAAAGCCTGCCAGGACTGGTGCAGGTGATATAAAAATCTCAAGGCAGCACATGTTTAGGAGAGAGCCTGCAGCAAACCAGACAGGAATGCTGATTTGGTTCATCACCAAAAGAAAATTAGGACATTTTTGACTTGAGATCAACAGAATGAGCAGAATTCAGAGGTTTTCAGCCACAGTTGGGTTGCTGACACAAAAGGAAAAAGGTAGCATTGACACGTGAAGCCTTTGCCTTGCTAGGATAAGTGTCCTCAAATGCAAAATAAGGGCACGATATTTCCTCAATTCTCCTGAATACGATGTAACACAATGCAAATAGATGTATATAAGTTGAATTTCATCTCTGTTAGGGCACCAGACCTGAGTGTCTGGATCATTTACATTCCATTTAAGCTCATTCTCTCCAAATGAAGGAATTCGTTCCCAAGTCATGGATTTGGAACATTTGGAAATGTGAGACTAGTAAATTCAAGAGTAAAAAAAACCCAAGCCTAACATTTGTGTTTAATGCACTTTCTGAACTCTAGAATGGGACTTTACACACCGTGAAATAAGTTTCTACAGTTCTGGATAAACACAGCAACTAATTTAAAACTGTCTGTCTTTGTTTGTGCTGTTGTACAAATAAAAGCCCACTGCAAACCAAAGGGGAAAAAAACCATCTCACTGAATAACATCGTATCAAAGCCTCACATTGCAAACAGTGCAAATACACAGATCATAAATAGATCAGTACCTATTTTAGATACAGTAAGTTTTTGTATGAATGCCCTAAATACTATTTTAAACAGCAACACAAGATCTCAGTGTGTCACCTGAAACTGACAAGCATGGCCACATTTCTTAAGGATGGATTATATTGCAAAAACAAATTTGAAATCAACTGAAATCTGCTGTCTAAACTAAACAGTGCAATTATCAGAACAAGGTTATAGTGGAAGAAAACAACATGGGATAACATAAACACTAAATGAAGGGAAGCAAACTTTTCCAGCACTGTCAAAAGTCTGTCAAAAAGACTATTACACTGATAGTCTTAATTGCTATTGCATATAGTCTATGTAGGTTTGGTTTTTTTAAATGACAGAGTAAAAAGTTAAATTAAATGGGTGTCTTTGAGTCATTCTTTTATTCCTTGTTGCTGAGAAGCAATGTGGTGTAAAAGAGAATAAAAGTTAAATTTTCCATTAAGCAGTATTTTAGAACATTGCCTCCAGAAAAGACACTACTGTTTATCCCGGTCTACTTAAAGTGGCTTTAAAGAGTGTTTTGACATGAATGTGCACAGGTGTTTTTCTGCCATTAAAACTGAAAGGGTAATAGTTGTTGACACTGTGCACATCAGATGATGAAAATCTAGGCAAAACTCTTCCATTTAAGGGCATAACATTTTGCTCAGACTGAGACTTTTCCCTGAGATGAGGAAACATAGAAAGATCCTATCAATGCTTACTCAGGGTGTATCTGCCTATTAACATCATGATCTCAGCTCTCTGTGCCATTGTGCTGCATGGGTAAGACCATTTTGAGAATTCAGAAAAGCCATTTTGATTTGCCCTTTGACTAAAAAATTGGACAGGGTATCTCTGAAGGTATATTCTGCTCTGTACCATATATCTGCCCTGTACAGCCTCGGGTCAATCGATTCATACAAGTCCTTACTATAATTCCCTGCTGTTCTGAGCATTCCAGACAGAACTTAGGTGAACATATTTCAAAGCAGGAATTAACTATGGACTTAAGCAACGCAGCTGATTTACAAGCTGCTTGTGAGAAGAGCAGCCTAAAAGGCCAGATCAGTGACAGCTTTCATGCCCCAGCTCTCAGCAGCAAAGCCAGGAGCATTTATTCAGCATGTTCTGGTCATACCATGCATTGAGCTTGCCCAGCATTACTCCTCCCCTTCTGATGGCTCTGCACAGAATTGCTCCCAGCACCAGCTTCATATGATAAATTTCAAATGCCTGTGCAAGAGATGAAGTGCATGATATGTTTTTCCCCGTGCTGGGAGCCCAGGGAACTTAGAGTTGGTCATCTCATTATTTAGACTAATGCCTCAGGAGGATTTAATGTTTTACTTTGGGTTAATCACATTAGCAATAATATAATGCATCTACAATGGCCTGGGCTTCTTTCCAAAGCTGTACTGTTTATGTTCAAGGAAAATAAAGGAACAGACACCTAAAGTGATTCAGAGAACAAACGTTTTACTGCTCTAAAAATCATTGACATAATTCACTGGGGGGAACTGTTACTTCTGAGCCAGGAATTAACTAGACTCATCTGTAGGAAATTGTCAAAATACATCTGAGCACAGTTGCCTTTCCTTATACAGGCCTTTTGTAAAATCAGTTCTCATTTTTCCAGGCTGGCAAAGCTTATTAGTAGTCTAAGTAAGATGCCAACAAAATAGCCTAATTCCTGACTTTTTTTTTTTTTGAAAGCTGTATTCATCTCCAGAGCGTTCATAAAAGTAGCAATTAGGATATTTGCTATGTGTGAAAATTATACTTTTTATAATGCAGTGGTGTTTCTGTCCTTTTGCATTAACTGGAAATGCATTTTTAATAAAGTTCCAGGACTTATTAATACATTTTCAATATTGTGTACAGAGCATTTGATCTATAGACTTCTTCGCAGCGGGGGGAGAGGCACAGAAATAATAATGAAATTCTTAAAGCACTTGGAGGCTGATCAATATTATGCTTTGTGTACTGCCTCTTATTGAAAGGACAATACACAGATGCATTTGTGTGTCTAATCCATTTGCAACATCTTAAGTTAAAGCAAAAAAAAAAAAAAAGCACCTGTCAACACCAGTAGCTCCTTAAAACATATAGGCTGATATCAGTCCCAGTAGGTGCTATTGGAAATACAAGATCATTGACTTAAAGTAAGGGAAATCAGAACCTACACACACACAGAGAACCCTTTTTGTTTTGTTTTTTTGTTCCCACAAAACACTTTTAAAGAGTTTGGATGGCAGGCATCACAGTCACATCATGACGACCTCACCATGCTGTGCTCTGATTAGTATTTCAAAGGCTCAATTTTCTTGGGATTAACTGGGTTGGCACTCAAAACAAGTAAAACCATTACTACCAAAAGGATAAAGGATGGGATTTGGTGCCCCTAAGTCAATGCTGCCTCAATGCTCCAATATGATATCAAGGGATCCTTGATATCAAGGGATCCTGGACTCTGAGTCCCAGTTCTCATCTGAGACATACAACTCAGGTGAAAACTAAATAGCAAAATGCAGTCTTACTGAAAAAATGATAATTGCACTGCATATCCCAGCTAGTACCATGCACACTCCTCATGTCTGAACTTCTCCTGCAGTTTTATGATATTATTCAGGTTACATCATTTTTCATGTGTTGTTATTTTTCTCTAATTGCAATGCAGCATTCATGAGTGATGTGACCCTTGTAACAACATTTTTCTCCAGAGGTCTGTGAATCTCAGATGAGTCTGGAGTGGGCTTTTATTTCCAATTTGAAACAAACCAAATTTTTAATAATTTTGTAACATTTTAATATCAAATAATCTACTGTTAGCACAAGAGTTTCATTTTAGAAGTCTTCTGGTAGCAATTATCCTGAATTTTAGATTTACTGAGGGTTTGGGGGTTGTTTTTCTCCTGTAGCTGAGATTAAAAATAAAAATTCAAGAGGATTACAGTCCTTTCCATCTTTCCCAGCCTTTGCCCATAAATCTGTGTCTGACTGCCTACAAGCAATCACCTGTTCAATAAGTGGAGTGTGACTGCAAAAGGCAGTGACTATTAACTGACTATGGCCATGCAACCTTATGACCCTGTTCAGGACTTTCTGCTCTTCTTACACTTCAGAACAAGAGGGAGATTATAGAAAGAGTTTAAATTCTTGAAAAGCAGGCAGTAAAGTGCTTACCTTGTTCTACAGATCTCAGCTTTTACATAAATGAGCTGCATAAAACTATCTATTTCTTTCACTGAGAAAACAGCAAATGACAGCAATGTCAGTAAGTGCCAGTCTCCAGTCAGTCTTAGTGAAAACCACAATGGATGAGCGATGCCAAAGTTAAAATGACCACCACGTCCCTGTATAACTCAGAAATGCTGAGAGATGGCAAAAACATTAAGAGAAGACTCTTTGGGAACACGTGGTGCCAATGTATCTGCTCCCTTTGAAGTTAGTGACACCAATGACAATGCTTGATTGAGAGCCTTGGGGAAACCTCCCCTCCCACACTGCAATCCAGAGCCTGCTCAAAACACAGAGGGAGCATTTTAGAAAAAGAATGGATGAAAAAACCTGCTCTCTGGGGGAAGGGAGAGTGGAATGGCTCACAGGCAAGCACATGGCATTCAGACCATCCTTACTGAGGAGTGGGGGACAGAACAAAACTTTACCAAACTGTCAGAGGGATCTGATCATTGCCAGATTCCTAGAAAAACCATTGCATCTGGGATACATGTTTTCCAAATAAGGACATAAGAAATGGAGAAAAGTGGTGAAGTTTGCCTCATGTTTTAGAAGAGAATGTTTACTAATCTAAAGGTGGATTACTAAAAATACCATTTTATGAAAGGTTTTTTCTTCTCCCTAAGGCAGGAGTAGGAAAAGAAAACATGCCAAGTGAATTGTTATTCAGCAAAGCAGAGCTATGAACACCAAAGCAGAAGGTGATATCTGGATCAGCCACCACAGTGCAATGAAAGGCATGGGAACAACATATAGGCACATATAAACAGGAAAACCAAAAACAAAGGGGAAAACAAAGAAAAGGCAGGGGAAAGTAAAGTGAAGAAGAGTCTCATCGGAGAGACAACAAAAGAAGCAAAATATTATTGATCAGCTGATGTCCCTGGAGCACATTAAACATTGCTGCTGAGGGTCCATGGGTTTCACTAGTTGTCTATGGGCTACATATTGAATATATTTAATTGGATAATTCTTGTGAAATCCAAGAAAAATTTTCTAGAGAAAGCACAGAGATCAGATTTCTCACGCATTCACTTTGTGTCAGAGATAGGAAGCAACTGTGAGTTTGGATCCCTAAAGACTGCACACACGTACATATAGACACAGGAATGCAAAATGGCCTTGCACTGCATTTTTCAGAGTCCAGGTCTGAGATGGGAACCCCATACAGCCCACTGGAAAAGTCCTGAGCTGACCTGCAGCCTTGTGCTGTGGGTTCAACCTCCTTAGCTAGCTCTATGTAAATATCCTATAGGGGCAGAGTGGGTTTGGCAGAGTCAGTTGCTGCTGTTTTTCCAATATGTCATGGAATTCAGTATAATTCATGCAATTACTGTGTCTGTTGGCATAAACATCCAACTCGCATTTCCTATCCAGCTAGATTTGGTGATCTTTAGTGTAACAAGCCTGTGTCATAATAAATAATAACACCTATTATTCTGTCATAGAATCTACTACAAGAATCTTTCCTTAAACCTGAAAACTACTCCCAGTTCTAACATTGTCACCAGAAGTTCATGTTATTTTGGTTGCTGCCAACTTTCATACTGATTTTTTTCCAACTCTATTCATGTGCACTGATGTTACTATAAATGATGATTTCTAAAAACTCCACAAAAGTTAAAATATGGTCACTTTAGTCAACTTGGGTTCATATTTTTAAGCAAGAGGCCTGATGCCTCACTACAAGTGTATTCATATAGCACAATTATGTTAACAATTTGCTGTGTGTGCCAGAAGCATTACAGGGATGTAAATCATCGCTCTCAGAGCCCCTGTGCTGAGTGCCCTGGCTGTGAGACATCTGACATTGCACTGTGCCATGCAGGTGTACTTGGCTACTTCAAAGTGCCCACACTATTTCAGTGCCCCTGCCCCAATATTATGATAAAATAGGACTAACAGAACAGAGAATCAGATCCCAGCTATCTACAGATCCAGCTCAGCGTTCTAGTTACTATGCACATAAGTGCACGATGTAAATGTTAATTCAAGCCATCATCTATTTTTAAATTTTAGCATTTTCTTCACATGGCTGCACAGCTGTAGGGAAGTGATTGGTAAAATTTTATGCAGTGACATTACCCACAATTTTACAATCTTTTTGATACTTAAGGTCACATCTAGAAACTGTAACTTGTGGATATCTGATAGAACACTACAGTTCTTTCTTCAACCTTTTCTCCTATCTGCATTTATACATTATCTCAATGCATCACAGCCTTCCTTTACTTGGACAGCTTATACAGGTGCATTAATTTAACTGTCAATTCTGCAGCCAAATAGTTCTCCGTATGTCCACCAAAAGTGGTGCATAGACCCCAACCACAGAACTGACATTTAAAATTTCCAAAAAGATTATCTTACCAGTTTTATGGAATTGCAGGTTCAAAAGTCAAACTGTGTCACATTTATCTCTTACTCACATGATTCTACAGGTTTAAAATCACACTTCTTGTTCCACTTCAGTGTTGTGTATAGAAAGGATTAGCAATGTGACAAACAGCTGTCATACCCATTTAGGAAGCATCATTTACCTGATAAGTTATTTTAATCCTCCTCAGCATGAAATTAAACTGATTTGTTCTTTCTGCTGTGAGACACAAGTGATTACTCTTGCCTTAAACTTGAACTAAAGTGTTTTCATTTATTAACAAAATCAGCTTGAGCTGAACTTTGAAGATCTATACTCATGCCATAATTCTCCATGGGATTTATGTCAATCAAATATTGTGCTATAATAAAGCAGATGTTTTTGACAGCATCAGTCCACAGTAGAAGCAGCATGTAGCAGTAATATAGCAATCTAGAAGCAAAAGCAGATTTTAGGTATCAGTTTGTTAGGAATACACATCACACTTACTGCCACACAGACAAGAATAATGTCCTAAGAAATCATTATTTACCCTGAAGGTTTTTTAATTTCAATTGCAATGATTTATTAGACATCGTGAAAAAACCTTTTTTTGGATTTTGCTCATGTTTCTAGTCTTTACAGTTAATAATTCTGTACTGAGTGCAATATGCTGATGATGGATAGCTACAAACTTCAGATTTATTCATGCAAAAATATTCAAGACTCCTGTTGCAAATGCTGTTTAATGGCCATCTTTGAAAATTGGGTTATAAATCACTTATTCAAAAAAACCCTTCCTGGGATGTGTGGTTTTTGAGATGTAAGCTGAGGCTTAAAGACTGGTTTAGTTACAATGAGACAGCCAGTGGAAGGCTGAGGCGATTGCACTGATAAGGTGAATTCTTCCAGTAAAATCCTTGACAAGTAAAGAATCCAATATTGTTATTAATTATTTTACCACAGCAGTTTTATGATCTCTAAACAAGATCACAGCTCTGCTATACCAGACTTTATACAACCATAACGAAGGATTTGTACTTACAAGCTGAACACACAAAGCAGTTGAGCAATAGGGTGAAGGAAGTATTGTTATCCCCATTTCATGGTATGAGGCAAGAAACAGAGAGAGATACCAGACATTTCACCTTTTGAAGTGCCTTTGTTTCCCCACCAATCTAGAAAAGGAAACAGAGGAGACATGACTAATTCTGACCCTTCTGAGACAGCTCTGTGATATCACGTTCCAGCAGGTACATTTACCATCACACACTTAGACCAGGGAAGATTGTTACTCGTGTTAGGAGATATTCCTCTTGTAAAATTTCCTAGGCCTGATGTTGTGTTCATTAAATCATTAGCTGCATTAAATAATACATGTATAAACAATTGTTTCTAAGGGCTTCACTAATGTTTGCAGTTGAAAAGTGTTTGGCACAACAGGATTGTATCAGTGGACAGGGGATAGTGCCCCCACTTGTGGCTCCACACAGGCCAGTATTTTAGGCACTTCCGAGAGCTGGGGGGGAACCACCTCAGTTTGAGGTGACTGATGAAACGAGGCTTCCCTGTTCTTTGCAGGACACTTGAACTGACCAGTCATTAAATTCAGAGCGGGTGGAATCAATTACATGCTCTCAGAACGAGTTTTCAAATAAAGGCAGTGCTGGCTGCCTCACAAGGAGCACAGGCAACCCGTGTGCACCAGTAGGTGCAAACTAGGCTAGGTACAACTGCAAGTAAGACTCAGCTTCCAAGAACCAGAAAGCCTATACAGGCCCAGAAGGAGAATTTCAGTAATAAGAACTCAGATTTCAGAGCAACATCTCTATTTACAGATTTATTGGCACCTAAAGTGAGGGAGGGCTGAGAATCACACTTGTAAGTATAGACACCAAAGTTCTGCTCTGCATGCCTACATCCTTGTGAAGATGTGAGTCTACAGGTTTTCTGTTATTTCACTGTAGAAAGCAGAGATTTTATCCTATAATGTTGACTTTGTGGTGATTTCAACCGAGGGAACTAAAAGTTTATAATGCCTGAATAGTGATTTCCTACTCAGTATTCATATGGATTGGGTGTATATTTCTTACTACTGGTTCCCCTGACAATTTGGGATTTATTTTTCAATCCATTTTCATTTCAAACCACATAAGAAAAGATGTTATCAGCTGCTTTGTATTCAGTGACAAATTCCTCGTCTTATTAACAAACACGTTCTGGCTCTTGCTAAAAAGATGATGCACTTGATAGCACACGGGGATTTAAATAGTGCCCACTGCAAAGGGTGCTTGTGCACACTAATGCACAGTTCCCAGCAATTCTTGGGCCTAATTGCTACAGACTGGCTGAAGTCACAAGCTTCCCTTCCACATTTTGAGTATAGCAACTTGAAACATTTTCTGAATCCAGGTTTTGATCCAGCCCTTACTTAAAAACAAACAAACAAAAAAAAAAAAAACCACACCAAAAACAAACAAACAAATCCACCACACTACACACCCTATCACCCCACCCCCCCCCAAAAAAAAGACTTAAAGTAAAAAGGACAATACAGAGAAGCTTTCAGGATTTTGATTTCCTTCCTATCTAGGGTATTTGAACCTAAGACATTACTAAAGCCTGTCTAAATACACAGAGTAAACTTCACTGCAGTATAGAACTGATTTCAAAGTCTCTGCATTTGTCTTTATGGAAAAGAAGTCATCCTAATATTTAATGTATAGAATAAAGAGGTGCAAAAATAGAAAGGCAGAAATAAAAGCATACAGTATTTAGAACACACAAACAAGGAACAGAGAGCAACCAAGGAAAGTGGGACAGAAAGATGAAGAAGAGAGACTGCAAGAAGTAAAACAAGATAACAGGACAAGAGTTGAAAGGAGAAAAAAATACTAAGTATTTTCCTGAGCATCTGTTAAATTGTCTCACAGGAATGAAAACCTGAGAATGTTAAAATGGAAAAGAGGTTTGTACAAATATTAACAACAGGGTATTTCGTAGAGGCCTTTGTAATAATTGATACAAATTTTAAGTTTGCAAATTCTACTGGCAATAGCATTAGATCTAGCAGGTCTTTTGAAGAAGTCAAGGATGTTAAATCGAAGTGCTTATTTGTGATTAATTTCAGTTGTCTTGCCTGTCTCATATAATTTGTTATGTTTTGTTTTTTCAATATTTAAAAATAGCATCCTAGTTCATGTCAAGTATATCTGATCTGATTATAGCAGAGCATGATTTTCAATGCTGGTTGCCTGATGTTAGGCTCCCAAGACTGTTTGGATATGAAATCATTAGCCTCAATTTCAGAATTAATGGACTGGGTCTGCTTAATCCTTACTTAATAAAATTCCCAATGTTGAAATTATTACAAAAATGTATTGCTATTTAAATGAATCAAAAAACTCTCCCATAGAATGCCAAGAATGATCTGGTTCTTTTCCCAAGGGACTTTAGATCAGTTGGCAAGATTGTGCTATCACACTAATTCCCAGGAGAGAGAGATTATTCCATGAGGAAAACAGCAATTGCATCTGACCATGTATTTTAAATAAGAGTAGAGACCACACTAAAGACAAGCATCATCTCTGGCTTTGTGACATTCATGTGGCATACAATCCTTTTCTTTTTCATACATGAAAAATCTAAGACAAAAGTTTGACTTCCTTTAACAATATTTATTGTTGGGTTTTTTCTGGCTTTGAATGTAATACTTCTGTTAGGATTTCAAGTGAGTAGCTTCGTATATGCCATATTATAATACTCTCTTGTCTGCAAAATAAAGCAAAATGGCAAGCTATCTCTGTAGCTCTAAGAATGAGAGATGTAAGCATACCACAATTTCTGCAAACCTTAGAAAAACAACTCTGGCTTTGCAATACCAGTTGATTCCTGTCGTCAGTGTGATTAACTAGCAGTTGTATCACTGCTCCTGAAACAATGTCACAGCCAGAAACCCTGGTTCCTATTGGCCCCATTGCCCACCCTTTTTCCATTTGCTATTACAGTCCTTTTAGTCCTGGGTGAAACATTTTCTTTTATCTTGGCTCATTCTGTAATAACACATTACAACTCCAGCACACACACAATCAGCCAGAAGTTGCAGTTCTCAACTCCAGTAAGCTCAGAACTGCAAGACTAAATTAATTCTGACCCAGAACCAATCTTTCTTCTTTGAGCTCAAGTTAAGCTCATTAAGGAGAAGAGAGTTTTGGGAAGCCTGTGCTGTAGCCTTGCCTCTCAGCTGCACCTATCATGTGTAAATGCCTTGGATTTTTATTTCCAGAACTGTGCGGACACTTCACTAATGTACTTCTGGTAGATTTCGTATGGCCCAAGTAGTGCTGCTGGTGAGCACATCCAGCAAATCTGCATGGCCTGAAAAACAGGGCACGTGCTCAGGAGACTGAGATCCTCTTTCTGATCCTGTCCTGTTTGATGAGTTTGGGACCACTGCACCTGCCTTTGTGCCATTGCTTCAGCCGTCACAGCCTGCTGCACTTACAGTGCAGACTCTGCAGGGCAGGGCTGTCTCACACTGCTCAGTTTTACAGTGCCCAGCACAGATAAGGCCCTGGACACTTCTGTACATGGCAGGAACAAATCCTCTGTCAGACAGATGGTTAAACCTCTCTGAAATGGTTCTTTTTCTTTTCACATGTAAATGTTCCTATTTTAATGAAAATCCCTAACTTGCTTTACTCCAAACTAATGAATAGGGTTAGTGCCATCAGAAGCTTTTTCTTGCAATTTAAGGACCAAGAGAACAATAAAAGAAGAGAAAGAGAATCAGCTATTCAGTCCCCTTGATGAGTCAGCATCAGGATGGTTATTTTTAAAAGATAGAAATATTTATGCCAGAAGGACTAAGATTTGTTGAAGCTCAGGAGCTATGGTAGGAAGAAATGCCTTTTTTCCTTCCATTCAGTATTTACATATAGAAAGCAACTACTTTGCATATAGTACCTGTCATTGTCTCTGACTCAATAGGAGTGTATACATAATATTTACAGGAAAGAATGCTGAGGTATGTAACTGCTAATATTAAATATTATTTTAAATACATTTTGGTGTGTTATTACCAGAAGTAAAACTTTACACCAGAATGAAAACAGTCAGAAAACCAGTAAAATGGCCTTAAATTAATATCTAGTGAATGAATACATTTTCTTTGCATCAGTAAGTTGTTTTAGCCTGGGGGGCCTGATACTGTGTGAGAGCTTTCGAGGCAGACAGGGGGCTCTTGGTCACCTTAGCTGTGAGCTTCAGATTCAGGTACTCAGAAGGTGCATTATCCACCCTTCCCCAGAGCAGTCCCTACTTTCTTGGTGGGAACATCAGCACAAGCCTCTGTCATTCAACCCCTAATATCCCTCAACTGTATCTCCCCTCAGCTCTGAGTATCAGCCATGCTCCAAATATGGCAATCCTTCCACCGCATCCCTTTTAACAGCCAATTTATTTTTTTTCCCCATCTATATTAGTAAAATACCACCCAGGTTACCATCATCTTGCACATCACCCACTGCAATCTTGTCTCCCCTCCATTTGCTTCCCTGCACCTGGTACGCCAAGTAAAGCCCTCTCCAAATGCTATCAAGCAATCCATAATGCAGCACAGTCAACTAATGCCCAAGTCCTGTAATCCTATCCCTCCACATTCCTCTCTAACTCCATTTCCTCAGCACTGCTCCTCTGCCAGCAACTAAGGATTTCCTAGCACAGGTTAACAGCTTTGATTGTCTCTCTCCCCAGATATGGATCCAAGCCAGGGTAAAGACCTAATCTCAGGTGTCAGGAGTGGCAGTTAAAAAGAATCTCAAGTTTCCTAAAGACTTAAGAACTTCCTTGATTAAAAAAGCCATCTTAATGTTTTGCCAGCTCTTCTCCTCACTTCTCACCTAGTAGGAAATGAGTGACACAAGAGAAACATTTCTACCTGCTCAAAGCTCTCTAATGTACATCAGATCATTACCATATGTCTTCAGGCCTAGTGTTTTGTTGGTTTTTTTGTTTTTACAGAGTTGGCATAGACCCAGATGAAGACCTGAAAGCCGAACCTGCAAGCCAGGTATGTCAGGCTTTTAGATATACATGCTACTTTTTTTTTTTAAAAAAAAGTGTTCAGTTGTTGGCAGATTACATTAGTCCCCTGGAATTAAAAAGGAGAATGTGTAATGTCCAATTCTAGTAGGTCAGACTTCTGAAAATATCTTTCACTTAGTTTTCACTGGAAGCCTAAGTACACTGTGATCCTGAAACTTTTAAGGGAGAACCTTGAACGAGCTGCAGGTGTTCATTTGTCTCCTTCCCTTTTTTGTCATTCATACATACATGTGGTGCAACCGGAACTGGAACTCAACAAGGACATAAATGGAGAAAATAAGTTTGAGAAAACATGAATAAGACCCTTTATTCACTTGAAAATACATTAGAGATATCATTAGGCAGAATTTTAATATATTTTACGTACTGAGTATTCCTAACATTTACACATTTGCACATATCTGAAGGCATGTAGGGCGGCTGTCACCGTTCAGGGAAATGGAATGGAATTCAGATGCCTAAATGTCTTAACGTTTCTTTGAAAAGAAGGAAAAACAATATTATTCATACTGACCACATCCTTCGTTTGACAACCCAGTCACTCTTAAAAAGGCTGGAATAACATTTCATTGCACCATACCAAGATACTAATTTATTCTGGGTCTGAGGAAACTCATGACTAAGTTCCTTTCCTAAGCATCTTGGTAGGAATTCCTGCAATGCCTCTGTCCAAATTCTGAACAAGGGCAGGATGCAGAACCGTAGTGTATTCATGAGTGGGGCTATGAGATACATAATTTCAGAAATTTTCTACTCCACAGCACTCATGATTTACCAAAGATCAGGGAAAGCAGAATACAGCATAATATTGACTGAAGGCATGTTTTGTGAAAACCTGATCTCATCAGAAGCTGATAGGCCTCTGATTTTCTCATTACTTTATTAAAAATGAAAATAGTAATGTTTATTCATAACAATAACACATCCAGTGCCTCAGCTCTGTCCTGTGAATTAAAACCTATCTCTGCTGACAAAACTCAGCAATACAACACAGAAGGTGTAAATAAATATAACACCTTTCATGCCCTATCATATCCAATTCAGCATTCCTCATAGTAGTAAATTATATTTTGGAAAATAGTTTTACTGCTCTGATTATTCTTCCTCCTCCCTCCCTCCCGATGGTATTCTATTTTCATTTATCTTAATTTTTCTGTATTTTACATCTCAATCTTTGAGTGATTCATACCTTTGCTGCATGCAATGTAGCACTCTCTGGTTTAACTCAGTACCTATCATAGTTATTCAATTCAAGTCAGATTCTCTCTTTTAATTTTCTCTTTCATCACATCTCTCTCATTCCTCTTCTTCCCCTTTATTTCTAACATGATGTTTTAATTTAGTTTACCTTTCATTTTGTTCCTATGTTACTGTGTCTTCACAGTGAAAGGAATTGATTTTCCTGCATATATCCCTGGACAAATAATATGTCAAGTAACTCCCACTGCCAGTTAAAGCTCCTGCCCAGGTGAACTTTAAACCATGTGCCAACTCTCACTGTTGTTAATTGAAGCTTCAGGGGAGCTTGTACCAGAAATAAGAACTAAATATCTTCAAGAATAAGATGTTTAAAAGAGAGCAAAAATTAATGGAAAATAAGCCTCTAGGCTCCTCCTTGCTCAGCCAGAATGAGAAAGCCACGATGTCTGCTACCAAGATTTGAATTTAGGCTCTCTGTGACCACTCTAACTGCCAGGACTCAGGGCACCTTGCTGTGGGAACCTCTCAATCCATAATGTGTAACCAGACTTACTTTTTTTTAGGGGCAGAATAAGCTTTAAACATCTTCCACCTCATGGGTACTATATCAGATGCAATACCAGCTATATGACTGCATAATCCTTTTCCTTCCCTACCTCTTCATCTTTACATTCCTTTCCTTCCATTGCCTCCCACAAATTCAATTTTTTGCAAAGATATTTGATTCATTTTTTTTTTTCAAGAATTCCATGTACCTGGTTGTTTCTGGACTTCTGGTTATGCTCTGTTCCGGACTGCCTGAACCAATAATTTTGGCATCCAGCTGGCAGCAGCTTCCCATTCAAATTGTAAGACCTGGAGTCCTGGAATCCTTCACTAGCAAAGGTGTAGAGCCTTTTAATGTATAATCAACCATGATCTCATCCATCAAAAGCATATCTCAGTTGCTTTGTGTCAGTTCTCCCCTGCCTTTCCTTAAATTTGTTTATCGTTAACTCCTTGTCCCACCATAAGCCTAAAGAGAAAAAATAATAGCCTCATATTCACTTATTTACTGATGGACTGTCATAACTTAGTTTTGAAAGGAATTACATAATACATACTACAAATGATAAATATTATTGTATAGAAAATAATATATAAAAAAACAAACAAAAGCAGTTTGCTGCATATCACATACGTTCAAACACTAAAAGGTAACTCTGAAAAGCACAATGCAGGACACATAATCCCTAAGCAGAGTTACAAAGCTGCTCTATTTAAAAAAGACAAAAGATTTTTTGGCAGTGGGGTTTTTAACTAACTTCCCATAAAAAAAGGCAGGCAATAGTGTATTTTATTCAGGTGGCTTCTGTATCTCAAATTCTGCTGTGTTAATCTCAACTGAGACAATGTAAGAATATATTTTCTACAAGCACTTAGGTACAAATGTTGTAGATGTACTACCGATCTCACAAGAAAACTAAACAGCCTGCAGAACACCTATCAATATCATATTTGCTAAACTAATATTCATAATTGAGTTAACTCACCTCTGTATCTCTATAAGTATAATAAAGAATTTAGTTATACTTTTCTCGTCGGCTTCATCTGCCAGTTGGTTGGTGAATTTATTGCAAGTGACTAATGAGAATAATCTCCATATGGAAGATGAGATATAAGAAACATTGGCATTCTCACTTTCCAGAGAGAAAATTATTGTGTGGAAGAGGTGGAGAACTGTCTCCCCTACTTTTACCTCTCTGAACTGAATAGAAAGTGAAGAGTTACTTTTTAAGATCATAGGATCTACAACAGCCCCAAAGCACTCACACCAGCATCTCCTGCCATCCCTGGACTGTACTGTTTATGCAGGAGCTGCACTACAGGTAACCACCCAGATTTCTGTGCCTGCAAAAGCTGCTAACACAGCACAGATTCCATAGACAAAAGGAGGAAGGTGCAACACATGTCAAACTAGAAATAAAAGGAGAGTCCAGGTCAGGACCAGAAAATCCCTGGGGAATTATACTCTTGTGTAGAGTTCTTTGTCCACTGCTTTCAAGCAGGAACAATTTATGACCCTGTACAAGGAAGCTTGTTCCCACAGGAGGAAGCTAGATATACAATGAGTTTGGGAAGAGGAATTACCCACCACCACTATGGCTTCTAAAAGCATTAGTATTCTAACCAAGGACACACAGGCCATTGAGAGAGCTCCCTGTGCTTCTAACAAGCCGTCCTCTGCATCGCACACATCAGCCCATTTCATGATGTTTATTGCCATGCCTGTCCTTCCCTTTCTCATCTCTGCCCCTGTACACCCTAATCCTTCAGTCTCTTTTATTCAGTGTTCTTCTTGTTCTGACCTAACACAGACCTTACCTGCCATCACACTTCCTGCTTATCTGTTTCAACCCTCTTCCCAATCCTTATATATCTTGCCAAAATGCACTATTATATATTAAGAACTTAGAAGAGTGTTCTGCTGCTTGGTTAGGAATGAGTACCATCTTTTTCCCTCTCCAGCTTCCCCAGTTACCAGGGAGAGTTGCTAAAATACTCCATTTAGTTAACAAGGAAACAGATTCCAAGAATAATATTGGACTTATTCAGCACATTTGTACTTTCACTGTGATCACAATTAGCAAAATCATATCATCTAGAGCATGGGTTCTGTGTAACTTTATTCAAAAGTCAGTAAAAATTAGTGCTCCCCTTGTTCCAAAGTTCCCATGTACAGGTTGCCTTCAAACTAGACCTTCTATTTTTGAGGATCAGACCACTGACGTTATCATCAGCAGCAAATTTACATATATGTTAGTGTTTAATAAGAAATTATATCTTAATTCAGTATTAGAAATCCTGAAAATTAACAGATAAATTGTTTTTAAATCGCATAAGCAAAACTATTCCCATTAAAAATAACCTAAACTTGCCACAAACAAGACATTAATTGAGTATCCTTAAAAAACTGACCATCCCATTCCTAATTCCATCCTGGCACTAATTTGTCCTTTCTTGCCACCAATACTTCTTAGTACTGATGTGATGCCCAGAGTATGACCAAACTGGCTTTGTACAGCTAACTGTTCCTAATGTATTATTCCCAGTTATGACCCTGAGTCACAGGACAGTCCACCTCTCTCCCTGTGCAGTATGGCCCAGCATGAACTTGCAGAATGGAAAGTGGCCTTTGGAGTCTTGTTGATTCAAGTCATGTTCTCTCGCCTTGGAAAGAAGTACAGAAAGGAGTTTCATAATTATTAGAATATCTCAAACCCTTTGGGAATGATGTTTTGTTAGACATACACAAATAGCATCTGATCTTGTAGGAGTAAACTGAAGTAATCCCACAACAGCAATTAAATCGAAATATCATTTTATTGATCTCAGAATATAGTGCTTCTCAGCTGCTTAATAAAATTGGAATCATTAATAAAAGTAAATGAATGCAGCAATGAAAAATGTGCTATATGAGCCAGTTTGCTCCTGAGCTGATTCACAGAGATGAGTTTTGTGTGCCAACAAAGCTTTTTAAATTGAAAAAAAAAGTGCAGTTAATTGTAATTTGGTTTGACATGCATTTTTAATATTGGAACTCTATGTTTTATTTATTTTATAAAAATGATTTTCACTTCGTTCATTTGTTTATTTTGCAGAGTGCATCTAACTTGGATAAAAATACAACCAAAGCTGAGAGCGCCTGGCTGTTCAGAATATGGTATGGCTTTGACCATAAGTATCCTTTTCTCTTATAAGCCATGTATGATAGTTGCATTACAACTGCCACCTTCAAAATAGATAAGAATCAAAAATTGCTATACCTTTAAAAACAAAAGCATAATCTATTTTGCTGGGTTTAGTAAGGAGAAGAGACTGTGAAAGTCCAAAGCAGGTCTAAAGAAGCCGGGCAGTGGGAGTGCATTCCTGACTGAGGCTACAGGAGCAGGAACAAGTTAAGAAGCTCTGACCTACAATAGGTTTAAATAAGTTACCCTTTTAAAATTCCTGGATAAAGCTAATCCAATTATTACTTAGATAGGGTGTAGGTTCTGTGTTGGGGGAGCCAGGAGGTTGGAGACAGAAGCAACTGACTGGCTGCTGCCTACCTGCATACTCACAAAGCAGGGGGTACCAAGGGAAAATAAGACAACTCTGCTTTACCCACACTTCTTACAGAGAAAGGCTCCCAGGACTTCCCTGAAGCTCATACTTCCTATTCCCTGCATTCCTGAGCCTTTGTGCTTTTTTATTCACATTCCTACCGTGGCACGTATGGTAGAGATTTTGAATATGGATGTCTGATGCTTTATTCCAGAAAGTCTGGTTTCCATGGCTTTTGCTTTTCAAGAAAATATTTTAAGTGACAAAAGAACATCCTTCCTAAGCCAAGGCAGAACATACAGTCTGACACTAATGCCTGTGCCAAAATGGTAACAGCTACCATTCTAATTTATTGTCATTTCAAACTGACTCTACAAAGGCTTTGCATACCTGTCAGTGAGATCCCACAGTAACACTCATGCCCTAAGCCTTTAGCAGAGATACCCAGGGAACAGAAGCAAAGCCTGCCTGCTAATTTCCACACATCCTGGCTCAGGAGCTCAACAGGCAGAGCCCTACCAGGGCTGTCTCTGCTATCCAATAGCACATCTATTGTCCATCGCCCACACTGCTGAGCAGAGATTAATGTTCAGGCTGCATATATATTTTTCTGATACCAGCTGCAGCAAACTAGGATGAAATATTTCAGCTGATAAAATGTAACTCGTTGGGAATACAGATTCCTTAGAGTGTTCAAGTGAAGTTATCCTGCAAAGAGACTTTTGATGGAAAAAACATCTTTTTTGTTAAAAATGAATATATTGCCCTAATTCATCTACCCAAGCAGTTTTAAAGGCAAAAAGCACTTAGCATTAAAATGTTTCCCTAGGATAACTCTTCAGCAATATACAGAAATAGTAGGTGAATGTTGTATGAAGGGGGAAAAGATGTTTAAATGTTAATGCTGAGTACCAGCATAACTGGCTTTAACCACCCCTTTTTCAGAAGGAACAGCCTGTGGTTGTGGTATATCCTAGAGACTATAAGTCAGAAAAAGTCAGACAACAGTACATGTAAAATGAAGTCTGTAGAAGGCACCAGGAGCACCACTTCTCAGAGATTATCTGTATGGTAGAGATCTTGAATATAAGTGTCTGATGCTTTATTCTCTAAAGTCTGTTTTCCATGTCTTTTGCATTTCAAGTAAATATTTTAAGTGATTTTAAAAAATAATATTCTTAAAAAAACAAATTTATTCATGTCAATCTCTCTTCCACTTAAATCCTGATCTCTCTTTAGAATTCAGATGTTCAGAGATTATAGCTGTGCCATTATCCTAAAATATATTTTTATTACAAATAATACTTCTACATTTTACTAATCCTGAAAATGTGTGCCCATATTCCTGCATGGAACGATGGTTCAACCCACTAATGCTGTGACTCACAGCTCTAAGCATTTCTTTAGTATGACTATTTCTGAAAGACATTCTTTTCAGAGGGAGAGAAATTATCCACCCAAACTTTCTTCTGCCCTTCCCTGCCTAATGTCACAAAGCTGTGTTGCTAAATTTAGAAGAAATTGTCATGTAGCACAGTATTTATGCTGAATGCAAGATTGAAGAGAGGATTATGACAAAGTTTTCAAAGTGATACAGCAAACTAATAATCTATCTGGTTGTATACATCAAAAGTGCACAGAACTGACATTTCTATAGTTTGACATTTGCTCTTAGGCATTAACACAAATCTACCCACTCTTCTGGTAATAACATCTCTTATACCTACTTATTTCACAAGAGGGAGGAAATATCACTAAGGAAATCAAAAAGTTGTGCTGCTCGTTGCTGTGCTTATGAATGACCTCCAATTAGTTCAGTGGTTTCAGGCAATGGCAACATGCCATGCTAGGGTAGAACTGTACAAAAAACCCTGCAATTCTGTTTGAGAATCAAGTTTTATTTTTATTCTCAAAGAAACAACAGGAGCCTCATCCAGAGCCAGATGGGTTCAGTGAGGGTTGTTTTCTCTTAGCAAGCATCTTTAAAACAGGTATTGACACCTAGGAAAAACATATTCTCTAAAATCTACACTAAGAAATGTTAATATTGGTATAATAAAAATAAACAAGGTATCATTTAAGTTCTTAGAGTTATCTTCTTGGATTTTCATCTCAATAATTTAAACAAGGAAAATGCAAAATAAAATACTTGTATCTGGGCAAATTCGAGTGGATCTATTTCAACTTCTTTGTTGTAGAGCTTACAATGCATTACACCATTTGAAGCCATAATATGCTGCTAAAGGCCAGTAGGAAAATAAGAGAATAAACAAAGGTGTTTCAAGAATTTATCAGGGAAAAAAAAACCACGGATTTATAATCCAGCACTATATACATGTCTTCATACTGTTGTGTTTTCTCAAGGCAGATATAGGTAGTTTTAGTTAACAAATGAATAAGTAGGTGGAAATTTCATCCTGCAAGGGCAAGGACCTGTGTGTATAAAAGCAGAGCTCAGGCAAATAGTGAGTAAAGGTGTCCCATTGCAGAGCACCCTGTGACAAAATTATAACTGTGCTCCCAGATGGTTCATTTTGCTTTTAACTCTGCTCAGTCCCAGACCTCTCTATTGCTTTGCCTAGCAAATATCACTTGGTTCTGCCTGCCCAGTCCTAAGACATTGCGTACCTAATGAGAGTTAGAATTCCTCCTCTACACAGGCCTGTATTCCAAGTTACAATCTACTGCTAAAAATTAAGGAAAATTCATGTAATGAGAATGTCTTGCAAACTATCTTCACCTATTTTACCAGCTACTCTAGACTACACTTCTGCAATCATTTCCAGTTTAATTTGATCTCATACAAGGCTCTTTTTGTCCACTCTCTCAGAATTCATATAATTCTTGCTCTTGCTGGCTGTCCTGTAGCATCAGTCAGGAAGATGACTACACTGTTCTCCTTCTCATGTTGTATTAGTCAGAGGAGAAGGAATGATTTGGGATTGCTCCACTAGAATACAAAAGTGAAAAAATACTTGAAACTGAAGATTAGAAAAGGAAAGCATAATGTATGCACCAAGATGCATAACTATCCATAAATGTTCACCATCTTCATAAGGAGAAGCCTACATTATGTTGCAGGATATGTACTCTAATAGCACACACCGGAACTTGCATTGAGAAACAAAGAGTTACTGCATAACAGGAAAACATGTGCAAGATTACAATAGAAGAGAGCAAGAAGGGGAGGAAGAGGGACAAAGACTTCAAATGCATGGTAAGTTTCTTTGAATACTTCCTAAGCATTGAATTGCAAGACACAGGTCTTAGACCCATCTGCAGCCAAGTTTGATCTTTTTTTCCCTGGCAAGGAGTTGAGGATGACATTGCACGTGATGTGGCCTTCCAAGACTAAACAGCATGACCAGAGCACCAGCACTGCGTGTCTCTGCCATATGCGAGGGGCAAGAGAGGTAGGACAGTTGTCATCAGCTGGCTGGTGTGGGTGTTACAGATATTGCAATGACAGGCCTAGTGCATCCCTGACACTGCTCCAAGCTACCAAAGGGCAACACATCTGTCTGGCTTACACAGAGCTTTGCTTTCTGATGGCTCACACACACACTGCCAGCAGTGGAGCAAGAGAGCTTTCTCCTGCTTTACAAATTTCTCTGCAATCCGAGGAACTATTGCTCAGTTACACTGAATAGAAACAAGCATCTGGGACAGAGTGAGACAATTCTCCACACAGCAACTTCTAAAAGTGTTGCTACTTGAGCTGCAGTTATCCATCATTCAGATGCATGCCTTTCACTTTTTTTTCTTTTAGAAAGGCTGTTTATGTCCTTTGCACTTACCTGAAATCAATCAGCCAAAAGGAATTGCATTATTAGTAGACTTCAAAAGTTTATCCTCCTTATCAGGGCACCTGTCATTTTATTTCTCCTGTGCTTTGTACATGGATAAAACAGACATAATGGCTGTCTATGGAGCAAGATAGGTACTATTCTGTGCCTCTGAGAAAATGGAAAAGCTACTAAAAGCAAAAGTGCATTCTAGGGTGAACTGACAATCAGAGAAAAACTCAGCATTTTGTGGTCTTCAGCTGAATTTTCCTTCTGGGCTGACTTATCACTCTCAAAGCAGAGACAGTCATCTTTGGAAGGAAAAGACAAGAAAGAGTCTTTAAGCTTGCATGTGCACACTTTTTTCTTTCACCTGCTGGAGAATTAAAAGTTTCTTAATTACCAGTATTCTGATTTGTTATTCTCTTATCACTTCAGTGAAAACAGCAAAATAGCACTCAGGGTCCTGAGTTTGGACCAGAAGCTCATTTTGCTAGACAATTTTCAAACAGCAAAAATAATCCTAGAGAGATTTCAGTGTAACCATAAATCAAAAAAGCATTGGATAATACAACACAAGCCAATTCAGGTACCAGGCAAGCACTGACACATAATTGGCTGGCAGGACAGGTAGTCATCATAGCATAGATATGCCAGTAGAGCCCAAGAATCAGTTTTGCAGGTGTTAAAAGCAGATCATAATAAAAGCTGAGAGGAAAGACAAATCTCAGTAAATGAATTATAGTGGATATCACAACATGAACATGACAAAAGCAGCTGACTGGATCAAAAGCCTTTCTCAAACACTGCAAACTCCAGCAGTACAGGGCAGGTCCCCAGAAGGTATTTTACCATTAGCAATAATTGCTTGAACATGATTCAAAACTCATTCCAGCAACACATTTTCAAATACATGATCTAGAACAAGTCATTGTTTTTACAGCACACATAATCAGTATAGCTGATTTGGTGCTATTTTGTGACCCTTTCCAAGGACACAGGATTGTTGAAACTCTGCAAATTAACTTAATAAATAAACATGGCTAATCATAAACCAGAATAATAAGTCACCTCAGTTTATCCTCCATTCACAGAAAGAAACCTGGATAAATAGTTCTCAAATAATTCCACGCTGAACATGCAAGTAAAATCATTGTCATTTGCAAAGTTTCTCTCATGCCAATACTATGAAAATCTCATTCATATCAAGGCTTTTTTTTTTTCACAATGAAAAATTACTAAACATGACTCCAATATGAATATAATGCAAAGTTAAAGACAAAGTGTTAAATGAAAAATCTTCGATTCTTTTATAATATTTGACATGTGATCCTTTTCACCCTTAGTTGCATGGAGATACACATAACAATTATTCGTGATCATTTCTTGATATATTTATCACAAAATATAAATTTTTAAGCCCACCCTTTTCCCACCATGGTCCTGAAGGAAGGGAGCTTCAGGAATTTTGATTCCACAAAATATAATCAGAAGGAAATAGTTTTTACTGTTTAGATCTTTCATCCTGACGCTAAGATTCAGTACCTTGCAAAAAGGACTGTTTACATATTTAAAAAAAAAAAAAAAAAAAAAAACAGGAAGAAAAGGAACTGACAAGGGAAAATAATAGATCAGATTCTTTTATATAGTGTAATTTTATCTCTTATAGTTACATAAAAATAACACAAAAGCCAAGTCATTCTGGAATTGGATTTTTTTTTTTTGCAAAGGTTTTACTTCACTGATAACTAAGACATTATGTCAAATTTCTTTATTTCTTTAAAGCCTTCATAACAGTATGCAGTGCTTTTGCCTTTAAAGGAAGAAATAAAGAGTCACATGGGAGAAACTTCAAGGGATTTCAAAAAAAAAAAAATCACTGTACAAAATAATGGTTAAACCACGCAGGCACGTGACAAGTGGAGGAGAGCATGTCGCTGTTGTTGAGCAGGGAAGTGCTTTTCTGGGGGCTGGTGTGGAATCCCTGTTGGTGTCCCTCAACACGGGCTGGGCCTGGGGGTCTGCGCTTTGCATCAAATAGGTGTGGATTTCTATAAGACTTTTGCACAGCATCTAAGGCAGAACTTGGCCTAGAGCTTACTGTGGGCAACTCAGGGCAGAATTATCAGCTTTTTTATTTACCATCCTGGCCCATTTGACATTTTATGCCTTTTGTATGTGCTGTTCAAGGGGTTCTCTCAATTTCTGATAACAAGGACCTTGGCTGAATCCAGAAACTTTTCACAGAGTCTAGTTCTCCCACTATAAATGCATGGGTCTTTATGCAACTGTATCTCACCTTCTTTCAGGTAATATATTAAAATTATTAAAATCTGCAACAGATAGAAACTACAAATATCATCGCATATGGGGTTCTAAAATTTAAAAATAAAAGTGTTCATTGAGGAAATACATTTTAGACTTTCCAGTATAAAACCCCTCCAAAGCTTGTTTTAAAAGTAAAATATATATATTGTTCATATATTTCTGAAATGTTTCTGAGTGACTTTTATTTCAACAAATTCACGCTTTAAACGCAGAGATAACATGTCTGAAGAAATTTGACTGGCTATGACTAATATCCTCCAGTGTGTTTTAGGGGCTGGCATTAAAGAAGCCCCTTTCTCTACAAAGCACCCCAAAGTGCTTCAGCCCTGCCCATGGGTGAGCAGCCAGTGTCCCTGAGAGATGAAATACCTGAGCCAGCCCTCCCAGACTGACCAAGGCCCATTTCTGAGGCTGATCAGCAGAGCAGTGGGTGCTTCAGCCCTACCAACAGCACACTTCTTACAACCAAGGCCTCACTGAGAGAACCCAGCTCATGGAGCTGATTTTGGGTTTTGTCTATGTAGGTTATTTTCCGCTGTGTGAAGCCATCACATACAGCTGTAGCATTTTGTAACTACACAGCACCCAGATTTACACTTCACATAAGACACTCAGCATGTATGCTACTAAGACAGAACCCAGCACAGAGGCATATTTTATACAGAGGTACTATATCAATAGCTGTTGACTAATATCCAGATGTTCTAGCACGGACAAAGGACACAACTAGAAAAATATTGGTACGTGAAAAAAAAAAAGAAACCCACCCTCCAGTCCTGCAGCATACATCTACCTGCACAGCTGCCTGTTACAGTACCTGTCAAATCAGAATAGAGTTGATCTAAAGCCTAGTAAAGTAAATGGACTCACAGTTTATTGGCCTGAACAAATTAGATTTGAAACAATCCTAGTATCTGATTTTACTGATAAGTAGTATCATTCTGTGTGACAATATTTGATTTTACTTTATTTTTCCCTCCCCTTCTCACTTTATTATTACAGCATACTGTAGGCTGACTGTACAAAAGCAGAAGCCTAGGCTTGTATTAGTCCACCCAAGCACGAAATTATAGTTTGTTGGCTGACAACACTTAACAGCACCCAGGAGACCTAAGTATGATATAAGAGTACCGGAAGCTTATAGCACAGATTTAATCAAGCATAGCTTAAAACCTGCTTGCAAGTCTCTTATTATTTCCTTTACAGCCTTGTATGTGCAGAAAGTTATTTTGCATTACATCTGAAGTGTTTTAAAATGTTCTTCTGCATGTATATCTTCCACTGTTGCCTCTCCAGTCACTTAGCATATATCGGAATGCTTGGACGTGCATGCAGCGCATGCTGCATATGTAATACCACCTATAAATGGCACTTCTTTTACAGCAGCAATTGTCACAGCAAGATATTGCTAATTATAACATCACCTAGGCAAGAAAGTAGTGATAATTCCTAGTAAGGTTCTGTTATTAATGTTAAATTACAGTGGTATTCCGGTAAAAGCTGTGAGACTAAAGGAATTCAGTATGATTAATGTTAACACCAGGAATGGCAAAGAGCACGTTAATGATTTTCCATCAGAAAATAATGTTGAATTGAGCTCTTTTACAGAAGGCTCAGATCTGGATGCAAACCTCTTAAAAAAATCAATGAGATCACAGAATCACAGAACATGCTGAGTTGGAAGGGACTGACAAGGATCATCGAGTCCAACTCCGAGCCTCACACAGGACCATCCCCAAGACTGTTCCAGTGCCTTCAGATAGGTGTGGATGAGGCTCTCAGTGAAGGTCTTATGTGGAAGCTTAGTCTGTATTATTGGCATCCTTCCCATTTTAGGTGGTTGCTCTGGAAAGAGCACTGTTGATATCCTTGGTTTGTATTGGCTATAACAGTCTCAAGTTTATTAAACTGCTTCAGCACCCTAACACAGCACCACCAATAAGGCTGAGGCAAATGCGTAAATGGGAGGGGGAAAAAAAATTTGCCTCCAATTTTAAGAGCACTCTGGCAATCAGCAATTCAAAATAATGCAATTTTTGGCAGCACAGAAAATCAAAAGCCATTTTCTGTTTTGCAATATTGAAATAGATGCCTGATTCACTAGAACATGTACATCACCATGCATCCAAATAGACTGTAAATCAACCAATCTTAGTCCCAGTTCTTAATTCAGCCCCTCTTCTCAAGGGGCTGCTAAGGAAGGGTGGTGAGGATAGATCAGAGGAATGAATGCACAGATGTAGGGCCGACTACAAGTTTGCATGAGGTATGGCAGCAGATTGTCACATCTTACGAGCTCACTTTATCAATTGACAGAGGATGAAAAAGTCCCAAGACAAAGGCTGCATTTCATCTTACACTATAATACAAGCTTATTGATATGCATACTTAATTATATGAAGGAATGGAATAAGTATTTTGATCTGATTAATTTTATCAATTTTTTTTAACTTGTGCTATTATAACCAATGAAAAATTTTAATCTCGAATATTTATTTTAAAAGTATTGCAAAGGATGTCTTATTTATGCAGATGATTTTACAGATTTTTTTTTTTTATTTTTATTTTGTTCTTCCATGTAATTAGGTACTAAACACAGTTGTGCTATGAATGGTAAAATCTCACTCAAATTCTTATGTTCCTAACCAGTGCTGATGGACTTGGAGTGTTTTGCTCTCTGTTCATTAGAAATTTACAGGGAGAGTTTTATTCAATCTGCCAAAAGCAATCTGGTGATTTTCTGAACTGATTCAGTAAATTGTTATCTACTGTATCCTTATTAGGCAAATTTCTGCTTGGTCCTATGTGTTTTAAAGAATAGAAAGCCCCAGCTTTGCAACATCTCTGGTAGTTCAAGAGGAAGTTCCCTCCTTATTTCATTTTGTTGTTTGTGCCCGTGGTCACAACGCAGCAATTGTTACGCCAATGTAATGTCACTAACTTAGGCACAGACCATCAGTCTTGGTTTACACCAGTGCAGGAGAGCTGTCAATGCACACAGCCTGCACACCTTGGACACAGCTCCGATGTCAGTGTCTTCAGTCTCAGGTAAAACAAAACATCCCTACTCACATCTGCTGTTTCCCCAAACTAGTGGGAAAGGAAATTCTCTCCATTCTAAATTGATTTAAATTGGATTCCTTATGAGGAAGTATAGGAAAAGTGGATTTTTCCTGTGCTACTGCACTATCCGACATAGCCCTGGCCATGAAACTGCTGATGCTTTCTCAGTCCCCGGTGATCGGCCCTCAGGTGGGAAGGGGGAGCACAGCCTCAGAATACAGAAACCTGATTTCCACTTTAACTGTTGAGAGAATATCTATAAACCAGTTTGAGGACTGTTGAACAGTAACAATAAGCCCTAATATTTCCAATATCCTTAAGATAAGAAGTGATAGACTTCTTTAATGGGGAGGCACAGAAATGGTTTTTACTCACAAAAAGGCCAGTATGATTTATTCAAAGGTTGAGTCCTCAATAAAGATACGGAATAATGCATGTCACAAATGGTTAAGGCTTTGAAATTCTTTGTGGATTATTCACTGAAATTTGCATTGCTACACAGCATGAACTATTTTTTGATTCTGCATAAGTAGAATATCTAATATAGAATTACATTATAATGAAATATGCAATAATGCAAGAAGCCATAAAATGCTTTTCATGTACTCCAGGCATCCAGAAGTTTCAACTGCATAAAAGATAATTACACTTGCTGCACAAATGACTACATATCATGTTCACTCACATGTAATTAAAACTCAGTTGTAAAAAAATACATATGTACAGTCTGCTATGACATAATTAAATTGCTATTGATATTTTGTATCATGGCAAGTATCACTGGGAACTGGAGTGAATAAAGATTGTGACTGGTCTTTAGGGCTTGGTCCTGCTAGCCAAACTGGAGACTTACACTTTGTGTGATGCAGAAAATGCTATTTGTTAATGATCCATGAAAATGCAGATAAAGCAACTCTGGATCTGATTATTCCACAAGTTGCTACACAAATTTAAAGAGGTAATATAAAAATAACATTTATACTTTTAACTATACTTGATATTCAATTCAGTAACACCTTAAATCTTAAAATAGAAGAAAAAATACATATGTATACATACATATGAATCCCATACTGAATATAAGATTTTTCAGCTGTCGTTTCCCCCACTTTCATTCTCACACAACAGCAGGAGGATTCAAGAGAGAAAGCATGGCCTCAACACAGGCAGGTCTGTATCTTGCCTGCTAGGATATTCTTTTAGGAAATAGAAACAGTTGATCCAAACCCTCTTGGGCTAAAAGGAAGCAAAAATCCCGATTTTTCACTTCCCAGATCAGTGCTTTAACACCTAGGCTATTATGTAAAAAATGGCCAGTAACTCACCTGGCAGCTGAGAATTTTTTTGGTTGAATTCACTGCTGTCTCAATGAGTTAGGGATGGTACCAGGACAACTAACTTAGCATGTCACTCTAGGAAACAAGGCCGAAATGAAAAATTTCCACAATGTTCTACAAATTACAGTGATAGTAAGGCATCTACCACTTTTCCCAGACCAGGTTGCTTCTTTGCATGCACAGGGATGTGATTAGGAACCTAAGGAGATTAGTGGCTAATAATGCAAGTGATTTGTGGTTTATTCTTAACAGCATAAAATGCCAACTGTGCTCATTTTATTGGACTATACATCTTCACCAATATTTCCAAGAACATAAAAGACAGCTGAAAATTACATTTTTATTTTAACTTCCTACACAGCAATAAATACACCTGCTTCTCTATGTTTTTGCTTTAGGCTTTGTTGCTACAGATTTAACAAGACATCCATGTATTTATGGTGATAGTTTTGCACATAGAAGAGCCAGATCCTATTTTTTAAGCGTAAATACACGGGTGCTTCCATTATGGTACAACTGCAAAATGAACATTTACATCTTGGATTGCTTTCTCAGACTTCCTCCATCTACATACCCACCTTTTGTACAGCGCAGAACAATAATCTGTTACCTATTTCGATAATTACGTACTTAAAATATTTACATTCTATTAGACATATCTGATCAAAATAAACACTTCCTGGCCCAAACCTGACTGCCCTGAGCCTCGGCACACAGTAGTTCTGAGCACACAACACCCCTCCCCTTCACACAGTGGGCTTTACAGTAACATCCCTACACAACTGGTGAGATCAAACCCGACACAGGGCATTAAAAACTGGTTTGGGTTTCATTTCACACACGCAGTAGCAGGTCCGATCAATGCAAATGAGCCAAAAGGGCTCCCCGTTCCCTGGCAAGCAGGCTTATGCTTGCTTTGCCTCCACGTGCAAGGTAATTGCAATCTGAAAGCTACACTGCACTTGAGAGCAGTGCCAAGCCAGAGTTATTTTCTCCTGAGCGCACGTGTCGGGAACAGCCCAGGTAGTCATTCAGTGACATACAGCTGGGAAGATGTAAGCAAATAGCCACGGATCAGACCAGGCTGGAAGCTCAAGGCAAATGCATCACAAATGCTTTCTCAAGGGTTCCTCCTGAGATACATCAGGGAGCTGCTCCCACACCCCTTTCCTGGAAGGTGTGCTGCTCCCTAGGGTGGGGAGGGGAGTTCCTGCAGCAGCAACTTCAGCAAGGTCTGAAAATCTCCCAAAGCTCCCTCTGCACAGCTGGGGAGAAAGGCTGTGTGCTTGTCACTACAGATAAATGTTTTCTACTCAAAGTTTCAGAGGTAAAGAAAATAATAGATTCTGTAGAGCAGTTGATCAGCTGCAAAGCAAACAGCTGTGACTCAGTTTATCACAATAGGAGAATGGGAATTAAGGTTAACAAGCTAAAGTTTCATCTGATTGTGGGGGGAGGGGTTAATCTTGTTTCTAATTAATTTTGACAGCATGAATTAAAAAGCTTATTTGCTTTGCATTTGGTGCGTATGGGGCCCTTCCTGACTTCCTGTTGTAAAATATGCTGTCAGCACCAGCCTTTGTGGGCCCTTTTTCTTCTGGACACTGGGCAAGAGATCTAAGTCCTTATTTCCACTTCTTAAATGTTTTTCATTTATTAAGAGGCTTCTGTTTCTCAGCAAGGTTTTCCTCCTTCTCATTTTCTTTTGCTTTTAATTTTTCAGATATAGACGTTTTCTTTTAACTTGATTATTGCATAAGCTCCCATTTTGACTCTGGAGCCCCCTCACTATATTCTTTTTTAAAAGCCTTCCTATGTTAGTTCCAGCTGAAGCAGCAGAGGAATGGGTTTCTTATCCTTCTCTGTACTTTCTGTCAAAACACTTGGAAGAAACCTTTTTGAGCCATTTCAGCTGGAATTAACAAGAGAAGACTGATTTCCTAAGGTATGTGTTCCTTCTCCTGACAGAGTCAAGGAGACAGGCTGCTTCAGGAGACAAATGGCTTTTCTTGCATTCCTTTCTCCTTCTGATGTATGAACAATTCTCATTATCATTAATTTGAATTCTGGTTGCTTACAGAAGTGGGTGTAAGCTCCTCAGCAATGAACATTTTTTAGAGCTACTGTGTGCAAAACTGTAACTATCAAACAATGCTCAAGACTAATTCTCAAGAGCAACAATCTGTCACAGTCAGGAGATTATTGGATTCCTGTGTTTCTCTACCCTGTGTCTTAATACCTGCAGTTTTGATGACTGCAGCAGGAGCACACAAATCTCAGAGAAGTGGAAGCAAAAGAGAAGAGAAAAAAGTCTTCTAGAAACAAATTTCAAACTAAACAATAAAGAGCTTGAAAAGTCAGAGGGTATAATGATTCTGCAAAGAATTTCAGCTAGTCCCCTTAGACTATACATTAATTACATTTGTAAGAAGCATGTTATCTGACCACAGAGGTGACTTTTTTGTTCTGTATTTATCCTTCATATTTGTTTGGGTTTTTTTAACTACAGCTACACAAATTGTTGTAAAAATAGCATACAGGTGTATAGATGAACTATATGCAAAAATAGCACACACACGCACTGTCACCTTATATTAGCATCAATAAAACAACAAACGACCCAACAAAAAAAGTCAATCCAAAATAAGCCCTTTGGAATGAATGGAATTGATATGACTCCTGACATAACTTCCCTCTTGCTCCAGGTGCTAAACCCAGCACAGATGGATTCAGTTACTGCTGTAACCAAGGGCAGAATTTTCCTTAGTGACTCTTCCAGTTGTTTCACTGGGGTGGTAAGACCAAAGTAAAGTCTTAAAAAAAAAAAAATTCTGTAATATCCTGTTCTTTTGATTGTTCTACAGGACTTTTTTTTGATTGATCTAAACTATTGCAGGTCAACCATTATTTAATAACACCGTCTGCATAGAAGAAACAATATTTTGATGACCTTCAATCTGTATTTTAAAATACCTCCATAAATCAACAGGTATTATTTCCATAAATTCATTGGGTTTGAGTAATCCATTTTCTCAGTATTAGCTGGCATTTTCAGACTTTCAAGGTGCCTCATGACTGGTTTTAAGAGCTACATGCAAATTTTATCATACCTACACGCAGTACACTTTTTTAAAAATGTCATGTATGTTAAATTATATGAATTAGATATGTAAAAACCAAGAACAACCCTTTTCATAAATATTAGTTATGCCATATAAAATATAATAAAACTCCAAACTGAGCCATTCAAAACCTCTCCATTTACTGTAGAAGGCAATTTCTATAAGTACACACAGAGCCTACCACCAGTGTAATTATCCCCACTCTTCCCCACAAGGACAAATGGCAGTGTTTTGAACTGATCTATAAGGGGAGAAACACAGGATCACATATTTAAATGCAGCTCTCCTCCTTCACCCTCAAAATTACAAGCCAGTGAACTTGTGATTCAAAAAACCTGCTGTGGTATTTTCTCTAGTACCTGGAGAAATCTCCAGGGCAGAGAATTCTCTGCAATGGTTGTTTTATTACAGCAAGAAAAGAAGTTCTGCCCACTACTCTATTAACAAAACTGTCTCTGGGTAATTTGTGAAACTCTGAAGGAGCTGAAAACCTTGCCCTTTGCCTTCCCAACAAAAGCACTGCGTTGTCCTCCATTTGCAAATCAGCACTTCATTGCTGCAACACATTTAATAGCTTATATTTTGTTTAGAGACTCTTAAAAGGTGTTCTTCACAATTCGAGTGCAAGTCTCTCGAGGTTTCTCATTCTTCAGTTCAATGTACCACCAGCATGGCCACTGCTTAGGAAATTGTAAGCTGTAACAGCAGCAGGCTGTGACTAAGAGCCACTGGAGAAGGCAAATTGCTACCTTCATGTGAATGGAAGCTTATTTTATGATTTTCACAAGCATTTGATAACATCCTGTTAATGAAACTCCAGTTGCTCTTTACTCCTGACAGTTGAGAGCATGTTCTGTATTTCACTAGATCTAATGACCATGACAACTCTTGCCTGTTTGCTCCTTGCAGTGCAAAGCCTGCCCTGCCAGTTGAGTCAATTCCCTGCCAAGTGGTCCATGCTGAGCTGTGCTGCTCCTGCTGTTGTGCTGCCAAAGCGAGGGAGAGCTCACAGCGTGGCAGCAGGAGCAGCCTGTGGAAGCTGCACTTGCACCTCTGACAGCAGCACTAAGTGGATCAGTGGATGTAGAGGATAAGGGACAAATCAAAGAAGGAACTTTGGCATATCATAAACAAAACAATGTCCTGGCTCACAGAGCTGACAGCTCTTCGGACACTGGAGTGAGAAAAGTCCACAGTCCTGGGAGGCAAGAAGGGGCAAAAGAGTAAATTTATTTTTTTTACAAGATGCACAGCAAGATCATTCACTGCTGAGGGCACAGAGGAACATTTGGGGAAGAACAGAGGTGCAGTTCACCCAGTCCCTTTTCCACCCTCTCTCAGCACAGCAAATGCAGCCACAAAGGCCAGCAGCAGTGCCCTGGGGCTGTGTCCCCCCAGGGGCAGCAGCACCCCCTCCCCAGAGAGCAGGGCTGGAGTAAACCCCACCTAGTGCAGCAGCCATGAACAACTGAGCACTTCCAATGCTCACACCACATCACTCCCATGGTAACTGGCCATGTTCATTCTCCAGCACCACTGTGTGAGCCTGGACGGGGCAAGAGGCCCATCTTTTTCATTTCTAAAACAATTTAAAACATGGATACAGATTTTTTTCTTTCAGCAATTTCTTATTTTCTTTACTCATATGTTTCCCTTAAAAAGCAATTCTCCCTTTTCTGTGCTTTTTCTTTCTATGGGAGTCCTATTTTGAAGCCTAAAATCTCTCCCAAATACTTTAAATTTCGGTCATGAATGGTTCCCACAGCACTGACTCTATACCATGTGGCACCAGTAGGTATCATTGACTTCTGAGAATGAATCACTTTGTGAAATGATTGGCATTTTCACCAATCAGCAATCCTTCCATAAGATGCACATGTCAGAACAGTATGCAAGTTTATTTTTGTGCCACTGCTACATGTCTTAATTTGTTAATAGTGCTTGGACATAAACCCCAAGAAATACTGCCCAGCTACTTTTTTTTTTTTTTTTACCTTTAAAAATGGCTCTAGTTTTAGGAGTCAAATTTCACAAAATACACAAAATAATCAAGAGTGGTAAATCAGAAATACCCTGAAATTTTAAGAACAACCTCAGGGAAATCTCTACCTAACCATCCATTTAAACAGATGACAGAGGTTAGCAAGTTAAAGGACCTTCAACTTCTATGCCAGGTTCTCAAAAGTTTCACTGTGCAACTTGACAAGTTGCACAGGCCATGACAGCACCACTGAAGTCAAGGGGGGCTTTTAAATCTCTTTTAATACATGCAAAAGTGGCCCTTTTTTTGGCCCAGTTTTCAAACCAAAGGCCTGTGATGCATGTATCAATAAAGTCTATCAGCACAGGTCTCAAATCACCTTACAATATTTATTCTTTCAAAGTCACCCATGATATAAATATTACTGTTCCCTTTTTGCAGCTGAATAAACCTCAATACAGAGCCATTAAGGCACCAGTTGTTGACCCAGATTTCCATTCCTACAGATACAGTAACAATAAATTGCGCCTGTAACTTTTCTTTCAAAGATGATTCACACTTTTTATGAGAATTTTTTTTTCTTTTCACTATTGTGGTTAAAAGGGTACTTGCCAAGAGATAGGAAAAATATTTGTGGTGTGGTAGACAGTCTGAAGAGAAAAACTAGAATGGTTTAAAATGGTGGAAAGAAAGAAAATAGTAACTTCATACATCCCTATTCTGCTCCTGTTCCAGCTCTTATCAAAACTTTCACATCAGATTTGGTGTCATGAGAGAAGCAAGCCACAAAAGTGGCTAGTGAGCATTTCTTATGCTATCAGTGTGCTGTCTGCAGGCAGGGTCACTGTTCTTGCTGCAGAAAAGTAGGTTGATATTTAGAAAAAATAACAGAACAAGAAGCATGTTTGAGAATTCTGCTTTTGTGCAGATGTTATACAATCAAAGGAAAGCAAAAAAAAAAAAGCCATTTCTTTCAGTAAGATGGGAGTGATAAAAATGCCACAGTTACACAAATGTAACTGTCACTGCATAAATGCAGGGCTGAATGCTTCTACACATACACACATGTATACTTCTCCACTGAAAGAATGCCTTTTTTTGTACACCAGAGTTAAAAACAGAAGGGAAAAATATTTTAGGAAAGCAATTGACATAATAAAGTAGATGGAAGAAAATCTTAGTGCTATCAGAAATGTTTCCACTGCCATCAGTGAAGTCAGGATTCCACTGCACCTCCATGCTGGACTGAGAGCTCTTCCCCTTGCATATTGACTCATGTTGACAGTGAAGTATATTTTTAGTGACAACAAAAGGCAATTTCCTAGCCGAAGGGATTCTAAATAAAGGTCAAGTAAAACTGTACATAAGCTCAAGGTCAGGTTTAATATGGCCTTTAGGACAAGAAAATGAGGAATAGTTTCCAGTCTGCAGCTAAAAAGTACAAATTTTGGAAGAAGTCTTCCTTGACCTACTTTTATGTGGAAGCCTGATGGCTTCAGAGTACTTCCTACTGGGAAAAAAATTCTAATAGCATCTGTCCTTTCCAAAATGCACACACATGCCAGCATTAAAAGATCCATATTCTTATTTTCCTATTCACCACAAACACAAAATACATTCGAATATTCTGCAAAGAAACACCTTACAGTAACTAAAAACATATTGTTTCCCAAAAATTGACATAATGGTTTCATTCACCATTAACAGAAATTCACATTAGACTTTTCTCCTTTACATGAATTATTATACGTTTTTTTCTTCTCAGCCTTCTTTCCCTGTAAGGGAGAAAAAATGATATCTATGTTTTCTGAGGGAATGATTCACTGGTTCCTGCAGCTGGAGTGTCAACCTTGGCTAGTCTTGGAAACCCAGATGAGCACATATGGTTACTTGAGGCACTGTGCATTTCTTTAACTTCAGCCCTTATCAGGGGATATTATTTTCCTTTGCAGTAATCTAATCTGAGGACAAGCTTTAAAGTACCATAGGTGGTAAGAAAGGGAGTGAAATCCACCTTCTTTCACTGTTCAGGTAAATAAAAATATTAACTATGTTTTGCCTTTACTAGTTGAGAACTTTTTAAACAAAGTGGAGCTTATGCAAAATGCTGCTGTCTTTGAGAATCATTTCTCTCACATATCAAAATTCCATAGAGAGTCTTCATAGATTAACTGAATAGATCCAAGCCCCAGTTCTTAACTAGCATCCCTTGACTTAGAAGAAATTCTATATAAGGCACAGCCCTATATTTATGAAATTCTCTATTTTTCCATCGTTGAATTTTGTCTCAAAAGCTCTATGTTTACCAGTAGGCTGATACGCATTTGTGACCTTCAGGTGTCTTTATTGTAAGCTAGATTTAAATCTCTTACCTTGAAGTTTCTGGTAGGGCTCTGAAATTTATCAAATATCATTATGAGAATCTCAGAGCAATGTCTTCCTTGTCTGCCCTTTTATTTGGCATATTTCTGTGAAGCAGCTCATTCTGTCTGCCAGTCTAAATCAAGCAGCCACAAGTAGCCATATGAGGAGCAGCTGAGGGCACTTGGTCTGTTCAGCCTGGAGAAGAGGAGACTGAGGGGAGACCTCATTGCACTTACAACTTCCTCTTGAAGGAAAGAGGAGGGGCAGGCACTGATCTCTGCTCTGTGGTGACCAGTGACAGGACCCGAGGGAATCGCCTGAAGTGGTGTCAGGGGAGGTTTAGGTTGGGTATTAGAGAAAAGGTTCTTCCCCCAGAGGGTGGTTGGGCACTGAACAGGCTCCCCAGGGCAGTGGTCACAGCACCGAGCCTGACAGAGGCCAAGAAGCATTTGAACAATGCTCTCAGGCACATGGTGGGACTCTTGGTGTGCAGGGCCAGGAGTTGGACTTCAATGATACTTGTGAGTCCCTTCCAACTCAGCATATTCTGTGATACTGCCAATCATCAATGCTGATCTAGTAACATTTAACAACCAGATCAAGAAGGCTTTCTTGAGGACAAGCTTGTTTTCCTTTTAAGTTTCTTAAGGACCCTGTGGCCTCAGACCACATTGTGATGGCATGTCTTGGCCTGCAGTAATATCTGCCACATGCAGAGGAATTAGTTTCTATTACTTTGATGGGTGTGAAAGACATCCCATGAACTTCAGAACCAAGGACAGATAAGCACTACCATTGCACATGAAGTATAAAGCAATCATTTTCCATTTTAACCACCTTTTAGTAAGATGTAAAACTACCATACTAACTTAATTTCTGTGCTGAGTAGAAATATTTGAGTGTTCCTCATAGAAGAGCCCAAAAGTATCTCAAATATTATTGAATTATATGGCAAATACATAATACTAGATAAAAAAATTTATACTGCCTAACGCACAAGCTATTAAGTCCCTATTATATTTGATGCTTGGTAGCAAATCGAAGCTAGAATGCAAAATAAAATGGATCTTTGTGTTTTGTAGTAACTTGTCAAACAATACAAAGGATTTTTTTTCTCAATAAAGAGTGTGCTTTTAGCAAAGCAGATTAGCAAACATGTTTCAGGTTACAACTGAAGAGTATGTTTAGATTCAAGAGCAGAAACCTGAATGTTTCCTGATGTCCTTTGGACAGATATCAAGCAGTGACGTCAGTTCTTTTTAGAAAAAAAAGTAGAAAAATTTAACTAATCCACAAAGCCAACACGTATTCAAAACAATACAAGAAATCTGAAATGTAACTCACACACCTAATTCAATCTTAAAGTTCATTTGACATAGAAAAGCATAAAGCAAAAATATTAAAATCAAATTTCAGGCTTAGTAATCACAAAGGTCAAATGTAATACTTATTTTTAAAGTATTTGTGGGTTTAGATACCACAAAAAAAAGTGAAAAAAAAAACCAGTAAAACATATTACTGATGCTGAGTGACAATGTAGTATATGAAATGGAAAAAATTTGAATATAACTCTGAAAATAAAAAAAAAAAGATGAGCTATTGCCCATGTAATAAAAAGTGAGTCACACTGAAGGAGAAAAATACCTGGAACAGAAGCCATAAAAAGGCAAAAAGACTAGTGGGGAAGAGGTTCACTAGAGATGACAGGATGTTTGTTTTAGCTATGAGTGACCAAAATGGTGACCTGACAATACACAAACATATCAATTCAGCAGGGAAATGAGGACTATTGGATTAACCTACATTTAACAGAGGGACCAGGGAAGGAAAGTAGCTGGTTGTGGAGTCCTCCCCTCTCTGTGTTCCCACTGAGAGCCTTCCCATGCTCCAGCTGTCTCTCCTTTCCTGCTTTTCTCCGTGGCTTGATCCACTTATGATGGTTGTCTTTCCATGCCCTGACTACTGGGGAGCACAGCTCTGAACAGAGCAGGCAGGCCAATAGTTGGTAAAGGAATAATCCAAGACGACTTATAAGAAAGATCAAAAAAATCTTATTTTTTTAATTAATTGGCAGAGGCCTTTAATGTCCACTTCTTTAATGAGATACTAAGTAAGGCATGATTATTTTGCCTAATGTTTTAAAGTGACATCTGGGCAACACAAAAATAGTCCTACAGCAGAACTGCTTAATGTGAGCCAGGTCTTATCATTAGGCTACTTTTTTTTTTCCCAAAAAAATACTCATTAAGCTATGTTTTGAGGGCTTTTTGTATGCATTTGCTATGAATATTTTTCTTGCTGTCTCCAACAGCCTCTTTTTTTAGTGTCCAGGTTCAAACACAGAAAGGATATGTTTGTCTGGATACTAAAAATTAAAAAAGCAGTTGACACCTTGGAAAAAGGCCCACTATATTAGAACATACTACACCCCACACACCTGGCTTTTTCAGTGCAGGAAATCCTGAGCATGATTTGACAATAACGTTCCAGATAAGCACCTAAGCGTGCAGAAGTCGGTGCATCTCAGCACCGGACCATGCTGCATTTGAAAGCAGAGAGGACCAACCCAAAGTTACAGAATAGCTGGCACTTTGTCAATGGTAAATAGTCTTCTTGGCTAACTAGTGTAAATGAAATACCATAAAATATTTTTCCACTTTGCAGGCAGATATCCTAAACAGATTTCCTAATTCTAATAATATTTAGATTTATTATGCTGTTTCTCACTTTTCTGTTTCCTCTTTGTCACCCAAGGGTATCAATTCCTTGTTGCTTTTTCGTACATACTGACTTGATTTGCATACATCTCACATGAGATCTTTCTTACAATACTGTGTTTCTCTATGTAAATAATTTTCTCAAATGGTTGCAGTGCCGAGCTAAAATAATATGTATATATTATGCTCCTGATATATTTAGGGCGCTAATCTTGTTTCATAAAGCTGTAGCATGATTCATAGGATAACCTCAAAGGAACAAAACTGTTGGATTCAAGGACACACTTTCAGTATACCCAACTAAATGTACAAGGGCATGAGAAGCAGCATACAGAGTTCTGTGATTTCCAGAAGTGCCCAAAACAAGGTAGAAGCTTCCAAGGCTTCGCATATGCTGGTGATTATCAGTCTATATGGCTGACATGATACTTTTCATTTGTGAACTATTCCCAGACTCCATGAGGCAGAGAGAAGAATGGATGCTAGAGCCTGTCTGTGACTCATGTGAGGAAAACTGAGGCTCAGGTCCATGTCCAAATGGGTAACTATTACAGGTGGGACACACAGAGATCTGTTACAGAATGCCAGGTAATCCTGACTGTGATTCAGCTGGTAACTCTGGATCAGGCAAAGTAAATCTGAACAGAGTTTTTTCCAACATGCCCCAGCTTACAGGCCAGTAGGTGTCTGGAGTTATGGGAGCAGGCTTATTTTCCACAGAGAATATCTAACAGGAGATTCCAGTTCAAGATCCCAAGATGGGATCCCATACACTGATGGGAGTGGCTGCCAGAGCAGGGAGCTAAACAGGGAGAGGTGCTTATGCTTCCCACCCACCCTTGGCATCTCAGTTCTTTGTACCTTCAATGGATCTTCACTCATCTGCACTCTGAAGTCTCTTTGTGCCTGAGTGTTGTTATTAGAGTGCCCAAAGCTCATGACTGCAGCAGACACTTTGGGATCCTGCAGTTAGGTGGTGCAGTGCTGAGTGTTACAACACCCAAATAACCCTAAATCATCAGTTGCAGAAAGAGATTTCACAGGGACTGTACAGTACCTCAGTAGCTGTGGTTCTATATCCTGTGCATGATACATGACACCCACACAAACGAGCAGGGTCAGGGGCTTATTGATAATCCATTTTCTCACTAAGGACTATAAAACTGCATCCTTTGACCTATTATAACAAAACAATACCATAACTACACATAAAAGTTCATTAACATTTTTTTTAATCATTGTCTGAGTGCCAACACATTTGGTTCACTGCTGATTCTGAGTTACTTCCTCCTGTTCTCAAAAAAGTTGTTTCCAGTCCAGACAGTGGCACAGGGTATTCCTGTTTCAGAACAAAGGCCCGCCCAATCACACTGGCTAGACAGGATAAGAGAAAAGGGAAGCAATCCATCTTTGCAGGACTGTGCTACATGAGTTTCCTATTTTCATCTGCCAGTTTGGTTTATGTGACTGCAGGTCTGCCTGTGTTACTTGCGAAAAATATTTCTTGCCCTGTTCTCAGCATTACCCCATTAAACAGGCTGGAGAACTTACACCCAGTCTTTATTCAAAGTCACACTGCTCTGTGATGGTGTTTTAAAACTGACTTAAAGTGGGGCAAAACCTTGAGTGGACACTTTTAAGCACTAGACACTCAACATACCTATTTTATGACTGAACTACCTAAGTTTCAGTGGTACAGTCCTGAACATAAATGTGCCCAAAGCTAACAAATTAAGTAGCAAAACACAGCAAAAAGTCTGAGCATTCATACAGTTCTTTGGAGAGATGCCAAAACAATTGCACAAAGAGAATAAATAAACTTTATGAACCAATCAATTTTCCCAAGGCAACATGTGTTCTGCACTGGCTCCTGGTGTGATCAGATTCCCCTGCACACACATACAAGTAGGCTGATGGGGTTCAGTGTACTCAAACACCCATCAGCATGCTTTGTCTTCATCAAAAACTCTGACATGAACAAGACTCCGAAAGTTTCTTTCTTGAACAAACTGAAAAACTTACACTTATTTTGCAAAAAAGTGTTTCGTGTGAATTGTTGCATTAAGTCCTTAGAATCAAAACCTGAGACTATTTACTCAGAAATGTCGACAGGGAAACGAATCTGAAAGTCTGCCTGAGGCAAACTGGTAACCAGGAGGAAACATTTTGCGAATCCTGCCTTTTTGCTAACTGCCTGAGACTTCCCAAACACCAAAACTCTGCAATGCTAGAAGTCATGTGACTGCTTTGGATCACACTACGTTTCATCAATTTAAAACCAGATTTCCCACAAAGTATAGTTATATCAACTATATATCCCACAACCTAGTTATATCAAATGTAAAAGAGAAGGTGCATGAAACAGGTTGCAAAAAGGATCTTTCATCTTTGTTTTATGAGTTCTTTGAAGAAGCAGAAATCAATGCTTTAGTTGGACAGAAATTAAAATTATGCTAAGCACAAACACAGGTTACATTTTTAAGTTATTAAAATTCCTAAAATGAATACTATCTTTACACAGCTCCATCACACGGATTATAAGGAAAATGGGAGGGTTACTGTGTTGAGTTCTTTTTCCATACTTCAGAATTGCATTTTGGTTTAGTTTCTTTTCTACAAATTTATTTCCTACTATGACTTTATAAAAACCTCTTAATGCTTTCTTTTGTTCATTCCCAGTACGGTTTTCGTTAAGTTTTGCTCATGATGTAAAGTAATAGTGCCCTTGTAAACACAATCTTTGGTGGCAAATAAAATTATTAATTATTAACAGGAGCTGTTAGTTTGAGAACAGATACCTGGACATTGTTATCCTAACATCTCCTGGGAGTTGGGCAGGTAGAGGGGAAACAGGCAGTACCCTGCAAAACCTAGAAAAAGAGGCTGCAGAGACTGGGGCAGAATCTTCCTTCATGTGTCATAGGGCAGCAAGAGCTTCACTTTTCAGCCAGCGCTGCACCAACAGTGCTGCTGCAGCGCAAAAGGAAAGTCAGAGCTGGCCAGTTCCTAATCTCAGCTAACCCCTCCTTCCTCCCACTGCAGCCCTCACAGTTCCCAAGGGGAAATGCACAGAGATCCTCCCCAAGACTTTGCAGGAGGTTGTAAGCACTGCAGCTGGTCATGCGTGTGATGCGTGCAGAGAGGCAAGCAGGAAGGAACATGGCTTGGCCCTTGCAAGAAAATACCTAAGCTCCAACATCACCCTATTAAGGAATTTTCAATTTCAACCCCAATAAGACTCAGATAAGCAGCTGTGATTGACAGGAACAGCCTATAACTCAATTGTAGCCAGTTTCAGGATCAGATAATATTCAGTAGCAGAAAGAAAATTGGTGCATTAATGCCCAAAAGCCAAAGAGAAACTCATTTTGAGGAAATCACTCCTGCATTAGGTAAAAGGGAACTGAAAGACAACAAAATGAAAACCAGCAAAAACATACTGTTTATTTTTTCTTAGGGTTTGGTTTGCTTATTCTAGTTTTAATTTTGATCTTTAACTGAACAATGTAAAATCATGAGTGGGCACCATTTTAACTTTAAATCCCTTTTTATACTCAACATTTGGGGGTGAGGTATGGCAGCAAGTGTATGCATAATGCATAAGCATCATGATAGAAAACTCATTCACAATATAAACCTAAAATTCTCTGTTAATATTTTTGTTGTTCCTTTTATACTGTTTGTTCTCAGAACGTTCAGTAACAAACTGGAGGCTCTGCCATGCTGGGCACTGCACAGAGACCTAACGAAGTTCCCCCACACCCTACAGAACAGCAGCCTGCAAGACAATGTCATACAGAGATGCAGACAGAGAGAGGTACAGAAGGAAATTATCAGACAGTTTATTTTTTTCTATAATGTTATAGTATTTTAAGGAACTTTTACTGGTTTTTCTGAAGTATTTTTCTAAGAAAACTTAATGGACATGTGAAGGACAACACAAAGAACATGCTTTCTGGAAAATTTAATAGGTAGATAACATGAACTAGGATGCTTGGAGGTAGAAGAGCAATTATAAATCCTAATGAGAGATAAAGGATCAGGTGGGGGTTATCCACGAAAATTACGTCAACCAGAAAATCTAAGGAAACAGACAAGAGAGTCCAAAAGGATGAGAAGGGAAAAAAGGGAAAACATACTATGTACATGAACCCCCATGGGATTCAGCATGACAAATCATGACAAAGTCTGAAATCTGGGGGATATGTCAACAATCCCTTAGCAGGTTCTCACTCTTAATAACAGCCGCACACAAAAATGCTTTGATCTTCTTCTAAAGCTGCAGTGTTTCACCTTTGTAAGTTAGAAAATATCTCTGCTATTGTCACCTAGCATGCACTGTGCACTATGATACAAACTGGTTTTCCACAAACCCTTTTTTCCCCCCCTTAAAGCTATTTTGCTCATGTTTCAGTGATCAGTGCACGTTAGTCCTTTTACTATCCCACTTCCCACTGTAGGCTTTCCTCGTCTCCTGACTCTCCATCCAAACATCAGGAGTGAGTGCAGTATGACAAATTCAAGCTGATGAGCCCTCTTTCCCAAATCTTTAATCTAGTTTACCTGACAGACACCAAAATTATGCTGTTCCTCAGCTCTTATTACTATCTCCTAATCCCTCCAAGATCACACTAGTTTTTATAGTGTAAGCACAAATGCACACATACAAGAGTTTATCTTGGGATCTAAAAGACAAAGATCACTAGGGCAGTTCCAGAACTGGAGGAGGGAGGAAAGTGAATCACAAATATATTCTAAAACAATCTTCCCTTGGTTAACCAAAAAGTGTACAAAACAATTTTTTTTTTATGAGTTCAAGTAGCTTAGCTCTTTTCCAATTGTTGCAGTACTATGAAGTAAAACTTACCAGCACTTTTAATGACTACAACTACAGAGCTCACACTTCACCATTGTGGTTTTCTTGAAATAATGCTTCATTTAGTCGTGAAGTGTATTATAATACAGCCTATTTAGATTACAGGACACTGTCCAGTCCCGAGGGAAGGGGGGCTTTTAGGTAGCGCTATAGCCAACATGAAAAACAAAATTACATTAGTACTGCTAACTGTATTTGAATTTTCTGCCTTTTGTTAGGCCATCCCATAATGTTATCCCACATACACACACAGAGGGACCTACTGCTACACCTGAACTCAAACTCTGAAGGTAAAGCCCAAGCAATACAGAGCAAACCAGATACAGCAGAGGCACAAACGCTACCTGGGGGTAGTGGGGACCTACCAGTCTCAATTCCTCAAGGAAACTGCAGAGTGTTTTCTGTTCATTGAGGATTCCAGGGACAGAATTTGATATAGCTCAGCAAGGTATAGCCAGAGACTGAATGAGTTCTCTCAGTTTCCTCAGTGCTGGAACTAAAATGCAGGCAAATAAAACTACCTGACACACAATCTCAAACCAATGCTGGGTCTCTTCAAAGTTCCATCTCATCCTTAAACAAACACAGGAGCCTGATTCACCCAATGTTACTGCAGCCATAAAAGATAATCTGTTGTCATCTTTTCTTTCAGGATAAAAAGCTTTCTGCTGCCTCTCAGGAAAACGGTTTAAGAGGTTTTTTGCCAAAACTGCGAGGTCAAAAGAGTGCTCTGCTATTAAACCTTTCTGTGTCTTAAATTTCTTCCACTTCGTATATCACAGGCTCCTTTCATTTTGCTGGCCTGAGAGGGTTCACAGGACAATGTCCCAGAGTGACAGGAGAGGAAACGAGCACTTTTCAGGCACCTCTCTCACATTGTCACTTACAGTAAAGCACTGCAACAATCAGCCTAGTACTGTGAGAGAAACAACTAGAAATAAGAACATCAAGGAGGGAATTGTACAGAGAGAGCATAACATTTTTGTAGTACCTGACGGTCACTGAAGGACAGCCATGCAGACACCACCAGATTCAAAGCTATCTGTTCCCAAGACTAGGGCCTGAGGCACAGCCCATACAGCCTCTGTCCGTTCCTAAATGCCCTTTCTAAGTTAATTTCTTGTCTATCTTCTAATGCATACTATTGCCTTTTGTCTTTCTCAAATAATAATGTCCCGTGAGGCAACATACCTTATGTGCATTACATAAACCTACATATATATATATCTGATTTGCTACTTCAACCTGGTCTAGCAAAACAGTTATCTTATCAAAGACAGATACCGGTCTAGTCTGACACAACCAGCTTTTGTTAAAAACACATTGCATTTTATCCAGTTTTCCATGTAACTCCATGTCCTTGGATTACCCTTTTCCTTCAAAAGGTGTTCAAAGACTTTGCTTAGTACTGAGGTCAGACATACATAGCCATCCTCAACCCAAAATACTTATAAATCTCTGTCCTTGACTACTGTCCGAGGTCAGCCAAAGCTCTATTTTTTCTATATAACTGGGCCTTAAACATGATGGTCAAATGTTTTGCAACAGAAAAATCAGGTTTCAACTGAATGGAAATGCCCTTGGAAAAATTCTGACTTTTCATTGAAGTGTCAGGCATCTAAACTCAAAACCAGTTTCAACTGAGAAATCAAAAGATATTTCTATTACAAATGTTAATTTAGCATCTTGAAGAAATTTAGTTCAGGTCCCTCACTCTGATCAAACAGAGCTTTCCTGGGGGTGGAATAGTCAAGAACTACTATGACAGAATCCAGAATAACACCCACCATCATGCGCAGATACAGAAAATAATATTTTAGAAAGGGGAAGACAGAGAGCTCTTGTCTGCAGTCTATAGGTGTATATGCCAAAAATAGCAGAGGGAGCTGCTCCAGTGTTGCTCTGGAAGAAAATTATTAGCTGTAGAGTCAAAAAAATATATATTTTTAGTCCTTCATAGAATTTCTGTGAACTGCTGAAGGGTAACTAAGGAGAGGCAACTTCATTTAAGTCTTTCATGATGCTGATACCTACAAGTCATCACACACCAGGTACCAGCTACTGCCACACTACTAAGCCTTCTGGACCAAAAACTAATCAGGTTTCTGGAGAGAAATTGTCACAGGCAAAGGCACTGGGAACACCCTGCCCCAACACAGCTGGCTCCTTCACTGCTGTTTTCCTAAGTCCAGACATCCCCAGCTGATCACACACACCAGTTCACTCGAACTCCCTGGGGAGCAGAGGAAGAAGGCAGAAAAGAGGGGAAAGTCCTTCTCTAAGAGAAGCAGAAACTGTGCAAAACACTAGGATGGGAACTGGATAGCACAGAAGTGAAAAAAAAAAAAAAAAAGACAGCATGAAGAGAGGGTGGCCCCAGCTATCCAGGGCAAGGTAGGGCCACCCACAAAACTAGTTACTGTAAATACTGCCACAACCTGATAATTTTACTGCTGTTCACCAGTGAAACATTCATCATCATGATATTCATGAAGATGAGTCTAGTTAACTCAGCTTTAAATCAGCCTCTCTGACAGTACTGCAGGTATATATATTGCCTGGGACACCTACTGTGTGCAACACCTGCAGTAAAATCAACATGTGAGCCTCTGAAAGCTGTTCATCACTAACCCTGTTCTGGCTGGGAGAGTGCTTTCCCTGTGCACCTTGCTACAGCATCCTGTAAAATTACAGGAAACGTTTGAATGAACAGTTCACCAGGCAACCCAGCAATGTCTACATGACTGCTCTGTCCTTACAATTAGTCTGCGTCATCCACATGTTCTACCACTGGCAACTTCACAGTGGTGAAGTTATTGAATATCAAATTCTCTACTGACTCCTCTCAAACCTGCATTGAAACACTCACCAATTCATGGCAGTTCTCCATTGGCAGTTACTATTTTAGATCTATCAACCAGCCAATTCTTAAATCATTTAACGTGTGTCTTATTGATAGCGTAGAGAGATAATTTCATCATAATGCCATTTCAAATGCCATAACAAAGATTATTAAATGAAGATCATTTTTATCAGATTTGTAATTTCATCTCAGGATAAAATTAGATTGGTCTGACAAGATCTATTTTCTATAAAAACACTCTGAGCAGCCTTATCTGTAGGTTAAATAGATGTTATGGTCTCTGTGTTACAGTTCTCTTCTTCCTTGAATGCCACAAGAAAAAAGTTTAAAATACAGTCTAAAATGGCCTATCTCCAAGAAGCTGGGGGAGATTAATAGCACCAAACATGAGAAAATAAGTTTATTTTTAGAATTTATATTATGTAGTTTTAAATTAGTTATGATTCACTAATTAAGAAAAAACAAAAGTGTAACTTTTGACAATTTACAATATTAAAGCCTATTTTGATACTTAATCCCCAGATTTCACCATAAACTGAGAGAAGACAAGCATAGTCTACTTTAAAATAATTTCTTGGAAACAATGTCTAGTAAAAGACAGCAAAAATTTCCAGTTTTGACAAAACCAAAACATTTGTTTGAACTTTTCCTCTTCCCTTTAAGTGTTTGACTTGAACATTCCAAGCAGTTCATTTCCTGAGACAGCACTGCAAGCTCTGCATCTAAGGGTGTACCTTGATGCCAGCAATTTCTATACTGCAGTGTTACATAAAATTCATTAAGTACTCAAAAATATGACTGCTACTGCTAAGATACCCAGGGAGCTTAGCAATATGCTTTAAGCTTCCACACTTTCTACAGGTTTTCTGGGAGGCTCAGATTTCTGTTTTGTTGGGGTTTTTTTTATGTGTGCACTTTGGGAGCTTTTGTTTGGTTTTGGGGTTTTTTTAAGGTGCCATCATGGATTTTGATTTAAAAAATTTTTAGAAGTTATCATTCTCCCAGTACATAGTAAGTGACCTTTAATTTGGAATATTAATTAGCAAGACAAACCTAGATGTAGTGGTCCATACCAGAGTCCTGGAAGGCCTTGCTAAATCAGGTGTCTCTGGCAGTATTGCACACCTCATCTTGACAGGGGCTTGGAGCACTCTGTGACCTCAGGCACCGGTTGACGTGCCAAGGAATGCCTTGCCTTTGGAATCTTCATGGTGAAGCTCTGACAAGAGTTTACTAGAGTTCAACACGAGCAATTCAGCCCTTAGACCACACAAAACTGACACCACCTCAGTTTGAAGGACAAATCAAAGTAATGTGTACTGCATTTGGATTTGCACTTCCAAACACCTTCTAGAACTTTTGCAGTTCACACACAACGAGGCTCATCCACCACCCTAGCTCACATGGAAAGCTGGAGGCATGTCATACCTGGGGCTGCCACCCACAGCTCTTCCACTTGGAGAAACACAGGTCCAGACAAGATTTCAGTGCTTTGCTTTATCTTATCACTGCACTGGAGTGCTCTGGTTGCTACTGAGTTAGCTCCAGCCACACTATTGCAGATCAGTTATTGACAGGACCAGGTTATCTGTGCTGCTCTCACAGACTTAAAAGTCATTTGGGTATTTGCCAGGCCTTAGTCATAGGCATTCCAGGAAACGAAAGCAAGCAAGGCTGCTAACATAAATCCTGAAAGCTGAAGCCCCAGAGCAGAAAGGACCATGCTTTGCTTCCCTTCCACAGCAGACTGCAAAGCAATATAAGTGTGCTGGAGGGAGTTAACTGCACTTCTGAAAACAGAACCCCTCTACACACAACAAAACTCTGTAAGAACTCTGAGATGTCAAGTGCCTCCAAGTGACCAAATTCCTTCTTACGGTCTCCCACAAGGGAAAAACAGATCAATGAGATTAGTTGCCTAAATGTTGTCATCCAATTCAGCTGTGACCACAGCTGCCAAGCAGTAATTTGACTGTAGTTCTATGTGAGGTAAAAAAGAGCTGTGGAAAAAAAGGAAATAAACTGAGTATAAGGTCACACAGAGTTAGGCTTTTGAATACAAATATAACTCTAAATCAATTAAAATATGAAGGTATTTGGCAATGAGCCATTATAGTAAAATCTGAGTTGTGAAGAGTTTTGAAATCAGGTCTGGATTAGAAGCTGAGAGCAGGGATTGTCAGAGATGGGAAAGGAAAAGAAAAGCAGTGATCTCAATGAATGTGTTTCTTAACCAAGTCACATTCATAGAGTAACTATACCTGCTCATGCACAGCATTGCTGGCTTTTGTACTATGAGCAGCTCATGACTGAAACCCCAATAGCTGACCTGTCCCTCAGTAATAAACCCAGAATGATAAAGTCTCATGCTCATTCATGCCCCATACTTTTCCTCACCCCACTGCTGTTTGTGTCAGTGCCAGAACCAGCACACGTGCACAGTGTGCTGCAGTAATAAATAGAAGGGAATGGTGCCACCACAGGAGTCACTTGTCATGCTTGCAATAATCTCTCTTGTTCCCACCATACCCACCCACCTGCCCCACGTCTCTCAAATCTTCTCCCTCCCTGCCCCTGCCTTCACTCCACACACAGATCTCTAGCACTCACAGCTCACAGCAAAGCCTTTTGTGCCAACACAGTTATCCTGCTCCAGGCTAGTACAGGGACAGGAGCAGTGAGATGAGCCATCCCAGCTGGAAATCTAGTGCTTGCTTTTCCTGTTTCTGTTTTATATTTGATAAGCTTCTCTGCTGATCAAAAGACAGTTTGATCTCTTAATATGTATCCTCTGTTCGGTTATTTCAATCTGCCACTGACAGATAAAACAAAGTATCTTTATTAAACAAAGTATTCTGGTTTACCTATTCAGAATTTTAAGCTCAAGTTGAATTGAGTACTGAATATTAGGATAAATAACTCATATTTCCTTCTGTGCTATTTTTTTTCTTGGATATGTGCCATAATTCATTATCCTCAATTGTTCTTTGCCCTAGAATTTACATGCCTCTTAGGGAACACGATATTGTGAGGGTCTTCTTCTAACTGGCCGTTCTCTGCTTTAAAATATCCTTACAATAGCAAAGATCTGGCTTGCCAGAAGGCTGCTTTCTTTGGATTATAGCAGAATCTATTCCTGGGTAATGTGTTTTCACTTCAACACTGAGCCCCCTCCACTTCATGTGCTTTCTTCACAAACCTATTAGACTCCCAACTTCATCCAGCTAGCTCATTGTGCATATAACAATAGATTGCACATATAACATGGATTACACATTGGAAGAAGCTCCTGGAGATCTGAAGACACTCTCTGGACCAACCTGGTCACAGGGGTAGAGATTTTCAGATGCTATATTAGACTAAACCAACTTTCTATTAACAAGACTTTACAAAGGCTGTCCTGCTCTCAGTGGCACAGCTCAGCACAGGAGACCCAAAGACTGCTCATGTTGAGCCAGTCCCAGCACCTCTTACTCATTACCAAACTGGCCAAAAGTACAACAGAGTAAAATATGCTTCTGCAAAAGTGCTAAACCATGTCCTGAACTTCTCACAGCTTTTAAATCTACTTCCGTATCTGGAATGAGGTCTCTCCCAGTCATACAATTAAATAGGCAACAATATATTTCCATGACTACATTGCAAAGTATCCTGTTGCTGTCAGCGTGGTCGAGGGCTTCCCCCAGCATAGGTCACTTTGGTACCCTGCTGTCACATTCTCCACACATCCCTGATCACAGCTCTGATTTTACACTCCTACTGGGCCAAGAGAACAGCACTCTGCTCTGTACTCTTTCTGTACCAACCAGTCCTCAAAAAGCTTTTCAGAATTTTTAATTATTTTCATTCTCCTTGGAGCTACTGTTCCCTTCCCTTCTGGCATGACACTAGGCTCCTTATTTACCCTTTATCCCACAGCCTTCTGACAAGGGAAAAGAGATTCTGTTATTTTTATACCATTTTTTTTTTCTAAATGACAAAAAGTAAATTATCACTTTTGTTTCTGTTTTTGTTAATATTTTACAAAAATTTGTTAATATTTTACAAAAACAAGCAAGCTTTAGAATAAAATATGTGCAGCTCCTTCCAAGACTTCCTCCATGTTCCTAGCTCATCCTTCAAGAAAACTGTGTAAGAAGATAAATTCTTTATGGGATTTTCTCATAAGGGATCACATTTTCCTTTCAAGTTGTACCTCTATAACTGTGAGAGCATCCTTTGACTCTTGCCAGTGCAAAAGCTGGAGATTTGTCAAAATCAGTCTCCACAGATCTGTGAACAATTTTAATTGTTATTGCACCGCCATATGTAATGCAATGATAAAAATATCTGATTTCCTGAAAAAAAGGCAAATAATTATTTTTCTGTTTGAAGATAATTTTGGTGTACTGGCTTTAGTTCTCAATCCCCATCAACACAGATCCATAGCAAGAATATTACTCCAGCTGTTCCTTACAAAGTTTAGCAGCCATTTATTGCCTTGCTTTCACTGCAGTATTCTAGTTTGAACAGAATGATGCCCATTCAGTTTGGAATGCCTTGTTCACATGACTCTTGTTACTCACTCCTTCCACCACCCTCCTGGTCCCCAAGTTCTCCTGTTACAGGGTAGAGACACTACAGCCATTGTCAGGACCTGTCTTGGTAGGCGCAAATTCATTGTACCTGATATAATTGATTGATGCAAGGTTTCTAAAAGCTTTATAGCTTTCACTTTATTTGGATCAGACCTTCCCTCTCCTCCTCTGTGATGCAACTGAAGAAATTTATTTGATCAAAACTTTGTACATATACTTTGTTGCATTTCATCTTTAAGGTTTATTCTCCCTCTGTCTTGCAAATTATTAGATTTGTGGTGCCACTGGTATTAAACTGCCATTAGCAAGGCATGTAACTGCTGCCAGTACTCATTCTTCACACATCTGTTTTCTGGAATACTTCTCAGGCAGATGGTGATGCCAAGGACAATCTCATGAAACATAATCTTCCACACAGAGTGCAAAAATCCCTTCTAACTTGCCTGTGCCTCTAAATTCATTCCCTCTGCCAGCCCCAAGGTTCAAGCACTTTATACAGGGACTGTGCTTCATGTGAAGAGCTTCAAAGTGATCTCATCTGAGGCAGCTGGCACCAGAGACTTTCTAAGGCTTTAAGGGTCTCTGCACAGCCAGGTCACAGCAGTGCTCATCCTTTCTAATGCAATCATTTAGCTTACTCATGCCATAGGTATCTCCACTTTTGTAATCATGCTAAATGTACCATATGCAGAAGTTCCTTTTCTGCAGGAAAAGAAACCCTCTTGCCAAGCCACGGGTAGACCAGTTTTGCAATGTCCTGAGAAGTTTTCTATGCCTTCAAACATGCCAGGAAATCTTAAGTTTTCTGAGGTGAAGTTTATTTTTATGAATGCCATGTTCACTCAGGTTCACAAGTTTAATGATTTTAAAGTTTTCATTTCCGCTGGTGGATTTGGTGCCATATTTATTACACAGAAATTTATATGCTTTTTATCTTTTTTCCTTCCAAGTGCATTTAATACAGTGTTTCCTAATTATAAAAATGGATGCCTTTCATACTCTCCTATTTTCCTTAGTGTGGAGGATGTGTATGATTTCTTATATTTTGCCTTATGAATTCTATATTATTGTGTCCTGAGGTGTGATTCATTTCATCAAGTTTTAGATACTTAATTATTAGTCATCTAAGTCTAATTTAGTTGTTTAGACTCTTTTATAGTCAATAAAGGAAAAGAAACTCATACTAATCTCAATTCATTCCAATTAGTATCATCCTGCAGTGCTGGAGTTAACTGTCTTGGGATTTGGGCATTTCTCTGTATTGATGAAACAGTAAAACCTGGAGGTTAGATGTCTTCCAGATATCCTACTGCAAGGTGCCTGAAGATAGGGGAGACAAAGCATATCAGTGATGTCAACTTAAAATCAAACACGCATCTCAGAAGAGTCACATGCATGTCAAAGTGAGCCACTAGTGGAACACAGCCTTATCTCCCCATCGTGTGTGCAGCTGATTCATGTGCACCTCAGTTGGTGGGGGTTAGTTGGCTGTATTTTTGTTGATGTTTTCCATTTGTTTGAGATGGGTTTTGTTGTTGGTTTTGTTTGTTTGGGATTTTTAGGAGGGTACTTGTGGGGTTGTTGGGCTTTTGTTAGCTGAAGTGTCATTTCCTTGTAACTATACAAATGATGTCAGGGAAGTTTTTTCTTCTCTTTATCTACCTCACATAGTCTGCATCTTCCAAACCTCTTTCTAATGTTACTTTGTCTGACATGAGTGCTTCTTTGTATATTCCCTCTGAATCTAATATGAGTATTCTCCCATCCTTTGCATGATCTATCCGTCTGTTTTCAAAAGTAGCTGCATTACGACTCATCAATTATATAAGCAAGTCTCCATTTATGTCTTAAAATTTTTTTTCTTACATGGAGGTGTTATACTCAGGATATAATAGGCTTCAAATATCTTGAGTAAGATGTTTGTTTTGCTCTCTGTTTCAGTGAGCTCACAACTAGAAAACTGCTCTGCAAATACTCCAGACATTTTACTCAACACATATAAGAGAACAAGCAACTTCTCAGTCCACAGCTACTCATGTATAAAAAGAACTAAGATCAGTTCTATTAACTTCCTCCATTTTGCCCACATCTCTACAATGCTTCCAGCTTCAAAGTTGAAAGCAGCAAATTTTCAGCCATATTCTATGTAAAAGGCAGAAGTAATTCTTAGGGCCTGATATTACATCTGGGTCTAGAATATCAGTCAGACAGACTTTCCTGCAAGAACACATTGGACTAGGTTTTATTAATACTGATTTTCATCACCCTCCCTTCTCTCAGACATAAGACAGAAGGAATCTTATTTTAAAAAGACCTGATTACTTGACTTGGCAGAGCTGCAGTATGATTGTTTTTATCCCCAGTTGTTTAATACTTTAAGTTATAACAATAACAAGAATTTTTAATATTTTTTACACCTCTCTATAAAAACTTTAAAACGTCACAAATAACTAGAGCAGATTTTGCTGGTAACAGGTATAAGTTAAAATATCATTTTTACCAGATTTAGTCATTCTTTCTCAGCTTTCTCCTCAGGGCAGATTAGGTTACCTTTACATGTTAAATCACTGTAGATCTCACAGTCTTTTTGAACAAGTATTTGTTATTCTAACAATTAAATCTAACAAAACTATTGCTTGACTTTTCAACTCTGATAACTCCCCATCCTCTGAAAATTCCATGGTACGTAAGAAAACAGCATCCCCTTGCAGGAGTCAGGAGGAGAGACCCCTCTAGAAGACCTCTCCTTCTTTGGGTCACTTTAATCTGCTGTGCACGCACATAAGACCTGGCGATGTCTCCGTGCCTCCCCAGCTCAGTCACGCACACAAGCTGTGCTACACAGTACACAAATAATCTCAGTCAGCTGCGAGCAGGAGCCAGCCACGTGCACATCTCAGCCAGAGAAAAGTTTCTTGGTTTGCCTGCTCCCACTCAAACACTACCAAAATGGAAAGGTTTGATCTTTAGGCTAACACATAGCTAATACCAAATCATCTTTAAAAAAAAAAACCAAAAAACAACACAACCCCCCAAGCTAACAAAGAGCAAAACATCAATTGCCCTTACTACAGAAAACAGGTTAAAGAATATAAGTGGCATTTTTACTTCAAATACCTTTCTCATATGTCTTCATAAGCACAATAAAAAGTAGTATTAATATCCTAAGTAACCTACAAAGTCAGACTCAAAAATACTCACAAAAAAAGACACTAAAATAAAAGGCTGTAAATCTCAAGAAATCTTAAAAACATTGGAAAAAGGATGGATTTTGGGAGTGGTAGCATTAACTTCTAGAGACTCATGCCTACAGCAGAAATATAGCAACCAGCAGTAGAGTACCAAATAACATCCATGTAACAAATGTGTATTTATAGCAGTTTGATATAGGAGAACATTCTCTGAAAACTTTGCTATAGGTAATTTTGACCAGTATCACAAGAATTCATGCACTTTGGGGCTTTTCATTTTTTTACAAATGGTGTGAGCATATTTGCCTCTGTGGAGGGTGCCATTGCCCTCAGTTACAGAGCCCACATTCTGTGAGGAGGCAAAAGGCAAACCACTTTTTGGGTCAAATGCAGGGCTTTATGGAGGTGCCATATGTCCTTCCAGCTGTTACCAGATCTGCTGCATTGTTCAGAGGGTGGGTGGGGTACTTGGGTTTACATGTTTTGGTCGGGTTGTGGTGGCTTTTTCAAGAGTTCCCCTTCAAAAAAAGTTATTTCTCTCTTACTATGAAGTTTTTCACAGCAGAGCCACAGCTGGACTAGGATTCTGTTCCTCCAACAAAAGTGAACCTCTTAAGTCCAAGTCAAAACAGGCATAACATTTTTGCCAGAGCATATTTCCCTATTTGAACATGCTAATGCTATCTTATGAAAACGATAGTGATTTTTGCCAACATCCTCAAAATTCAACAGAACACATCAAGTGCAGTCACAGAAATTTTTAGGTTCTGATTTTTCTCCTAATATAAAGTCAGAGGTTTTTACATCTCAGAATTTTCTGCATAATGTAAACCTAAACGTTCTGCAACATGGCTAGCTGGTGTCAGTAGTGCTTCTCATCAAATTTATCTGAGAATTCTCACTTGAAAAGGCTCTTTCAGGTTACGTGTATTTTTGTGAAGCAGCAGTTATATAGGAGGAAAGTTTCCATAATACATGTTTGTTTCAAACATAATATTAAAAGAAAAGCACATCACACAATTCCATGGTTTAGTTCCTCATAAGTCCTCAGAAGATTATTTTTCAACACACTGCACTTAGAGCGAAGATCTCATATCCCACCTTGGAGATGCCTTCTGCCATATCTTTGAAACTCTAGCCTAAAGTAGATGACATGGAAAACTTGGGCATTTTTGAAAGTGTATGAATAACCACATCACTTCTCACTTTCAAGAGCTAAAAATTGTGAAGGTTCTGCTGCTATTGAGCAGTCTGTATCCCCCCAGCCCTTATTGGAATTGGTCAGCCCCAGAAAACCCCTTGCCTATGGTGTAGCTTTGGGCTACGTGGATCACACACGTGCCTTCTTTACTTATTGCTGGGCAGCACAGCAGAGGACAAAGCAGTCAGACTCAGAAAAGACAGAAACTGAACCAGGGAGGGGGAAACAGATCTAAATGCTAGGCCTCGTGTCAGTGAGACAGAAAGGGAGAGGAACTGTGTCTGGCTAGTGCCAAGGGGAGACTGAAACTGCCTGGGCAAAGGGATGGTCAAATAGCAACAAAGAGACCCAGGACAAATATTCCCGCCATGTGAACCAAGAGTGGAAGCCTGGAGATCAAAGGAAAAATTGGTATTTTCTTATAAAAGTAATGCATGGTAACGTGCCAGCACTGTACATGGATTAAAATTCTGTGCACGTGCATATACTGACATCCTGAATTCAGTTTCACAACTTCAAAGTTAGCACCTTTACAACACTTTTTAACCCAGTGTGTTGAATGGCTGAGCCTGAGCCATGCAGGTGGGCTGTTCTGCCAGTGGAGGGCTGAAGTGCAAAGCAGGGCTTTCCTGCCATGTCCTCCCTGCCCCTGAATTGGGCAGGCATCAGTTTGGTTCGACTGTAATTTCCAAGTTATGCCAAGAGGTTACACTTAGGCTGCTTTAAAAATTGGAAGAAACTCAGCGTAATAGCAAAAGGTATATTTTGTGCTGTTTAAATTACTTCTCCCTGGAGATGCAACCAGAGCAGCTGGAGTGTGATAAGACTTCTTGCCACCCTTAAAATGCTGTAGACCCAGGTCTGATTTACTTTTGAAATGCTAGCATTGCACATGGATTTTTCGTCCTCTTTTATGCTGCACTAAAGGATGTGATTAGGTCTGTAATGCTATAAAGCAACTGTGTCAACAATAAAGAGGAAACATTCATGCCATGGGTTATTAAAACAATGAAAAATAGGCCAGTGCAATTTAAGGTCTTTCAGTGGGCTGAATAATAACTAGTTAAATAAGGAACAAAGATAAATAATTTATTATAGAATCATCAAAACAAGCACAAGAAAATTGCATTCACTTTAAACTGCATCTCAAGAGGCTTCCAAGCAGAAGCACGGACAGTGCACAATGAATGTGTCAGAGCAAATGCAAAAGGAAGGGCATTTAGAGAACCTGTTGCAAAATGAAGTAATCACTCAACTTCAGGCCATCTGTGTACACACAGCAAGCAGTTAAACACACCAGACACAAAAGTTTGTGTTAAAAGTAGTAGGGGCTCAAAGGACTGAAGACTACTGTGGTTGCTGGTGGATTGCCTGCGTCAGCACACAGCCCCTGCTACTGCATGGGCAAAAACAGGACTCATTTTTACAGAGCGGTATAAAAGCTCATTATGAAGTTATTATTATGAAGGCTGCATACAAATAAGGCCTAGCTCAGACATCATCAGATTAAGAAATGTAGAGTAATATTCATCTTTAGTTACTTACTCTGGGAGAGAATGAAACAACAGAGCCGACAGAACTCGGTACAATCAAATGCAACTTCCATTACAACCCTGTATTTTTCACACTCAGTCTGACAACTCAGTTCAAACAGTTCAAGTTGTTTGTAATAACAAAGCAAATACTTACAAATACTAGAACCTAGAATTAGGCTTGTACTTCCATTTTTTGCCTTTTAATTAGGTTTATCTGAAGTGGTGAAAACAGAACAACTCTAATTGATAGCTTTCATACTTTGCTTTTTAATAATCTTCTTGGCAGTTTGGAGGTTTCAAGTAAGCGAGAATCGATCAGAAAAATATTTCTTGGCTTGATTTTACTCTAACAGAAACAAGACAATCTAAAAACTTTCCCTACACCATCTGATCTCCTGAGATTCCCACCTTGATCATGGCTCTGATAAGAATTTGTATTTATAATCTCACCATCTTTTTTCAAGTAGACCCAACTCATTTTTTGCAGTAACTCAGCACAGACCTTGGATTAAGAAATCACCCAATTTTCTGACAGCTGCAGTTTAAGAAAAATATACAAATGCACACACACAAACCCCATACGCTATAGAACAACTTCCATGGCTGTAGTAAAGAGGTGAGAACAAGTTATTTAGCCTTTCCATTTGTAACCGAGATAGTAAGCATATTTTATGTAACAGTTTCTTCAGGATAGAGAATTTTTACTTTGTGTGTAAAGCAGCCATACAATAAACAACCAATAATGAAAGAAGAGGAAGCACTGGTGTGGTTAGGTTTAAGAACAAATGCTCCTTCCTCCCTATTTCTACAATACTGCAACAGAACTTGAATCACTACTCAGTGTTACATTTGTTCCTTCCTTCTTTAAAAAGGCAGGGAGAAAGTAGGGAAGATGGCACAAGCAAGAAAGCAACAGAAAGAAGCAGGGGAGAGAAAGTGGGATGACAAATCAATAAAGCAAATTTTCCCTAGCAGCTAAAATAGCTGACAGACCTGCTTCCCAAAGAACACTGAAAGTTGCTTTGCGAGTAAAAGTTGCAGAGAAGAGAAGTCAGCTTGAAGGACTCAAGGGAGAGCTGTTATTGACAGAAAGGCAGATGATGTAATTGCCCCAGATGAACAGCTTTTTCTTTTATCTCAATAAAGCACTTTTGGATGAAAAGATTGGAAAGACAGGTGCGAGACAATAGCATAAAGCCTCTTTCTAACTTGCTTACATAATTTTATATAAAGAAGCATTGATGTATGAAGTGTAAAACAAATGCGTTGAATGCTGAAAATAAAGTACTACAGAAAACAGCTTATGTATGTTCCCAGCAATAAAGAAACTTAATATTTGATGAAATACACTTGGTCTACTGAGGAACTGCACTGATTTTCCAAAAGACTGAGTATATGTAAGAAAACGTCCACTACTGTTCTCACATAAATTATCTGATATAGTGGCATCTTAAATTGTCCTGTTTACTCTTCTAGTCTACCGTTTGCACCAAGTGAGATCTCTTATGCAATTTTAACAGGAAACAATCTAGTACACACTTGCTCTCTTTCCAGCTCCTGCTGCATTTGTGTTTCCCATGACATATTGCCTTCAGCCATTCTGGTACCCTTTCAAGACAGGTTTTGATCATCAAATCATTTGGGTTTTGTTTTGGGGTTTGCTTTCTGCTTTGTTGGGGGTTTTTTTAGTGGTGGTTTTTGTTTTTTTTTTTGCTATTACTGAAAAACATTAGACAAGAACTGATGGCAGGTGAATGTATGCAGTAATGGGTGGGGAAAGAGATAATATTTTCTATATTTCTATTCAGATTATTTCTGCGTGCTTTAAAATGGAATTTCTTTGTGCAATAGAACAGCATGTAGATATCAGTATCTCTACTGGAAATACGCCTTAACAAACCTCACAGATACCTAAAACCTATCTTAACCCACACGGGTCCACCTCTCACAACAACCTTACCTGAATGGTGCAATCCTGTTGCCAGGCTGCTGACCAGCCCCAGTGCATACGACGTGAGTACCTAGTTGGTGAATTGTGTTCGAGGTGTTATCTAAAACCTGCCACTTCTGAGTCAACACTTCAGTATAGTCCCTTTATCTAAAACTTCTTAGTTTTAGTGTAAGAATTATACAATCTCTTCAAAATTGTGGAGAAGAGGTCTCAGGAGGTACAATGCTACATTTCCATGAATGGCCACTAAATACTGTGAGATTGAAACATGAGTGACACACTCTAAATAATTCAGCCAGATACTGAAAGTACTGGCTGCTCATGAGCATAGCACTGAGCAAATGATAATTTTAAGCACTAAAATTATCTAAAATATCTGAAGGGCAGGATATGTTTCTCAACACTGCTCAAGTGCAGAACATGGTAAGTTACTATTTGTCTTAATCAACAAGACAGTAAATGAACACCTGAAAAAAATAAGCAAAGAATGAAACAAAACAGAAGTGAAATTGTGTTAGACTTGTTCTTTGCTTAAGCTTTAACAAAAATCCTCCTTAAAAGTCTCTCTTCTATCTCTTGTTTGAATACAGGATCAACTGAAGGACAGTGACACAGATTATATCATAAATAATGATGAATTGACTGAAAACCATGAGTCATCTGCTCACATCCCAGTGCCAGCACAGGACAGCACAGGCTCCACCCAGGCTACAGGCAAGGAAGACATCCATGAAGGAGACCTAGGATTAGGAGGGTACAAACTCCAGCTTCAACACACTGCAGGTCAAGCCCAGATGAATTCACTGGTATGAACAGTGTAACATAAATCACAAGAAATAAGACCAAAACAAAGAAACAAGAGATCCTGTTATGTGAACAAGAGGCCAGAAAAACGTACTAAGCACTAAAGTCAAAGACAACTGGGATTTCACCAACTGAATGCCTGCTCCTCCCAGCAAAGCAGTTTACTTCATCCATGTACTTACCATATGCAGGTTTTCTGAAGAACATGAAGAGACAGGGCAGTACCAGCCCACTGTAAATCCAGTACAGTCATGTGTTGTCTCAGCACATCACTGTACCATGCCCCTGACATGTACACAGGACTCTGAATGTTACTTAGAGTGTTCAGGAAGTTGGAATGAGGAGAAATAGCTCCCTAACATTCGTGTATTCATGTTCATGTGATGACAGCTCTTCTATACAGCTGGTCCTAAAAAGATCCACAGTTACCTACTACTCCACTAGCTATTGCATTTTTAAGGAAGAAGCAGGAGATTTCTCACCCAATGAATGTGATCTAGAAGTGCTTAAAACATGCATCGCAGTGCCTCAGCCTTGATGAATAAAGCTCCCTCATGCTCACAGTATAGACTTTGCCTGACAACCAGCCAAACACTTGCTTTCGAAATGCACTATATAGCCTACTCCATACAGGGTTTCACTATGCAGCCACAAACTGAACATTGATAGTGGATGGCACTGAAGTCCATGAAATCAGCAACTAACACCCTTTTGTGGCAGCACTGAACGGGCATGACCACTGCTTAAACAGCAGCTATTCCACAAGGCATTTGTCATTAGGGCTTGGCAACACACAAAGCTTACATGGTGGGAAAACTTTTATTGCTTTGAAAGATCATTCTAAACCTATGCTTTAAGAAGTCAACTGTTTCCTTTTTTTATTGTTCAAGGAGAGTTGTTTCTAATCATATATTCCTGCAAAACAGCTATTTCTTAAGACTGTCTACTCTAAGGTTAAATTTCTCTGTCTCTCTAGTTAAGCTGGGCATTCAATATCACACTAGCCATGATAACAGTGATGGTTGGATGTTTAAAAAAAATAGGAGAGTTTATGTATCAAGTTATTAGTTGTTCTGCATAAACACAGTAACTAAACAGCTGGTCAGCCATACATACAGCTAAGATACCATATACTACTGTCAAGCATTAGTCCAGATGTTTGGCACATATCAGCTAACAAAAAAAAAGGTATAGAGCCAGCTTTTTGTTAGACCACATGCCTTTTCTCCCCACAGAAGTTTCAGCTAACTATGCATGATTAGGCTCCTACTAATAAAGTCAAAGCATCAGGAGTTTTTAGGTAAGATCGTTCCTAGGATACAAAGACAATGGACAAGCAAGAAAATTGCGATCCAGAAGAATAAAAATCAAGCCACTTCCATTAATAGTCCTAAAGCTGAATAGGTCTTGATTTCACCACAGATAGAACCTAAAATACAAATGCAAATATAATCAAGTTTTAGTCATTCTTCTCCAAGCTAATTAATTTCTGGTAAAAAATGACTCTTAAACAGCCATTTTAAGCATGAATTTCAACGTTGAAGCTCTATGTGCTGCTACGAAAATCAAAAGCTTAAACTGGCATTTCATTTCCCCCTAAACACTAATCAAGGAACTTCAAAGTATCTTAATCCCAACGTGGTTTAATACAAATAACATTCAGGCATGATACCAAGTTCTTAGAGGACCTCCTGAATTTCCAGCTCCGTGCTTTGCTTTGTTTGGCTGCATGAGGTGGGGAAAGATGCGCAGCAGGTTGCAAGAAGGGATGGAGAATGGATACAGAGGTGAGGTTTTCATGGCCAAGTCCTGTGCACTGCAGAGCATGCAGCAGGAGACAAAGGCAAACAGAGGCAGCATAGGCAGGCAGAGAGACACTGGCATGAGGTGAATATATGGCAACACAGCAAGAGGGTGTTATTATGCATGGGCACTAACAGTCCTGACTTCAGTAGCCAGAGCTTCTGATTTCAGTCTTCAGAAGTATTGAGTGCATGTCACAAGGCTCCCTAAGCTTCTGGGGAAGCACGGATCCCAGTCCTTAGATTATAGTGGAAATCAATAAACTGCTGTAGTATTATGAAGATGCAAAGCTGAATTTCACAACTGCTACATGAACTGGAAAAGACAAGCTCCTCACCAACAGTTCTGCTCTTAGATTCGACTCTGAAATGCACCCTGCAGCATGCTGTGTGGGGTTTGTACTGATTTATTTATTGTGCCTATGTCCAGATTTCTCACATTTGTGCAATGTGATAAATGAAGAGCTCTGGGGTCTGAAATTCTCTGCTTATAAAAAAAAAAAAAAAGAGGCCTGTAGCAAATACTCCTCTTGCTGTTCTACCCAGATGCCTTAAAGGGCTACTTTACTTGGTAAAGAAAGTCACCCCTTGTGACAGAGGAGTCATACTTCACATCTTCATTGGTCAGATTTTTATGCTAAGACTATCAAGACATTGAATCAACAGTGCCAGCAGGATGGGTACCATGCTCAGCAACCAAAGTATCATTAGCTTTTCGGAAAATTACTAATCAAACTGCAAGCAAACCTGAAGGTTCTACCAAATAGCAATATGAGTCTCAATTGTCCATTATTCTGTTCAGCCTTACTGTTTTCCAATTTTAAGATATTCTTTTTGTGACATGCAGATCAAGAGAGTTAAAAACATTAGAACAGATAATATGTTAGTATTCCAGAAGAACTTACTGACAACTAGTAATTCTGCATGACTGTTTAAACAGAGTAATGGATGTTAAGAGAGGCCTTTAATGTTAATTTACAGTTCATACACTGGAGATTTCAACTACTCAGTATAACAGTGTTTGAATGAATGTGCAATTCACTCATGATAAATGTGAAGCTACTCTTTCTATCTGAGTTAATCTAATAAAACACTGGTTGGAAAATGAAATGTAATATATATTGTCAAAATATAGAGAAGGCCAAAATTATAGGAAAGGTGGGTATCTGCAGTACTGCTAAACCTTTCACGTTTCAGAAGTCATAGCTGAAATTTTATCCTGGACTGCAGAGAGCATGTGGCTAAGGTTGAAAGCAGCAGAATGAATCCTGCCTATACAGCAAAGCCAGTCCAGAAAGACACTATGCTAAAAATACCAGATCACTACAACAGCTTTCACAGAGAAACACAACATTTGGTAACCCCACTGAAAGCAGAGGTCAGAGGAAGGAAACATTTATGTTGCTGTGTTAAAGGCTCAAACTTTTCTGCAGTAACCACATTAGGGCTATCTCCAAGCTGATTAACCCTGTGCATAACTTAAGCCACTAAACTAATTGCACTGAAGCCCTGAGATCAGTTCACACCCTTTCCACCTAGAAACTTACTCAAGTGCCTTGCTGAGTAAGGATAGTCTCTTCAATGGGTCTTTCTTTCCTTTTGAAAGCTGGGTTGTATTTTGCTATCAGGCAGCAAGCAACGCTGAGCCCTGTAACATCCCGAGTGCTGGGAACATTTGGGTACAACACAAATACAGCAATATACAAAAGTGTATTTTAGATGCACAAGAGCATTACACATGTGCTTTCAAAATTCTTTGTTCTCAGATACTGAGAATTCTTAGGATACAAGTGTTAACTATGAACTTCAGAGAACAAAGACGATTTACCTGAATACCCACTTTAGATACCGGAAAATACTACTTCTAATGACAACTGGTTTTCCCCTACTTCCTTCTAGCAAAATGGAAAATAACCCTTTTCTACACCTTAAAGTAAACCAGTTCTGAGCATTTTAAATAACTTAACACAAGCAAGCTCATCTCTGGCAAAATAGTCCCAACAGACAAATTCTGCTTAGTGAACTGTAAACAGCTTGTCAAAATTTTATTTTATAAACAGTATTTCAGAACTTGAAAATTCTCCAGTTGATCCAAATTAGTTTTTGTGGTAGATATTGCTGTTCAGGAGAGTTAGACAAAACAGCTGAATATGTGTTCTCGAATAGTAGTTTGCTGCTGTTTTGGGGGGTTTGTTCTTGTTAACATATATATATTTTTACATCATGATCACATAGTGACGTGCAAGTTTCCAAACAGTACAAAAATGAAACTTTGCCAATGCAGTATTTATCTTTTTATTCATCTTTTTCAAGTGATTAAAAGAATAAGACAGTCTAGCGTGATGAGGGGCATCAGTCAAGCCATCCCCTTCAACAGCCTTGTGGTGCAAGTCAGACTTCCAGTTTTAAAACTGCCCACTGAACACGCAGATAAATTCTTCAAAACAAAAACTATGTCAGTCAGCTCCATGGTGCCAATCTATGGCCCAGGTTTTCCCTTTCCCTATGAAAAGCACAGGGACTTTCCTATGGCTACCCCAAGATGCACCAGGTCTCCATCTCCAACTCTGGCTCTGCTCCTAACAGGTCCTCAGCACCACCAGCATGGGCCCACTGCAGCTGCACTACTTCCATGGAATTCTATGGCCAAAACCCACAGCCTTCGTGTCCTTCATGTTTCCAATTAGGAAATTGGAATTCCAACCCTTCTAGCTTTCCCACTGTAAACAACCACACCGGCTCCCTCCCACACCAGCCCACCCTGGCTCTGGGCAGTCTTCCCTCCACACACCAGAGGAGGCTGCACAAGCTCTGCTGCACCACATGTGTAACAACAATGAGTCTGCTCACAAATAAACCTTTTTTTCCACCAGTGTCAGAGCAGAGGCCACATTTTCCCCAACTAATTCAGTGTTACTGGTCAACATTATTCCCCTACAAAAGTTATATCTGAGGCATGGTAGAACAAATATTGTTCCAGGCCTCAGAGGATCTCAGATCTGAGCACATCAAATTATCACCCTTCTGAGGAACCAGAAGGGCTTGAAATTCTGGTGCAGGAAGCAGTAGAGAATATCCAGGAGTGTTTTCCAGCTACTATTCTACACCACTATTTACCACAGAGCTGCCTGTTTCTGGTATGCTACAGCAAAGGCAGTTGAACAAAAAAATACTGGTACTTTATTCAGTAAGAATGAAACTAGAGAGAGAGCCCTATACCTAACAATCTAAACACTGAAAGAAATAACCTTATGCCATGGTATTAGGCATTACACAAGCCTAGGTTGTAAGTGAGTTGAAACAGGATAATATCCATAAGCATAATGAGATTACTTTTTCCAGCAGTACAGGAACTTGGAATGCATGCCTGACTGGAAATGAAAATATAAAAGAGAAAAGGACATAAGTGAATGAATGAGGAAGGAAGGAAGAAAAGGAGGGGCAAGAATGGGAAGAATCAGTGCCAAGGATATTCAAATTGAAAAAGATCAGAAAGATATTCATAACAACTGCAGGCTAAAACCCAAATTAAGTATTTAAGTATTTGCCAGCAGTGTGAGAAACTAAGGGTTAGCTTGACTACAAACTTTGCTGAGCCATAGATAGTCCTGACACTACTACTGCACTGCAAATCCTTAGGCATTGCACAGGCCTAAAGCCAGGCACAGCTGCTAGCTGAAGGTTGACCAAATTTAAAGAAAATGAAGAAAAAGGACCCAAGATGGAAGGTTAATCCTTCAACGGCACTGTTGGCAAAGAAATAAAAGCAACCCCAGCCTGATATTTGCAGAAGTGGGGAAAATCAACTAAAGATAAAAGTTCTTCAGTCTTCCTTATTTCATCTCTCCCTCCTTAGCCAGCTATTCATTTTCTTCACCAAGCTGTCTCTTTCACCACTTCTGGTTTACCTTTAAGATGAAAACTTCACTCTTCCCACCCCTTGGGCTAGCAGACTTTTATGAAGTCTGTTTGTCCTCTGCACAATATCCACACCCAACACAGCTGTACCAGTTCTTCAAAAAGTAATAAGATGCCAGAGCGCACCAAGTGGTGATCATACCCAAAGCCAGGGGCAGTCAAACACACTGCAATATCCTTTAGGCACTTCACTATCCCTACCAAAGTTAATAGCAAGCGTTCCTGTATTTTTAACCACAAGAACCAACAGGAGGAAAAATCCTTAAGAAAGGTTGCGCAGCCTTTCTCAGTGAGGACAACACCATGTGGTTTCAGTGCCAGGCAGCACCATATGGGCAATCCGTCTGCATGGGTTTTTTTTCCCCACAGCAAGGTCAAGGCAAGCTTAGCCCTCAAAAGCCTGGGCACAACTGGCTGACATCCCTGCCAGGGAGGCGCTGGCACACAGGCAGTGGCTGCAGGGCCCCAACACACACCCTAAACCCAAACCCTCTCTTTTCACTCTTTGCACACATTTCCACAGCCTGAGGCGACTCCGGAGGGAAAGCTCCCTCACCCATGGAAGAGCTCACTTTTATCTGCAGTACACCAAGCAGAGGTTTCCAGCTGGCAGAGCAGGGAAGGTGGTGCTGCTCTCTTACTGTTTCGTGGTCCAGGCACGTTTTCCTCCTGGTACTCCGAGAATACTGCTGCCACTGCTGATTAGAGAAGTGACTGGAGCACCTTTTCTGATGAAAGCTAATGTGAAGTGGACACTTGAGACAAGTACTCTAGTTTCTGCTGAGTGAACCATCAGGCCCATAAAAAAAAAAAAAACACACAACCACCACCAAGAACACACCACACTGTTCTATTTCTTAACTGTTTCCTTTACTGCAAGAATCTGTCTACAAAAACCAAACCCCTGATATTTACAGATCTGAACACAGGTGAGGGAGATGTTATGAACCCTCAAACCTTCTAAGCTGGGCTCAGAACAAGCATCTTCCTCTGCACAAGCCCCCCAACATGTCATCATCTGACAGGGTTTCACACTGACCTGGTTCATTGGAAAACTACAATGGTCTGTCCCTAAACCAAAGTTTTCAAGCACTGGAAGAGTATTTTAGTAAACAGGCAGGAACATGGACACAGATTCCCTGATTCTTAGTGTAGTTCAGGTGCTCTGAGGGGGTAAACCACCTTTACCAACAATTAAATTTCACTTCAAAAAAAAAGCACACACACTGAAGGAACACTGTTTGCACATGTTTGTAACCAAAGGCAGGTATTCCAGCTAAACTCCGAGGAATAATACTCTTCTGGCTATTATACAGAAATGTTCACCTTCTGTGCATACAACTATAAAGCCATTTGTAATATTCCTTTATGCTTGTGCATACCCACAATGAACAAGTAGTGATACACTTAGTGTGTACCACTAATATACAGTCCAAAACACAGTTCAAATGCATTTACATGACGTAATAATACTTTTAAGTTTGTTTTATGTCCCACTTTAATCAGAGGTCTGAGGAAAGCCTTGATGACTGGGGCAGGGAAGATGCAGACGCTGTCCACAACATGCAGCCTCCCCTTTGCCACTTCCCCCCTCATTTCCTACAGAAATCTGGGTCAGGGAAGTTTAGTGCAGTATATAACCCCTACTTCATCTTCACTACTAAATTAATTTTTCACAAGTTCAAGGTTATCCAAATATTTGCTTCATGTTAAACTGAGACAATTTTTTAAAGCGAGTCTGAGCTTAAGTTCCTGAAATTTGTGGGCTCCTTATTAAATAATCTAATTTTTGCAAGTGATGAATACTCAACAACTTGCACTGAAACCTATTACAGCCTTCAAGTCCCACTGAATTCAGCCCATAGGAAGCACCAAAACACACACTGCTCCCAGTAGGGCCTCCAAGACAAAAGTGGAGCAAAAAACGCACCTTTTCTAATTGGCACAATAAGCTCCCTGCTTCAAGATTGAAACTGATTTTCTTTGCAGAGTGACTCAGCTACTGTGTACAGAGTAATTTAGAGACCTAAACAGGATTGATCTCTTCAAGTCATTATTGCTGGATTTGGTTTGGAGGGGGGGTTTATTTCCTTTTCCTTTTTTTGAGGGCTACCTGGGGTGGATCAGGCTAAGACCTGGGCAAGCATAAGGAAGGGTGACCTCATCTTTTGTTGAGCCTCACAGCCAAGGCAGCGTGGAGAAGGCTGCATGACTTCTCAGCAGAGCCACAATTTGTGTGAAAGCTCAGCGTGTTGCAGTTATTTTCCCTTGGCTGCTTCAGCATATGCCTTCTGTATGACTTGGCCTCATGCTTTTAACAGCCTTAGTTGATGGGTATTTTTTCAAACTTCTCTACAGAAAGGTATCACTTCAGGACACAGCAGTGCAAGGCTGGAGATGTGATTGTTAGTGCTAACCAGTGCCTGATGCTCTTGGATTCTTCATGGGTTTATCATCCAGGATTTATGCATGTTGAGAGCCCTGGTTCGGAACTCAGTTTATTTAGAAGAGCTTTCACCATCTGTTCTTCCAAATTCTGAAAACATGAGAATACACTTCACGAGCAGCTACAAACACAGATGAGCTATGCAAATTATATTGGGATATATTGCATACAGGGAAAATCATTCATAATATCTATGAGGTTTCAGGCATAAATTAAGAATTGAAGCTCTAATGCTTTCATTTTGTGCCACAGTGAAACAATTCTCTGGTTTACATGAATTTGTCACCATGCATCTCCACAGCGTTAAATGGAGACCCGAATTGTTTGAAACTTAGACAGCTTAAAGATTTTCTAATTAAACTGGTCAACATCACTAAAGCGTCATCGGCCATCACACAGTTCTTACAAAGATTGTTTTATTCTCTGAATAATTAGCAACTTAAGATACAGCTACATTGTTTAACCAGTTACAAGCTATAGCCCAATGACAAAAATCCATGAATATCTACTTTCCTGAAAGTACAGCTCCTGGCCCTTATTCCTGAATTTTTGACCCACCTCTACCTACTTGACAAATCATGCTTTAGCAAACTCTGCCCCAGTTTTCCAGACACTATAGGTACCAGTTGCCTGTAACTGTACTGGGGATAAGGCATTGGAGCTTCCCTGAACAGGCTTCTGTGAAGGCCACTCCAAAGGATGACCCGCTCCATAAGCTCCCAAAGGAGCAGGAACCCAGCCAGACTCTGCCTACGTCTGCATGGGTAACAAACATTCCAGACAGACAAGAAATACACCCTTCCCACTCTCCTCCTGCAAGGACTCCTGTTTCCACACTTTACTCCCAGGTAAACTAGTTTGACAAGAAGCCACCACCCTGAAGATTGAATAAATCAATCACTCCTTCCCAGCACTTATCCCAGCGTTATGCTGATGTTTCCCTGAAGATGGCAAACTGTCCTCCTGCACTGTCCCTCTCTCCTGCCTGCTCTGCTGCCTTCAGAAGGGGCAGACCTGCCTCAAATCCTGTGAGAGATGCAGTGCATGTAGGAAGGCGAAGATTAGCAAGCATCACCACCCTTTGAAGGGAGCCATAAACCCTCTCGCCCTCAGAATCACTCATGTCCTTCCCCCCCTCCTTGATATATAAAATATTCTTTTTCTCAACAATGCAGACAGCTGGAAAAGCCTGTGCAAGAGTTCCCAGGACAAAGCCAGTCCTCTGGTCTTGCCATTCACTGATGGTCCATTTTCTGCACCTTATTTTATTTCCCCTGGGACAGTCATACCATTGCTGTTCCACTGCAGTACTGTCCATAAGCTGTGGAATTCAGAGTGACTCAGGCATAGTTAAATTATTCCTCCTTGTTGCAGAGCACTTACTGTCGAACTGGTCAAAAATACCACTCAGACGTTTTGCAATAAAAAAGCACCTTGTCATCAAAATCAAAGACCATACAATACTCTCCTGATTTCATTAAAAGCTTCATGGAAGAGAAGTCTAATATTAATCATTGTGATTGTTGCTTAGTTTTGGTTAAAATTTTACCCATTTACCTACTTAATGCATTAAATATTAGTACAGAGGGCTATTATTTTACATTGTATACTATACCCAAATTCAAAAGCAAATCTTAGAATACTCCAATTATGAAATGATACTGGTTAAAATCCTCATAACAAATTTCAGGGTTTTATTCTAATTCAGAAGGTGAGGAAATATTTTAGGTACAAGAAGTTTCTGTATACCCCCAGGATTAACCCTCAAAGACACCATGTCTCCTTGAACCTTGGCTAACAGTGTTTTTAGGCTGCTCCCAGGCCCAGAGACCAACTGCTATGGCCAAGAGCCACTCTGGGGACACAGGACACACACAGGGCTTCCTAGACAAAAAAGGCGAAGTATCTCTCTGCTCCAGCAGCCACAGGGTAGTAAAGAATGTCATTTATCTCATGAACTCCAGCACTCTCAAACCAGCTCACTTCCTCTCTTTGCTGGCCCCCATCATCTTCACCCACATAAACTCCATCCCACAGCCATAATCTCTTTCCATGACAAGGCCTCAAAACTCCCAGGGGTTTAAATGGGAACATGATGACAAAGCCAGGAAACTGACACTAGTTAAAGGAAGGACAACTGTCTATTAATATGATCATAAGCAAAAGCATCTGTTAAATTCTTTTTTTAACATAATCTTAATTTCAGTCTTAACTCCAGTTTATGAATGCAGAAAAGAGAACTTTCTTGCATAAATTATTCAGGATGAATTAAACACCCAGCTGCACATAGCTGGCAGATTCCTTTTAAAAATAAAATGTTAAGTCATTCATATAAGCTGTCCATTTGGCAAACATTCCTTTTACCCACTGAAAGGGAAAATAGAGACACTTTTAAGTATCACATACCTTTATGTCAAAAGGAAATCTATTAAATAGTAATACATTTGGGAGAACTTGCCACATTGCCCAGGTTTGCATAGTTGGGGTTTAGGGGATATTTTCGTTTGATGTTTTGTTTAAGAAAAGTTCCAGAGAAAAAAAGAATGCATGCAAAAACAAAGTTTATACAAAAAGGAAAAAAAAAAAACACCACACATTTTATTGAAGAGAATATATAGATCCTTTCCCCAGTAAAATGACTTCTGCTAGTATAAAATCAGGACTTCTACTTTTAAAAGAAAACAATATAATTTTCCTCCAAGTTCTTCCCTTGGACAAACTAAAAATCTTGTTTTAAAACAAACAGTGGAATAAATGCTTTTTTCACAAAATCTAATTTATTATTGCTCAAAAGTAAACTGAGAAGGCAAAAGTAACTGAGAAGCATCAATTTCTGATTCTTCTGGAATTTTTTTCTTTTAAATTAATTAGAGCAGTTAGAAAATTTTGAACCTTGAAATGTCAACCGGTTTCAGGGAGGCAAGAGGAGGTAATACAGACATTTCTAACACTCAGAGGAGAGGAGACCCCAGTCCCAATGTTCTGGGAGCCACAGGAGGAGGAGCAGCAGCACTTGCAGACTGCCCAGCAGGTCAGCAGTGGGAAACAGCCTGTCACCAGAGCTGGGCCGCCCAGGACACCCAGGCAGTGCTCACATGGGCCTCCCACCAGATGCTGCTGGCAACATTCACAACAGCCCTGCAGTACCTAAATTTTAATCATCCTGTTTCTCAGATGTAAGCAAAGGGAGTAGGGTTCACCCTAACAGAGGGGAAGGTTAGGGGACCCAGTGGGACCTTAATTTCAATTCTACCTGCTGAAATCTTAATCTCTGCATTAGTCCAGCTGCAGGTTTATCACTTTACTCAAAAAAACTTCATGCTGACAAGGTAGTCCCAGCAGACAGGAACTTGTGCTAAGAAAGGGGCTTGCCACGCACCGTGGCAATTGCCCTGCAAATGATTGCCTTTTAGCAGTGCTGCTTTTTTCTGTCTTGCATCAGTGACTTGAATTCAAATACCTTAAGTAGGTTTTACAGCAATCTGAAAAGCCAAACAGAGTGTAAAGCTGGACAGTGCAGCCAATTTCTCTAGCACACTGCCAGGGCCATTGGTTTTTCTGAGAGAATACATCCTTCTGACTAGGAACCTGGTTTACATATTTATATTTTACAGGGGTTTTTCTGAAGAAAGGGAACCAGTTTGACTTCAGAAATTTAAAAACTCAGAAGGCAAAGATCAAATAGTTTTGCTAATCTTTGAATCATGAAAAATATCCTGTCTGCCTTTCACCATAAAGCACCACCTCCCTTTGCATTTGGGGATCAGATGCATAAACAGAACCTCCTCTTCACCTTATTTTGAGGAATGTAACTTAGAAAGTTTACCAGGACAGGCATCCCAGCCACGTGTCACTGTGCATGTGTCTGGCCTCCTTGCCAGTGCTGCCAAGCAACCCAGCCACGGGGAAGGCTGTGCCTGCTCTCAGCTGAACCCAGTCACGCTGAGGGACAGGGAGGCAAAGCTCTGAGAGCCTTTGGAGACATCTTTCCTGCTGAACCAGAAGATGAACCCAAAGTCAGTACCCCAAGGAGTAGAAGGACAAGGGACTTAGGCACTGCTGTTACACAGCTGAGACATTGGTAAGAGCAGTTAAAGGAGAACATCCTGAGACAGGGTTTACCCACGGATGTTTTCTTGCTAACTGAACCATTATTACAGACAACATGCCCTTTAGCACATTCCTGCCACTTCCTGGCTGTCAGAGGAGGGGACACTGGTTTTGGCTTTGTGGAGCTGTTTTAATTCCCCCTATTCCCCATCCCATTCAAAACATTAATGAGGAAATTGACAAATTCATCTAGTTGTATTCCAACAAAACAATACACTGTTTGCTGGAAGCAATTATGTACAAATCAGCAACTGTTATATAACTGAGGGGTCTCATTTACTCCAACAAAAATCTGTTGCTTTGCCCCTGTTGTATGACAAGCTGCAGATGGGGTGGGGAGTGTGTGTTCAGATGAATAGGCATTATGGTGGGTTTACATTCAGAGTAGCAGAGAGCTGAGGCTGAACACTGCAAATAAAAGCTGACCCATCTGGTGGGAGCAGATTGCATCAGAGGCTGCTTCTTACTCCTCTCACAAAAATTCTACACACAAGACAACAGTCACGCTTTGGGCAGAACAAGTTTTGCACTACCAGTCCTGGGAGGCGACAGTCCCTACCCCACAAACCAAGACCTCAATAGTCTCTATATCAAGTTTGAAAGTGCTAGAAATTACAGCGAGTCTCCTACTGCAACTCTGGTTTTGTTATTTCCCTCACTTCTGTAGCTGTTTTTCTGCCACAAGCCAATGCACCTAATCACCAATCCAAGGCTCCAGAACTCCTCTAGGTACTTCAGCTTTCCAGTGCCAAAGGGGAATATGCTGTATTAAAAATAAATTATTTCACAACCAGCTTTTCAGGCTGCTTCTTAAATCTGAAGCCATAGGTGCCTATGCATGCCTTTAGCTTGGAAAACACAGCATCACCCATGCTGGGGAGCATGGCAATGATCCAGGTCTCTGCCACACACGCCAGCACCGAGCACATGGCACATAAACAAAATTACAGCCTTGATCTCACTGAATGTGGATGCCTCAGACCCTCATGCCATCACCAGCTATATCCCAGCTACTGCCAGAACCAGGAGCTCAATGTTTCAGCTTTTCCGCCTTTAAAAGAGTCAGTTGCTGGCATGGTCTGTCTCTTCCTCAGAATGTGCCAATGGCACACAGGCTCCATTGAAAGACAATGTTCCATGATATAAAGCCTAAATTTTTCTTCCCTTAATTTCAATCTGTTGCTCTCAGCATGTTGCTCATAATTATGGAAATGAAACCTCTTTCTTCTTGGCATTTACACCCTTCAGAAACTTGAAGACTAACATTCTCACAGAAAATGAGTTTACTTTTTTTGCTTTTTTAAATGGCCCAAACCAAGTTCACTTCAGCTGGCAAAGAGACTGGAGCATAAGCCAAAGAACGTCTTGCTTTTTACTTCCACCCTTTAAAGTAAAAATTTAAGCAGAGAAGTGGTACTTTCAGCCCTTACACATTTACAGGCTTCAATAAAGCAATGAACGCAAATTTAATTCAAAACCACCTAATTTTTCTTGATGAAGCAGCTGACTGTCCATGTGAATAAACTTTTTACATTTTTTCAGAAAGAAGAACCTGTTGGAGGTTACCAAGAACTCAGGACTAGCATTAAGCTAAGTGACAGACAGCAGTGTCCCCCAGCCTCACTGTGCTGTAGGACTGAGCCAGGGAGAACACTACCACTTACTGATTCAACAGAATCATTTCACACAGTCAGTTTTCGGAGGGTTGTTTTTCTGAGGAAGTCTAGCAGTGCTTAGCTTTAGCTGTCACCAAAGAATCCAGAGTTGAAAGCTCCATGAACTGTAAATAAAACAGAATAGCACTCCCTTACAGGCTTTGCACTGTCTTTGCAACTGTTTCCCCTTCCTGCCCCAGCAGAGATGTGCATAACCTGGCTGAACATCCTCATTTGTTCAGCAAGGCTGCTGGCTGTTTCCACCTCCCCAGACAAAGGGCTGATTATTTCCTCTCATGTTAATGACTACTCCTATAGGCAGGTAGGCTACCATCTCACTCTCTCATCACTGCTTTTCCCTTTCACAAAAAGAAAGATCCCTCCCTGTGGCACCGAGGGGAGCACAGAGCCCTTTGCACTGTCTGCAGTACCCGCCTGGCAAAAAGGCCAGGGCTTTTACTGCTCTGAATATCCCCTCCTGAGACCCACTATATTGTCAATTCATTTCACCAGCCTCAATAACATTGCCTTTGTGAAGGTCTGAAAGGCAAATCCATCCTTGGTGTAACACTACTGCCCTCAGTAGATTTGTAGTAGAGTTGAATTTGGACCAAACTTCACTTTGATTTGCTTTAAAAAGCTGCACTGTCCATGTGTATAATTATTATGGGCAGATTCCTTCTATCTCAATATCAAACCTCTCCTCTCTACCTGCTATTTCATTTAACACAGCCATCTGAGTTATAGACATGCCTACATGAAGCAGATCAATAGATGCTCTCCCACCCCTGCCAGTAATAATTCTTTATCAGACATGTCTTTGCCACTTGCCTTTTTCATGTTTCTGTGTAGGAGGTAAGGGGGTTGGCAAGTAGTTTTGTTAGTTGGGTGTCCTTGTTTATGATAGATGGAAAGCTTGCCAACAACACACCAAATGCTCTCTAATTAAAGGCAGTTCAGTGGCTGTGATTAGATGAATTGTGACTGACTTCTAAACCCTTCACTTCTCAGCCATAAATCCCTCCTGCTCCCTTATCACCTCAAGTGATGACTAATGCCAGGTTTCCCTAGTTATACTGGAAAAGGGGAAAGTTATTGGGGATTAGACAAAGCCTCCTACCCCCATCTTATTTTCAGGCTTTCAGCCCCACCAAGAAATTAAATATGAGGAAAGAAGCCACATTAACTATATTGCTCCCCTCCTTTTCATTTCAGGATGTCTTAAGTGCTGTACATGTCTCATTTTCCTTTCAGTTGACATTAACTGCCATTTCCTGACATGTTCTCCACTCATTTCCTGATTCCTTTGTCATTATCATTCACACATGCAGACTTCCACTGCAACAGAGAGCATCCACATTAAAAATCCAAGAACATAGGGGTCCATTCTCCTCTTTCACCATAACCACATCAGCATATCTGTGTTTTTTCACTCCTGACTTATATCAGCAAAAGACAACCAGAAGGTTTCATTCTGTCCCGTGCTGTGCATCTCCAGCTCTAAGGCATGAAAGTCAATAGCCCTCAAACACCAATTCTTGATAGAGGTAAATGAGGTAGGCACAACAAACAGATTAAGCCTTGCCCACATCTTGAAGTGCAGTTTGCAAGATGAAGTAATACTTGTATGAACCAAGGGTAACTGCAATACTAATAAGCTTATCTTTCCTCATAAACACAAAGCCTGGTTCAATTATGAAGTGAAGGAATAATCATGCATCTTCATCTTGTACCAGCTGTAGGGAAATTGCCACCTCCTTCCCCACATTTCTTCTGAAAGCCGCTCCATGGCACAAGTAGCTCTCATTATACACAGCTACTTTTCCTGAAGGTAGGTGGCTTTAAAGAACAAGGCTACAAAAACTAAGAAACCTGTCATGTAATTTAGACACCATGTTTTTTACAGTACAGTTTTCTCAGGGAAGTCCCCTTCCTATCATCCACCCCTCTGCTTTACTACTAGCACCTACAAAGGTAAAGCAATTGCAGTCTTTCAGCAACCCAGAGATAACAGCAAATGGTTTGCCTATGAAATATGTCAACAGTTCTCAGACTCAGACAGAGGAATTCTCACAAACTAAGAGCTCATTAAGCACAGGAAATAATTCTTTTCACACTGTCAATAGGGCTTGTTAACAGAAAACATTCCCTAAGAAAGCACAAGAAGCAACCTCTTATCTAGTGAGGTAGCACAGAGGGGTTTGGGCTCCTGTTTGCAACAAAGAGCCTTAAATACCTGATCACCACTATTGACAAAAGGCTTCATTAGATTTCTGTTTTCATCAGATTTGTTTTCATTGTGAAAATAGGGTTGAGTACAATTTGTTCCTTACAGTGTTCTTTAAAGTAAAATTGTCTTAGATAAACTGCAGAGGTTGGGTTGTCTTTTTGCATCTGCTGTATCACGGATTATTCTAATCACAAACTCCTCTCCATAAAGAAAAAGGAAAGGACATCTGCACAGTCTGTATTTCATTCTTGCCCCCAATACCAAGAACAGTGTGTCCTATAGGAATCTTTACCCAGTGATATATTCTGGACATTACCCATCATAAACACTAGCTAATATCTGTCACAATGTATTTCATACTGGAGCGCTCTGAAAACCAAGGCACACACAGCAGCAGCGGCTTTGCAGTGTGCCTGCCATGTACCACACAGCTGCCATCCAGTTGTTGAGGCACACAGCCCATATCCCCCCGCAGCCAGGGGCGGCGCCGGAGGCGGCGGGACAGCATCCCTGCGAGGCTCCCGCTTGCCAGCTGTGTTGCTAGGGAACTTTGTCACGGCAGGAGTGTCAAACAGAGCTGCTGTCGCTGTGCTTCCAACCCAAAAGCCAAACCACTGCCCATCTACAACGTGGGAAAATCCCCACTAGCTTTGGCAACCTTCAAATTGCAGCAGGCTCTCTCTATCCCCCATGGAGAAAGAGATGTTGCATTAAAAGCGAGATTACATCAACTGCAAATCAATACCTGACATCACAATAGGGCATCTTCACTTGTGAGAACACTATAGTTTGTTGGGTGTTGACTTGTGGTGTGCTGTGGATTTTTAAACTAAATACAAAACCGTATATTCAGACAACAATCAAATCCCACTTCTTACAACTTACAGTTGTGCTAGACAGGAGACTTATAAAGGATTCAAAATAATAATAAAGGATGACCATGCACACAGCCCAAATGCTGAATTACACTTTTTGGTAACGGCATGCAATGTGGATTTGCTGTTCTCTTAAGAAAGGGGGAAGGGAGGGTGAGGGTGGACAAGAGCAGAACAATCTTATTCTGTCTTCAGCACTTGCCAAAGAACTATTACATCCAGCTGAGCACCTGATCAAGCAGAAATCTGTAGACAGATTAACAATCTGGTTATTAATTTTCCTTATAACTGCAACAGGTAATCATGTGGGGGAGGAGAGAAGAGCAGGGGGAAGAAGTAAAACACTGCAACCATTTTAGTTCCTCACCCATGGCTTTCATCCCTTTAACTGCAAATTGTACCAAATGCCAAATCAATTGTTTCATGACCTTGCACTTAGTGAAGGAGCAAAACAAGAATCTCTTAAAATGATAAAGGTAGGCTATCACAGCTTGTGAAAATAGTGATCAATAAACCACTTCCCATTTAACAACCCTCCTCCTAACCAGGCTGGAATTGAATGCACTCTGTCTACACTATCCATCTGGGGGAAGGGGGTGGGGGCAGGAGGGTGGGAAAAAGGCAACCCACACCACATAAACACCACCTTTAGGCCACATAAACACATAGAACTCCAAATAATCTTTTTGATGCCATGATTCCAAATCATAAAATTAACAACATGCACCTTATCTAGCCACAGAACTTACAGACTAAAATCTTATTATCACCTCTATTCTCACAGCAGGAGCAGAATAATCCATTCTAATGCTGTGCCCCTTTCTCCTAAGCATCCCAAGTCTTACTCAGTTTTAATCTTCATCTGCACTGAAAGGTCAGGCAAAGAGAAAAGACTGTTCTGCCTATATGTATTTATTTTCTGTCTATAACCAAGAGCTAATATTCTGTAAGCCTCATTGTTTGATTCTTGCCATTTCAGTTATTCTTTACTTCCTACCTATGTCCTCTTTTTTTAAGCTGTGACATATTGCTGGGAGTCTTCTAACAGCTTCCTTACAGTGATACACAAATACACTTAAATTACTTTTAAAGCTGTCTGGACACACCTGCTGTTTGCAACACTTAGTATAACAAGATTCAGACCCTGAATGGGGTCTCTGGGCCTTCCCACATACAAATAATGGGCACACCCTCCAACATTAGATTGAAGACAGTTAAGTGCCCCTATTTTATAAATCAGATAAACCTATGGCACAGAGGAACATAATTACCTTTTCCATGTTTTCCAGGGTCATTTGTAGTAGAAGCACCTCCCACAAGAGTACTTTTTGGTCCCAGGACATTTTCAGCTTCCAAATCCCTCCTGCCTACTATGTTGAAATACTCAAATTTCTCCATGCTCTATTCTTCCCCTTTCATTTTAAAGTATATCATAATGGATATCAGGGGCCTTCCTGAATTTTCACCTCTGCTTTCACTTTCACAGTGTTTTCCTTGTGGACACATTTCCCATTACACACATCAGGAGTGCTTATGACAACCTCACATGCAGCATTACTCTGCTGCACTGTCCCCACACAGAGCAGCCTTCTCCCCACCCAGTTTCTCTCTCTGGATACAGGTGGAAACCCAATGCTGCCACAGTCCTGCCCTTCCCACGGGTCTCTGATCAAGCCTGGGAACCTCTCCCCACCCAGGATGTTCCACTTTGCTTCCTTAGTTGCTGACCTCCGGCTGCCCTGGTGCTTCAGGCAGGTCTCTCATAGTGCCTTCATTGTGGCAGTATTACATGCTGAAGTTGTTCAGCCAGGCTGTTATTTGAATCAGCTCAGAATTTCTAAAATAACATTTTCTGTTACAGCTGTAGGCTTGGCCTTATGCACCACTGCATCCCAATGGTTTGCTCCTCTTCCCCAAGCAGCTGCCATTCCCTCTGGAGCCCTGGCAAGCTGCTTTTCTTAGACAAACCATCAAATCCCCTGCTGCACTCAGTAAGTGCCTTTCATCATCAGGAATGGGAAGCAGAACTTAATTCCCAACCAGTTTCCCTCAGTTGCTGGTCTCCTGGAGTGAGCGGCAGCAGTTCGTGCTCCCTGGGTGCTGGCCAGCTAGGCACAAAGCCCAAAGAGACAAACAGAGCAGCACAAACGATTCCCTCTGGTGCATCATCCTCATTTTAATTCGGTATTCTGTTTATTATCCAGAATATTAAACTCAAGTCCTGTTGCTCCACAGTCAGAAGAAATTTAGACTGTGAGGGTGGATCATTTCTTTGGGACTAAGCCAAGCCAGGAGTGCCAGGCCACTCGTTCTCCTGCTCTAATTTGTTGACACGTATGTATGTACTTGGAGAAGACCAGGCTTGGCAACAGCACTTTGCAGCTTATAACTTACAGATGCAGAACTGCTCTGAATACGGGCTCTGTTTGCAGCATCAGTCAGGCTGCCTCTGCTCTATTACTTCCAAACACTACGTGCAGCTTCATGAAGCCCTGCAGAGCTCATCCACAAAGTCTGCTTTTGTCCAAGGACTGAGCTTGTCTTGTAACATGAAACAAGAGAATACACGAGTCCTCGTGATGTCCCCTCATGAGCACTGGGGACACGAGAGCACCATTTGCCTATTGTCAAACAGCAAGTCCTAAGAGAGGATTTGCTCTCCATCCATTACCCGACTCAGAGACGTGGAGTTCTGAGGGAACAAAAACGTTCACAAATCCATGTCAAATTCACCAAACATGTTTTTAAAAAAAAGTAGATGGGGATTCTTGAAGTGCTTTAAATACATAATTTTTTACACTTTCAGATGAAGCTATTCTCTTGAAAAATACCAAGATATTTTCAAAGTGACTGTTCAACTAGATTAGAATCATATTTCTAAGCTGCTGTTAGGGGAGGAGAGAGCATATAGTGGTGAAATAATGCAAAACTATTTTGTGCCATGTAAAAAAAACTAAGAATCAGTTACCACCAAAATAAGTATTCAACAAAACGGGGAGGAAAAAGTAAAAAGTGCATGCACAAAATTTATTTAGTCTAAAGAGGTTTGGGTTTGCCTTTGAATTCAGTTTTTTTACTCAAATTCCAGTTTCTGAGCTGCTCTTTGTAGCATCACACTGTAAACTATTCTGCTCTCTCTGAATCCTACAAACTCTTCACAACCATAGAACTCCTAAGCAAGTAATTACATTTTTGCAAAACCTGAGCTCAAAACAGCAATAGATTCAAACTTCTCAAGCTTGAACTCACATAAATTTATGGAAACATTCCAAAAATTGGATTCATTCCTGGAACAGCTACATGAAGTCACAAAGGGCAGCCTGGGAGGTCACACAACAAAAATCTCACCACTTCCTGTGGACAAGCATTACTTCTGTCTCTATTCCACATGACCCTCTTTGAAAGAGGTGTGATTGTTCCTATATTTTCAAATGTATATTGCAGCCAACTGTATTTCTTCCAAACTGTTTGAAGAAGCCACTAGAGCATTTAAAAATGCAGTTCCATTCCCAAGAAAATACTGTATGTTTGAGTTTGAATAATGCCTCAGCAAACAAAGGGATGCACAGGCATTTCCAGAGGAAGAAGTCTTACATCTGCACAGCTGGATTCCTATGGCACATCACTTACAACAGTCAGCCATGCTGCTCCTGGGGCTGCTTTTTGCACATACTGCAGGGTTAGATATATAGGACTCTTATTTGTTTTTTCTACTGTTTTAACAGTCATTCTGAAGCAGTATCTAAGTTTAAAGGGCTGTTTTGCAAGTCAGCCAATTTGAAATCAGATCCAAGATCAACAAAGCCAAGTCCTTGAAGGCACATTTTTCCAGCTGACACACACAAATATACCTTCTTTTCTCGGTCACTAATTAGAGCCACGTTGAACTTTAAGTCTGGCTCTGCCATATGCTCACAAACTTCAAAAAGACAGGAAAAGGCACAAGATTGTTCACTCTGAACACTTGGCTAAATTGCTACTTTTTCCCCCATGGTTGCTGAGAGTGTGCAGAGTTCTTTTTGTTACAGATTACTGTATTGTTTATGGCACCCCACATATAACTGGTTTCCCATACTTGAACACTTAATTGAAAACAAACAGAAATTGCAGTTACACCCTCAGAGAGCTGAAGGAGGCCATAATAATGGGCACAGACCATGCTCTGATTTTCACTTGTTACCCGAGATGACTAGTTCAGCCAATGTTAACCACTGAGAAACTCACACACACACTGCATTGGTATCACAGGACACACCAAAAGGCAAGTCACAGACAGCTTCCTCAGCTATTTTTGCAGTGCATCAGCATGTAGCCATCTTCAAGATGATACAAGCTGATGTCAAAACTGTAAGATACCCTACTAAGCAGTTATAAGATTTTATTGGTTTGAGGCAAATAAGGCACAGCTTTTCCCTGGAAATCAGCTTATTGTCATTGGAAGACTTTGCACAGCAAAGATAATGCTGCGTACAGGCTTGGTGTTTCTCAATTTCAGGGTGAATAAATATGTACATACATAAATCAAGTTACATATACAGTTTATCTGCAATGCAGTCAAGAACTGTATCTGCAGTACATAAGAAAACACTCAAACTAGCTTTGGGCTAGACAGCTCTGTTATCCATATCAGTAAGACTGCAGATCCCCGATATATCCATCAAGGGCTTGCACAAGCCCATTCAGGATCCCAAGTGCACTCTCAGTAGCTCAAAACCCTGCTCGAGAAGCGTGGCTGCTTCCAGAGAGGAGCTTTACTACAGCTGCCATCCTTGAGTCTTCACATGGATCTGTTCTACCTTGGACTGCAATAAAGTTATACTCCTACTAGTCCCTTAATGTCTGCATCTTGCTCTTCCCCAGAGAAGCTGACCGTGGACATGTTGTCCTGACTTCCCACATGATGCTAATGCCACAGTTGATCACTTGGACTGAAAAAACAGGAAGCGGTTTAATAACTGCCTGAAAAATACTGGAAGGCTTGTACATTCCTGTTCCTTATAAACAGTCTTACAAGATGATGCACATTCCTGCAGAACTCCTCAAAAACATCCCATAAGTGCTGGTGGTAGTGATAAAGCTACTGAGGAACCTCACCTGAAAGTGCACTGCCTCACATGACTGGATATTCACTGGGGAGACATTCTTGAATAGTATGCATAGTTGAAAGTCATGCTTTGAAATAAAGAAAAAGACATGAGTCAATTCTCCTGTTATTTTTTCTTACACAACTTGATGCAATTTCTGTCTCCATTTATTCTTTCATGAAATACATTTTCTACCAGACAGGAGAATTAACATACAGAACTATTGTAATACACATTGATTCCCTTGAATAAAATGTAAACAGATGCAAAATAATTTTTTTGCTCTATTTTACAGGAGGAAGATCATCTGCAGGTTGGACAAGGTGTATGGTCAGCAATCTTTTCATCAGATCATAATTACAGGATCCTACTCACTGCCTTGCTGTCTGAGCCAGTAGCATAACTCCACGGCCCAGAGATAACCAGCTACTCACCAGAGGTGACCCTGCTCCTCTTGTCTCAGGTCCTGATACCAGGGCTCAGACTTCAAGTCTTTCTAATTGCTTAACACAATGCTTAAAGCATTCAAGCTCTCCAGTGCATGCACTAATTTACATTCAACCTTCTCAGATATCAAACAGCAAGCTTCACATAGAAAAGGTTTTGATTTTAAGAATGCCAAAGAATATACACCTTATATAACTCTTTAGAATAAATCTCATGTCAATATTAGTTTCTATTGGTGATAGAAGTGTCACAGTCTCAGTGTTCACCCTTTCCCTTAATTCCATGGTTATTTTGACCTCCTAACTCCTTCTGATAGTTCTCCTATCAAGATCAAACTTGAAACAGTCAAGCACATTTTGACACTGCCTTTGAGCAAAAAGAAGAAAGATTTATTTGCAAAAGCAAACCCAAAACTGCTTTCAGGGAAGTATTTTACAGAGTAGCTGCATCACCATCTTCAGTTGTGTTCAACCAGCTATTTCAGTAAAATATTGTTTCATAAGTGTCTTACAAAAACTTTCACTTGGTAAATCATGTTACATTGAAATTGCAGTCAAATTAATAGAGGCCTAATTCATGGAAAGATATGAGAATTGTGCATGTGACAAGTTTACCTATGCTAAAAATCTGGACAATAACAGAGGTCTGTCTATCAACACTCCAGTTAAAAATATTAGAGGATACAACCAACAACAAAACCCTTATAGTTATAAATATTAGAGGATACAACCAACAACAAAACCCTTATAACTCAACATGTTCAGTTTCACCCAACTTGATGTCTTCTATGGGCTGCAAAATTCATTTCTCTATTTAAACACCATATTTCACAAATAATGAAATTCCAGAGGCCTACAAACACAGATAGTCAAGGACAAATTATGAGAAGTTCTACAATAAATGCAGGAGCTTCTGCTCAGGTTTACTGCTATATCCATTTCATTTATCCTCAGTAATTAACATCACAAGCTGGAATTTTTAATAAAGGAAGCAAACGTGACTTATCTCACTATTACTGACAAAAATCACTAGCAACCTTAATGAATTATTCTGGCCTGAGATGATGGCCAGACTCCCCAAGAATAAAAGGATGTGACTTACACCAGAACACAAGGCCCAGTGATGAAAAGTAGTACATGGAGAATAAGTTATCAGAAATTAGGGCCAACCATATCTTTAGGTGATTTCAAGACAGATGCAATTTTAGTCTGAATTAAAATTATTTTAATACCACTGAACACAAAATTATCCCCAAGATAAAATGGCTTTGTTCATGGCAGCAATAATGCAGTGTCTCTTGCCTCAAGGAAAGGGAAAACCTATACAGTTTTTAATAAATTATTATATTGTCTGTTTCAGTTCTTGTGGCTTTTCACAGCATACATTTGTTTTGATGTCATTTAGGCTTGTTGTTTCCCCCTTAACCACTTTCTCCTCCTCAGTGTATAATTAAGCACTTCCCCCAGACTATGTTGTAAATTAGATTTTTAGTTGAGCCATTCTTTGCTATAAAAAAAGAATGAATCTGGGGTTGTACAAACACAGCTAATTTATGTTTTATCATCTTCAGAAGAGACACAGCCTGAAGGAGGCCACTGCACTGCTCACAATGCTCTTCTCAGAGCTCATCTAAAGGCCTCAGACAGCAGCAGCCTCCACAAAAGAATTTGCAGGGATGCTGGGGTGTGGGTGGAGAAAGTAAGGAAAACAAATCAGAACTTAAGAAAATAAACTAAAAAATGTTGGGCATAACAAAGCACGGTCTTGTGAACCATTGGTTTTAAAGTAGAGCTATAATGAGTTTATCCAATTTTGACATAACACAGTGAAAACCAGAGGGGGGGAAAACAAGGCAAATTCTGAGAAACATAAGCAGTCAGTTAAATAACAATTTTCCGTGGGATATTTGATGTTTGACATGCAGACAATCCCAAGAGAACCTCGACAGAACAGTCCATTCCTTCTGCTGCATCTTTACTATAAGGAAAACATTTTTGTGGCCTGTTCTTCCCATACTGCCAAAAGTTATCTGCTCACAGGTCAGATCATTCTTTCAGGGAGAGGACAAGAAAAGCAGCCACTTCCTCTGTTATGCATTACTACTCAGCCCCAACTTGGGCGGTGGGGGCTAGCACAGCTTGGCAATGCAAAAAGTGTTCTGACAAAATATTCATTGAGGCAAGCTGTGCAAATGCCTGCTGCCAGCCAGAGACAATGGCTCCATTGTTCTGCACAGCGCTGATTTGGGAGCAATCGCAGAGGGTCCAGCAAGGAATGAAAGGTAACGTTTTTGCAAATTCAGCTCGCTTTCTCCACTTTAAGAGTGGCTTTTCTTTTTAGGAAAGGATGTTGAGCTGTGCTTGGTGTCCAGGCTCTGTTATTGCAGGCAATTGGTGCTTTGCCAATTTATGGTATGCTAATTCAATCTAACTACCTAATTCAATTAGGTAAAGCAAAGAAACATGCCCTTGATCATGTTTAAAAGGACTTGAATGAAGAATGAAGGTGAGAAACATGTGATGCTGGGTTATGGTATTAAGTACTTAAACATGCCTTGCAGAAGCCTCTGCCCCCTTCTCCCCCACCCCCTTAATCCCAGTGCTTTCAACAGTGGCCATGAGGCCAAGTCTGCTTTGAGGCAGAAAAGACTGCATCATCACAGGGAGGTGGGACCAGTCCAGACACCAAACTGAAAGGAAGAGCCTGTTAGCAACGTGAAAGGACAGGATTGGGGAATATTTCACATCCATATTCTTTGTTCTAACAGACCTGCAAGAAGTGCCTTTTCATATCACAAAAAAACAGGTACTTGCAACTCTTGTCTTTCAAATCCTGATTGGAAAAGAAAACCCCCACTTTATTTCTATAGTTTCCTTCCATCAGTAATTTATTGGCATGGTAGATCCCACTATCCTTATCTGAACATCTTTATTCTACTGAAAGGGAACACTGTAGACTTATGATCTCAAAAATAATATGTTCAACCTAAAAATTCACCCAGAATAATGCAAGTTCATCTATTCAACCCAGCCACACAGTATCTGCTCTTATATAGGGCCTAAAAGCGAACCTAAACGAGCCACAAAGCAAACAATTAAATCTCAGCAAGGCCAGGAGCAGCATTCATTGGAGAGAAGGGAGGAAGAGAGGGAATATCAGTGCAGTGCAAACTACAACAGCATGCGTACAGTGAGTCAGTTGTTCACAAGGCTCTATGGTCAGTCAACAAATCCCTGCCCAGGAATACTGCAAGCCCTCTGCCTCTTCCCTTTGCTTCCACATTGTTTTATTCCCCTTATCCATCTTTTCTCCACCTGTTCTTCCAGGCTGCCTTTCTCTTTTGCATATTTCCACAGAGTAAAGCACACAGGTGCTAAACAGTTCAAGTACAGAGATTCCCCCAAGACATTTCACACTAGGTAACTTCTTGAAAACAATTTTATGGGTTTGAGTGACTGGGTCTGGATTCCAGTGCAGATGTATTGGATGCCAGGTTCGTGTTCCCCTAGAGTCTCCAGGCTGCTGGAACAGCCAATCCTACACAGGAGGATCTGCAGAGAGTCTGATGCAGCCACCAAGGGGAATTGTCTCACATGGTTGCTGCAGGTGCCTCACCAGCCTCCCCAGGTACCAAGCTCCATGTGAGCACAGAACAGCCTTCAGTCAGCTGAGCACTAACAATTTTCACAATGTATAACAGGGTGGAAAAATATGAAGACATAGCTCAAATAATTTGCATGCACTGAAATATTCCATAGGGTCAGGTTTGAACAGGAGAATATTCTATTGGGAAGTGTCATATCTATTTCATCTAGCACAAATCTGTCATCTGTCTTAATTATCACTAATACAGGGGTCAGGCTACTTCATCTTACTGTTATTTTATCATCTGGGAACAGTATTTTTAAGTTTGAAAATTATGTATAGATAACACTGGTTAAACACTACAGCATATTTCTTCTCATGCTTTTAATTCGTTTCAGAGAGGAAACAGAACCAGGCACTATTCTGACTTCAATATTTGCCTAGTATAAATCAACACACAAAGGGGAGATTTTTTTGGGGGGGAGGGGGGTCTTTTTCGTTTGTTTTTTTTTTTTTACTCCTAGCCCTGGTGTGATCAACCTCCCTGTTAGATTGCATTTCCTTATAACAGTTTTCCCTTCAGTGGTGGGGAAATAACTACAAAGGCAGAAGCACCAAATAATGAGCAGGCCCTCCAATCACATGCTGAAACAAGTAAATTCTGTCTCCAAATTCTCCTCTTGTGAGTGGGATTAACAGCTCATACCCCAGGTCTTATACCCACCATACATCCTATTTTACAACTAAATGCTTCCCCCTTTGGAATCAGCCCCATGTTCCAACAACACCACAGTATAATTCATTGGGGGGTGGGGAGCAGAAAAAAGAAAAAAGGAAACATTGGCTATGATTGACAATTTAATGTGGGATTACAACTTGCGGTGCTTATTCTGGTCTTATTCACAGGCTCAGATTTGGCTGCAAAGCAATTTTCCCAGAAGCTTCAAAACATAAGAAGTCTCTTCAAGAGCCCTTTGAGCCATAGCAAATTAAACATGGAATATTTCAGCAAATCCCACTTTTGACCAACAATTTATTTTTGTTAAACTATCCTGAACCACTCTCAATGCTAGAAGCAGCCTACGGTCCTAAAAAAACCAAGCTAGAAACCCATTTACCTGAACACTTTTTTCCAGCAATTATGGCTTCTGAAACACATTCACAGCCCTTCAAAGCAGTCACATGAATGGTTTTTCAGAAAACAATACTTTGACACATCTACAGCTAACCCTACATTTCTCTGAAGTTATTCAGCTGATTAATAGAGGGAGGTTATGCCAAGTGCAATAGCTCTTCAGCTAATGTCCTTAGCTTGAAGTTTACACTAATTTGGTCAAGACTAATGGGGAAACCTTGTGCCCAAAAGCTTTCTTTCTCCCAGCTGAATCAGATGTTCCAACAAAATGCATCATTTCCACCTATAAATTTTGTCTTTTATACCTGAATAAGTGCAGGATGCCAGACCTACGAATACTGCTATGCAAGAGTTACCCAATCTGTACTTTTAAGTATGAAAATCCAAACACTAAGGATGCCAGATCTGCGAGTCAGAAGCATAATGATTTTAAATAGTAACTGAAAAATAATAGTTTCTAAAACAGTGCCACCAGCCTTCTTTTGACACATTTCTAACAAAGCAGCAACTTGAAAATATTTGGCCTTAACAAATTGTGAGGTACAGTTTGTTAAAAACCTATGCTCCCACTTAAATTATGTCAACAGAAATATATTTTCCCATGTTAAATAACCATTTCAAAGCAATAAGATCTTAGAAATATGCTCATATTTCAGGTACTTAATGCAGGGTTTTTTCTCCTTTCAATCTCTTCCTTTGTTGCTCCCAAAATCTTTCCCTCTGACAGCAGAATTGCTAATGAATGCAAGCTGTAGTAGGCACACTGTTCCAAGACTGTCAGAAGAAAGCTTTGGGGAGGGCACCTCAGTTATAACATACTCTCTCTGGTACCATGCAGTAAAGACAGGGAAAAACTAATAGCTAAAAATCCCAAACTGGATCTGAATAGCCTACAGTACAAAAAAGCCCAATTCTCAGGATCTACTTGTCAGTGTAACTCCCATTACCCTTATCAGTAATCCAGCACTACAGAGACCTAAAAGATAAAAATTCCTTATTGAGCAATATTAAGCAGACTGCTTATTTTGTGGCATCTGCAGTGTCACAACACACATTGGTTACACAGTTCCCATGTGAACTAAGCCACCCTCAAGGCTAAAGCAACAGTTTTACCTACAGGTTACCAGTGTCCTGAAATTACCCCTCCAGCCTTCTGAGCTGCAACCTGTGCTCCATCAGAGTGGAGGAGATTCAACTTTCCCTTGAATCTGCACTTCTTTAAACACATGTCTTGAGACATACAGCATGCACCTCACACGAGGCTGTTAGCACAGGGTATGGTGTAACAACCCCAGCATCTTCCCACACCTTCATTGCCAAAAGGCATCTTGGTACAAAGATAAGAAGGTACAAATGAGCCAATACTGATGGAGAAATCCAGGAACACAGAAAAAGAATGTGTAATCCCTTATAACTTATAATACTTTCAAAAAAGCCCTGTCCAGCTTTTAGGGTGAGACTGAAGAGGGAGAATAAACCAAATAAGCATTTCCTTCCATGCTTAGACAAAGGCCTTTAGAACTTGAGACACTGAACAGGGAGAAAGCAACTGTTTTGCACATTACTAATTTCCATACTGGGGTCAATTGACCAAATGAAGCATAAGGAAACAAGTACTACCAACACTGAAATTGTGCTGCAGGCTGGAACCCACAAGCCCCAGAACAGCCTGCTCTGAGAAGCCTCCAGCAAGCCATCAGCACAGTCCAACAGGGCAGCCTGTGGGACAAACCAGAACAAAACTTCCGCATTTATGTCATCACTTTCTATTTTGCTATCCCAATAGACTGCAATTTCACAGGAGCTTGTGGACTTCTTAGCCTTGGGCAGGGGGTGTGAACTCAGTATATATTGTGAAGTATTGCTATTGTAAAAAAAACCTGCAAAGCTTTGAAGAGACACAGCAGGCAAAGCTGTTACAATACATGCTTAATTCACAGCAATGATTGCACTCCAATGCCACAAACTAAGGCAAGCCAGCAGGAGAGGAAACCCCTACACGTAGACATTTCCAGAAATGTTTTGAGAAGTTTGGTTTTATATATTGCTTTGGACAATGTGGAGATGCCTAATTTTAATTACCATCAGGGTGCTGAGAGCACAGATGGATGCCTGTTAATTAAAACTAGCACAGTTCTGCATAAATTCAAAGAAAATAATCAAATAAATAAATATCAGCCTCACAAGAACATTCAAAGTAAAAAATGGTAATGAGTTTTGGAAGCAAGGAAGGAAATTGTTGTCAGCAGAAAACAGCCAGCAAAAATAACAGAACCCTGCCAGCAGATGACCATCAGTAACAATTCAGTCTTATCAGGAAGCAACTTGTCAGCCAAGGCTGTAGATTAGAGGGACAGCCAGAAGCCAGGTGGATATAACCGTAGGTATAGACCAATACAATCAGGTGTTGTCCAAAATCCAGCAGCAACAGCAGTAGTAATGCAAGTTAACTCTCCTGAGGCAGGAGCAGGAAATAAGAATAAATTTAACAAAAAAAAAAAATCTAGTCAACATGCACAAAACCAGAATATGTAACTAAACATTACCAAGAAAGATCACTGCTATGAATTCAATAAAAAGGCATGAAATGGGAAAGCAAGGACAATGAAACACAGACAGCTCTATGTCTCCATTAACAGTAGTCTCTGCTATATTTCAACAACTGAGATATCTATATCCTTTCATAGTTAATTTAGGACTCCAGCGAAGTGACAGGTTCATAGCCCTGAATACTTCAGTGTTTCAAAAATATCAAACAAGGAATATTGAAGTGGGAACAATTTTTGCAGACACTGCCACATGATGTCTTTTTGACACTGAAAACAAGGACATCAACTGTAAGGATGAATTTCTTGCTAGAATCTGTATCTGCAGTCATTGGTACCTCACTAGAAAGAGGTCAGCAAATAGCCTGAGCCTGTAGTTACTTTCAGTAAACACAAGCCTAAGTGAACCAAATTCATCACAATATCACACCTCATACTTGGCAACAGACTCAAGATGTCACTCCACAAACTGCTCTGGGCTATAATGTGTCAGCAGAGTCCCACAACAGCCCCTCGGTTTTGTGCCTTGTGGTAGGTTTAACTAGAAAGGAGCAGTGCTGTCCACAGTACACCCCAAAGCAAAACCCTCCCTTCAACACTGTCTTATTCCAAGAACAGGCACAACAAGCACAACTGAGCTGTGTTATGAGGTCCACATCTGAAGAGAAATAAGCCAAGGAAGAAAAACAAAATACACAAAAATGGATTCATGAATGAAACAAGCTTCCATGAAAAGCCAACAGCAACAGATGGTCTTGATAAGGGGTATTAATCACTTCCTTAAAATACAAAACCTGGAGGAGTGGCAATACTCTGTATGGGAAAGACAACTGATTTTACAGGTGAGAATTACAGACAGCACAAGAAGAACGAGTCACAAATAATACGGGATATATATATACATTTTTTATATAAGAGAATTTTATATTTATAGTATATATAATAATATTATACTTTATTTATAATACAAATTTATAAATAACTTCACAGTAAGGAAATGCCTCATCCTCTTCTAAAACATTTGCATGGTTTTCTTCTCTAGAAGAAAGCAGCTGTAATAGGACTGAGATATAATATCATGCCAGTGTCTTCAGAAGCATTAAAAAACCCCTATAAATATCAACTGTAGCATCTTGCAATCTTAGCCTAACAGAACCACTATGCAAAACTAAGCCTAAGTTTAATGGCTATTTTAAGTACAGAAACTCTTAAGCTATAGAAGTAAGGCTGAGTAATCACATTTACAAAGAACCCTAAAAAAAAAAAAAGCATTGATACACAATACACTAATTTATTCCAGTAGCTTAAACATTCTAGAGAGACTTTCAAGAGCAGCATTGTTCCTACTGATACTACCCACAAACATCATCGTCAGATTGTGTTAAAACTTGTCTACTGGAGAAAGCAAGGAAGATATCAGTAATAGAAAGTATGAGGCACTGCAGATGAGAAAATTAACTTTAAAGAGAGCCTCAAGGCAAAGATGACAAGTTTTACATTGGAAAAAAGTAGCCAGACCTCCCCAGTCCTGTAAACAGTATAAACACATCACTGCAGCCTTGCATTGGGGCCAATCAGCCCTGCCGAGGAGGAGGGCGTGTTTGCAGAGCAGAGCACAGAGTCGATGCAGTGATGCTGTTCCTGGGACCCACCTCGTTAAGTGCTGCACTGTGGAGCACGCACTGAATGATTCTGGGGAAGAGCCATCCCTCCTCGTACGTGTGCCACTGAACAGAGCCGACCTGCTGCCTTGGATTGTAACATTTTGGGTTTCAAATTTGAATAAAAGCAGCCAAATAACTCACAGAAGGTCACAAGCCAGGAAAACTGAAAGCCTACTAATTTGTGCAGTATTAGAGCACAATTTAAGATCTTTCCAAAACACGGCCTTTGTAGATTGTTTTCTCTCAGCAGTTTTCAACAATATATGTATTGCCTTTACATAGTAGAGGTGACTACCAACACACATTATTTGCCAAATATTAAATTTTTCTGTCTTTAAAATGTGGTTATTACAGAAGCGTTCTACAACTGCTTCATCCTAGGACACTGTAGAGCTGTATGTGTCATTGGTTTCAACTGCATCTGTGTTGAGCTACTTTGATTGTGCCACAAATCTCTTGACTAAATGCTCTAAATAAAGGATTGGTACCTTAATGGTTCTCACATTTGACTCAATTTGAAGCCCTATTGCAGATGACTTCCAAATTTCAACCGTTAACACAGAAAAGCCTTTCACTCACCTGGCTTGTCAGTCTCCCCATGACCTGTTAGCCATTAACAAGCTGCAGAGCCCTGACCAACTCACAGCAATGTTACAGATGCTGGGACAAGAACACTTTCAGGAAGTGCAATCAAAAATATGTGGCTGCTTCACTCCTGGGAGCTTGATTACATTTTACTGAGTGCCTAACACAGTCCTTGAAGCAGGAACCAATGACCACTTCAATCTGAGTGCTCTGATTAGGAGGCTACAAAGCCAAGGCCTTTCTTGCCCACCCTTTTCTGAGTCTCTAAGAGCTAGATCTGAGATACAGAAGGCCAGGACCTTACCCTTCCCTCCAAAGTCTCCTTACACTGAAATGATGGCTAGGAATATCTATAGCCAAAAGAGGAATCAAAAGAATCTCCTTACTACCTCCATGGTTACTCCAACAGCTTGGCTATGTTACCAACTACAGATTGTAAACACTGCTCAGCAGCCCTGGGAAAAGAAACTGTACCTGCACAAGGTGCACACCTGACATGGCTCCCAGGAGAGGCAGGGGGGGCAAGGTACAGCTCAGCCCTACCTTTTGCAGGGGCTGGTTGGGACACCTCCCTACTCAGCCTGCTGGAGCACCATCTGTCTTGCCCTTCATGCCCACCATGGAGCAGTTAGCAGCTTTCACATATAACCTGGATACTGCACAGCCCCATTTCAGGGTCAGCCATCCTCATCTTAACTTCCACACCAATTACATCACATGCCTGATGCCAGGGACCTTAACACAGTACTCTAGCAGCCCACAGGTGCAAGTGTGCAGCACCCTAACATCTCATTTTACAGTACAGAGTTTCAGCATCAAGCTTGCTGGACAGGTTGCCACCCCTGCCTCTGTCTCGCAGGCACTCAGTGCCGTCCTCCTGACACCCACACCTCTGAGGTGCACGTCCCTGCCTGCTGGCCATGGTGATCGATGCTCACCAGAGCAGTGCCATAATCTAGGTTCAAAGCAGATTATTTTTAATCCAGCCTGCCACTCACTGATCTAGCTCATTGCACATTACAACAGCTGTATCAACACAGCTAGTGGGAAGGGAAGCACAGGCAGGGTAAGAACAGCTGGAGTTGCAGGAAACATCAGGTTACTGCAGAGGCCAGGAGCTGTGGCTTCAGAGGTGACCAAATGCCATGTCATGTAGTTCCATCCCCAGTATGTTTCTGCATTCTGTAGAAAGCCAGCATGACATGGGTGTAAAAGCATGATTTCAAAAAGATCACGATTAGACTATATATCAATCAGGCTGCTGAAAACCTCATGTCCCTGCAAAATGCTCATACAGTCTATTTCTTTCCAAATACAGCACTGCTGAGCTCATTGGAAGAACACAAACCTGACCCAGGAGTTACACCAACCCCTTCAGTTTAATTATGTCTGTTTTTCAGGTGGCAAAGGAGACGGCTTCACAGAGCAAGATCCTGACACCACAGAGTCTTCAGGTCCCTGCCTGCTGCTGAGGCAAAATTTCACATACCATTTTTCTGCTACAAAAAGTGCTAGAAGGAGTCAATACAGTTTAAACAGCCTGGTTTTAAGGAAACAAATCCAAGATCTGTGCTAGCAGTAAGCTGAGTTGCAGATTTATTTCAACATCTGCTGACACCTCTAGCTTTCTAATGTCAGTCTCTTTACTGCTTAAATGTTTAAACAGTTTTCCTCTTTACTGTCCACTCTACAACTCCATTTTCTTCATGCAGCTCTTATAATCTAACACTCTTGCTGATTCAGTGCTGCAGGGCACAGTGTCCATGCAGCCCACAAACTGAATGGACATAAATACTGAAGATCACATCAGGGATCCTGGCATCACTTCCAATTTAGCTATTTGATACATTTAACCAACCAAGCCAAAAGCAGTGGTTCAAAGAATTTCAACTCCTCCTCCACAAGACCATCACTGAAGACCAGTTTGGATTCTGGCCATTCATCCCTATAAATCAAGCAGAAGACAACTCCATGCAAGTTAGAGACACTAATCAGGTTACTCAAGAGTTCCCCACTTAGAGCATCTTCCTGTACTCCTTGAACACAGCAACATCAACCAAAGAAGACCGTGGCTTGAAGAGCCTACTTGCCTTAGATCCTAAACGAGCAACAACAAAGGCTGATGGCAAGGAGCCAACTTGCTCACATCCCAGCTTTAATCTCTCCACACTTGCAGCCCAGTTTCATGGCTACACCAAGCACTTGTCCACACACACATTTTGAGAAAGTAAAAAAAAAAAGTACAGCCACATAGTATTGTCAGAGCAGTGTTTGGGATTACATTAAATGAGGCCAAGTTCAGAGCAACTTCTTAAACAGCTCATCTAATCTATGAGGCAATCTCTCCATGCAATACATGACCCCGGAGCATGGGTTGCCATCTTGCTCTGTGGCTGTTCCTTGTCAGGGACAGGAGAACCCAGAAGGCAGCACATCTGGCAGAGCTTTCACAGGAAAAGAAAGGCTGCTTCAGTAAAAGAAAAGCTCAAAATTGGTACAGAACGATAAACAATATTGACCAGAGAATGGATAGTACCCAACCCTCATATGGATCAAGTGAAATCAGGTGTTGCAAGCCAGTACTCAGAATTTCAGCCAGAATTTCTAATCTAGTGCTAATGATTTGAAAAAGCACAGATGTCCATTGCTGTGTACCAGCCTGCAAACACTGTTTGCACAAGCAAAGTTTAATCTCAAAAAATAAATATGGGCAAAGGGAAATATTCCTGTTTACCAATTAAAAGATCATTTGCATAACCACCATCTGGAGTCACTTTTCCCACCCCCACAATTAAAAAGAATAAGAGACCCTTTCCCTCTGTGAACAGTGGATATGCCCTTAAAGGCTGTGGCCTTTATCTTGTTTTGAACCAGATATGGAATGATCTTTGCTTACTGCTCTAAATCAACTCTGAATATACCCTTTGATAGGACTGTTCTTTCTCAATTACATCCATTACTGTTAGTCATCTGTTTCTTTCATTTACTCTGGATCTTGTCATGTGCTCTTAACATAAATGGAGTTTTGCCACTGATTTCAGTAACAATAAAGTGGGATAAAGCATTAGTCACAACACAGCGCGGTCTGACAGCACTAAGTCATAAGGCCCAACACAGATTTTCTTTGCATCCAATTTACTTCTCGTTACAGTGATGGAACCCAAAACTGAGACACTTCCTCCTCCCCTCCTTCCAAGGAGCTCTGTGCAATGGACTGAATTTTGCATAAGGTCCCTCACAAAAGTGCCAAAGGATTGTCCTGGGGGATATTGCAGACAAGGCATTCCTTCTGGGGAAGCAATGAGAACCTCCTCTCCAGCACACCCACGTCAGGCACTGTGAAAGCTTTCTGCTCTGGCTCTACTCTAACACGCTCATTTGCATTTCCCTTCTAAAAAGGTTTATTCTTCCAACTTCTAGATTTTCAAATGCCTAAAATCAGAAAGCACGTATTTGCTGACTTAAGGCCTTTCCTTTGGAATTATAGCCAAAAGACAAACTCAGCCACATACACATAGACTAAACAGTATTTAATAAGCTACTACTGTCTAACACACACGTTTATACATTGCACAGTGCTTTTGTGGGATTAATTGTTGTAAAAGGCATTTCCAAAAGTCAAGCCAGCTATGCAGTTATTACTCAATAACTTTTAGAGCAGAATTCAGCAGCACAAGTCCTGTTCAAACATTAGGTATATATATGGTTCTTTTCCAATAAAAAAGGAGATGACAAGATTTCAATAACTAAAAATGCTTCAGACTTCAGGAAACATGAGTTCAACACATTCTTTTCCCCCCTCCAGATTTAAAAGTATTTCACCAGAATAGACTGAATTATATATCTGCTCTGAGCAGATATTAGGCATTTCAAGGGCCTTTTAGAATCAAGTCAGATTGCGACAATAGTTGACAGAGTACCTAGTCCACTGTAATTCAAGTAACAGTGAAACTTTACTATCTGGAGATTAATTTTCATATTTGGTACACCAACAAATGTTTTTCCAGATACTGGTGTTCAAAACAGTTTTCTAGTTAAGCAAATCATTGACAGTTTCTTAAGTTCTGCAAAAAGACTGGTGTTGGTCCACTGAGTTACCTTGATAGTTTCAAATACTCTTTGGATGACAGGTATTACTTAAATGATAGTTATTCACATTGCTTTTCATCCACTAACATATATGGCATGAATAAGAGTGACAATTTTTGCAAAATATGTACAGACTCTTCTACTGAACAATCTCGAGAACATATGAGGGGGCCTTATTTCAATGGGTTTTAAAAATGAAATTCAGGTGACTTCACACAAAAATATTGTGGTACAGGAAAGTAGCAGAATCAAATCTCAAAGTACATAAAGGGGATAAATACTAAACATAGGGACAACAATTAAAATTGAATTACTGGAAATACTGTTATGCTAAATACTAGATTTAGAAAATAAAACATACAAAATTTAAATCCCATGGCAGGAGGATTGGAACTAGATGATCTCTACGACCCTTTCCAATCCTAAACATTCTATGATAGTTACATACTGAACTTAGCATTTCTGTTCATTTTTTTGCGTATGCAAAAGAACTTTGATGTTCAGTATGTGTGTTATAAACTATCTAAAAAACCTATTCTGATTTGATCTGTAGCCTAATTCTGAACCATACGTTAGATTTGATTTAGTGCACATTCACTAGATTACTGATGTGGTTTAATTTTTGTTATTTACAATTGCGAGAGCTTGACCCTAAGTAGAAAATAAATTACACAAGTTTATTACACCCTCCCTCTCACTTACACCAAGGAGTGGTTACAATGAGAGTTATAATCATGGAAGATTCACAGAAATGGACACAACTGTGCTGCTGGTTCAGCATCCCAAAACACAACACATGCCCCACATACTGATGAGGGCACATTATGCACCGAGCCAGTTGTCTGCAAAGCACTGGCACAGCACTAAACTGGGCTCTCCTCTCCTGAAGCCCATCTGCATATTTGACTGTGACTCGTTTGGGCTCCGTCACCGAGCGCTTTCAGCGGGGGTGGCACATCACACAAACAAAGAGCACGAACCCAGCAGATGGCTGCCAGTTCTTAGAAGATGACACATGTTCCTGTAGCTGGTACTTGAGATGCATTAAAGATCATTTGATTTCACAGAAACTGGGTCTTGCATTGTTCATTAGGCTGCCATAGATATTTAGTACCTCACAGTTGGCTAGAAACAGCTTTATGCCACAGTTGTGTTCCATAATCTCACTTTTCCTTTCCCTTATTCTCTTCCAAAACAATCCAAATAACCTTGGCTATATATAACACTAGAGAGTGTAGAGCTATCACATGGCTGCTTTGAACCCTGCAAATTCAAATTCGTTTGGAAGTACTATCCATTTTGGAAGGTACTCATGCCAGAAAGCTCTAAGCCACAGAATCCATAAGCTAGTCCTTCTTTAAGAAAGCAAATGATTAGGCAATATTTCAACTTCGTTATTCTTGATTTAGATTTGCACATGACCAGATTAGTTACATGATTTTTAAAAGGAGAGGAAACCAATTAAGATTAATAGCTCTCTATACCTCTTGAGCATTCAATATTCTAAAGCTGTAACTCCAAGAACCTTGTGTTGAAGAACTTTGGGACAGTATCTTTGAAACAGATCCCAGAGAGCAGAACTTTTTCTGTGGAGATCAGCTAATTCCAAGAGCTTTTTTTAATTAAGCTTTTTAATTCACGTGGTTTTTAAATGCACTCCGCTAACACATTTGATCATCACTTTTATACTAAAACAAGGTACCATATCTCAAGCCAGCACATTGGGAGTTTTCTAGAAAACTGAGTAATGCTTCTCAGAGAAAAATTTCCAGCCAACTAGTCTTGGATTTGGCATGGTTATGAATCTGATGAGCTTCATTCAGAAATATTTGTCCTTTCCTGAACTAAGAAGGCCATTCATTTTTTCGGCCCCATCAAATAACCAGCTGATTTTGTAATATTACCTACTGAACATTTCTGCTTCCCATCAGAAGAGCTAAACTTGCCATTGAAATAGAGGTACTCAGTAAAAATCAGACACATTGTCTAATGAGTCAGTGCATGGCCCATTACAGCTGATGCCCTGCCTATCATTTCACATACTGAAACGCAAGGCATTTCGTGCTGAATATATTTAAGAATATAATACACAATCAAATCTGAATCCTGATTCACAGCAATAATGGCAGCATCCTTTTTAGTCATTTCAGTCAATCAATCTGCATATTAAAGGCTCTTTTCAAGTTTTTAACAGTGAAAAAGCAGAATGAAGAGACATGGCCCCTCAAGGTAGCACTTCAGTAAGCATATTCTGATACTAAAAACCAACTCATTCTGTTCCCATGCCAAAAATCAGGCATATGCACAGTCAAAAGGCATATGAAGGGAACAAGGATTGGGCTGCATCTGCCCTGAGGAAGTTTGACTTCTAGGTGTTCCTTCAGGGACTCCAGGGGTATTTTCTCTGTTGTCTGAAAAGTTTTTATTTTACCAGCTACCAGAGCCAGCACTGAGGTGAGTGCCAAGGCCATCACTTAACTGGATCAGACTGCAATGGGCTACAGAAACAAACACTGCAAGCGAACTTGATAGATCAGCTATTTAGCTTGTTGCTTCCACTTCCCAAGCAGCTGCAGCTTTTCCCAAACTCACTGTATTGACTTTCTGACAACAAATGTCACTACAGTGAAATCATCATGAAGCAGCAGATAAGAAAGCAAGAGTGCCAGATCAGCAACACCAACTCCCACAACACCTTAGAAATAAATAGGAGTGTTCAGGGAGCCAACTGCTCTTATAAATATATATATACAAAAAACATTCCTGAAAACACAGGGCAAAATCCCTGTTTCCTTACATGTCAAGCACCCTAGTTTCAGTGCACGAGATCCTGCTAAATGCTAAGACCAGAAGTGTTCCTCTGACCCTAAAAGCTCCATTATAAGGAGATTTGTAAACACTACCTTTGCTGCCTGGGCACAGACTACTGTAAAATTCTACATGAGAGAAACTGTGAAACAATTGTGTTCCAGGATATTGCTGGGATGTGGAATAGTTCCACACTGGTGCAAGAGCTGGGGCTGCTCTATGCTCAGCTGCAGAGCAAACCATAGAACTTACAGAGGCATCTGAGGCAAGATGAAGTGCCAATGACTGAAGAGAGACAAACTCAAGAAGCAAGGCAAGTCTAAATCAAAATTCAAACACACCTGGAAGCAATTATTAGGGATTTCAATTCCACTTTAAGGAGTGGGAGAATATACTTCAAAGACTGCTCAGCCTAACAGAAGGGGAAAAGCATTGTTACAATACAATATGCTGTATTAAAACAAGCAGACACAAAAAGCCATCTTTCTACCTATTTACCTAACCTCTGTTGTAAATCTCTGTCCAGCCATACCTCAACTCCCAGTCCTTTATTTAGAAATTTATTTTGATTCTGCTGCCTGATAAGCTCTTGCCATTAAGTGTAAAAATGAAAGTGATCTTCCTTTTCCTTCTTCATACTTCATGTCTTCTGTGGCCTGCTCATGCACCACTTATTCCCTAAATGCCTGACATAAGCAGAGAAAAGGCTTCCTCTTTCTGGATTACCTTACAGCTCCTTTTTTTCCTTAAGAGGGGTTTATGTGAAAACTAAATGCCTATGAGTTAAGGCCATATTCTAATCTTAATGCAATTATATTTTTCATTAAGCATAGATTTTTAAATTAAGAGTATGTTAAACCCATGAGCTAAATGCCCCCTGTGCCCAACCATGTCCTGATCCTCCAGCCACTGAACCACCTCTTGTACCATAGCACCTGCCCCTGCATATGTTTATCACACAGCTCAAGCCTGGATAGGTGGAATGCAAATGCATATGTAATTAGCACCATTCCTAGACCAGTTTAAAAGACTTTCTGCAAATACATTCTTAAATGATTATTTTTGTGACTTTTTTTCTCTTAGCCATTGGCTCAAAACCCTTGATTATTCTCAGGGGATCCAGACAGAAATCAAGAGCTCTTGGACACAGGCTCCCTTCTCAGGCACAGTGCCCTGTAGGCTACTCATGGCTGGTTTAAGTCCTAATTGCCCCCATTTGGGGCTGTCCAAAATGCCCAGAGCTGTCCAGGAGCAATGTAACCTCTTCCACATGTCCTCACCATAACCTCTCCCTGCAGAGAAGCTTCACTCATGTAAGAATGAATTCTCCCACACAAGCCCCCCAGGTGCCCCCACCAGGTCACACTGCCACTAGAAGAGTTAACAAGATTTTACAGCTAAGTACATGGACAATGGAGGGGAGGAGATCTGCATCATAAACATCCAGTGGCCCAAAAATAATAGAGTTCTGCACATACATAAGGATGCCACTGTGCTGCACTTTTGTCACTATTACAGTCCAATAAATGCAAAAGATACATTGCTTTCACTGAAGTACCAGAAAGATGAATTAGAAACAGTAATAGCTTCGTATAATGAGGTATTTATTGTTTGTGTTAGAATAACCATATGTCAAACAAACTTTTCAGACAATAACATGTCCTATTGTGCCAGACACGTTATCATCTCCTCACTGCCCTCCTTGCTCATCAGTTCCCAGAGTACCCAGCACTGCCTCGTACCAAAGGATGCCAGGGCACTAATAGGCAGTGGGGGTACAGGTATTTTATTCACCATCTGGATATCATGGGATACCTACACTTCTCCCTCCAAGCCCATCTGCATAATGTGGAAGCAGAATGCCCAAGGACTAGCAGCCTCCAAAGGGAGCCCTTTGCTCTCCTCTGAGCCCTTTACAGATGAGTCAGAGGAGAAATAAGAAGAGTAGGCATCTTGATTTAGCTTCAGTAACCTAATGCAGAAGAACTGCTGGGAACACTTGAGATAATTTTCTTAATTATAGAACAGAAGTACTAACTAAATAGTTATGAGAGATTTTTTTTTTAAACACAAACCCCTTTAAATGCATCATCTGCCTGTGCACTTAGCTCCTCTTTCTCTAAAATTATGTTTAGATTTTTCATTTCTCCCTTTTCACCTTCCCACAGGGATAACTTCAGCAGCTATGCACAAGGCTGTTACATGTTGCCTGTACACCTAAGGCAAGAAAATCCAAGGTTTACATGTGAGAATAATTTATGTCTATTGTTTTAGCCAGGAGTTATGGATTACAGGGACACGCATTCACAGGGCTCAGAGCAGTCAATATGACTTCAGCTGTGAACCACACACATGTATTTTCTCAACATCTCCTATATAGAGGCTGATAAGAGAAAATGAGAAACCATTACTAGATGCTGTACCAAGATCTGAGGCCTGCAGTGAGGAAAAGACCATTGATTCTTGATCTGATTTAAGGAACCTGTCTAAGTATAGTTTACAGGCTGTGCCACAGTCGAAGCCAGCTATTGTGAGACATTAAACTTCAAAATAATTCTTCATTCAGACAGAAGTGGCAAAGATAAATTGCTGGCTACCACTCAGACCAAAGCACTTACCCAAATTATTCATTATGAAAGGATTAATTAAGCAAAAGGGAGCCTGATCATCTCCAGGTTCTGAATGAGAGAGAAGTGAGGAGATGAGAGCTCACTTGTGCAAGAAGGATGAGAAGTCAAGGCAGCCATGTCCGTTTCAGAAAGCAGAGGAAGAGAAACAAGCACTTTCTGTAACTTATCTGCAGCTGCAGGCATGGGACTGGCCTGCCACAAGATACACTAAAGGACTCCACATTGAACCCCAACAAGACTTAAAAAATGGTAAGAATGTACATACAGATTTTTCTGTCAGTACACCTGTGCAAAGAACCATCAACTCCAAAGCCTCTCCTTACCTGTAGGTTTGTCTGAGCATTGGGTGTCCCTGAAGAGGTGGACATGCATAAGAGTTCCTGGGTGTCCAGAGCCTGGCAGGGCACGATGCCTGTGGTACCACGCAGCCCACAGGGGTGTGCCAGCATTCCATGGCACAGACAGGAGCCAAATGACCTCTCAGCAGCAGAGCACCCACAGAGCACGAATCCCACACCCCAACACCCCAGGCAAACAAAGCCCTCCACCATCTGGCTGCCATCCACAGCCCATGGGCATCACCTCATCCCCGGAGGCCCCTCACAGGCTCCAGCCATTCCCCGAAATACACCTGGGGCTCCCCGGCACCAGCAATGGGGCTGCCAGCCAGGAGCTCACCCCCAGCTCCCAAGAGTCTGGCCCACCTCAGTTCACCCACCCTGGGCTCCCAGTGGGCACAGACCTTCCCCACATGCCCCATTTCCCCCTCAGAGTCCACTTGACTGAGCATGGGCTTTGTGCCGTAATGACTCATCTATAACGTGTCTCCAGCTGAGTTTTCTTCAAGCTTCAGCCTCTCCATCTCCCAACCCTCCGAGAGCCCTGGTGCCAGCAATACCGGGCTGCTGGTGCCCATCCCCTGGGCACAGCTCAGCAGACAGAGCTCCCAAACCAGTTCCTCCCTCACACACAGTGTCCACTGAAGCTGTGTCCCAGTGCCACAGTCACCCCACCCTCCCCTTTCCACCCTACCCCAACAGCAAGGCTGCCCCACAATGACCCACCTGCATCAGTCCCGAGGCACCTCCCAGGCTGTGGTTCCTCTCGCGTCTTCTCTCTTGCTCCAGCACCCTCAGGAGCCTCCTTGGTCCCAGACGATGTTCTTCCATGTGTTTTCTCTACTCTTTACACTGAAACATGCCCGAGCATGGCAGCCCCACCACCTCTCCCCACTGCTCAGGGGACAGCAACACCTCAGCACAAAAGGGGCTTCTGCTCAGGTACCTTCCCACAAGCTCATGGCAGCCCTGGAACTACAGACACGCCGAGCCTGCAGCCACCCTTCCCCTCAGAGGCACCTCAGACAAAACCACCCCCTGAGGGAGCAGCTCCCCTGCTGCATTTATCCTCCCTGAAGCCCACCCCAGGTGTGCTCGTTCAGCACTGCCCTGCCTCACCCAGCTGCCACCCATGAGCCTGATGGCACAGGGCAGTCCTGAAACCACAGCCAGCTGGGCACGGTGTCCATGCACCCGGCAGGGCACAGGCAGACATAACGGGGGGACAGGGGCAGATCAGCCCCCTGAGACCTGGGAGGGCAGGGAAGACTTCTGCTCTTATCCTGTGTTCCCAAGAAACTGTTACCTGTCTGTGGGGCAAAAGGGTTGAGCAGCACAGCCCCCAATTACTTTCAGGTGTTCCTTTTTTATAACAGGTGTGGGCATTCCTAATTAGCCCCTGCAGGGCACAGCCTCCCAAAGGCAGCGCTTGCCTCTCTAGTGTGGCACCAGACACAACCTTTCCTATTTAAAGCAAAATATAAGCGTGGCCGTTCGTGTGTGAGAGTTGTGCCCTGGGATGAGGCCTCCTGAGCTAGAACAACACTGCACTTTGATACTGCATATTTTCCCCTCTGCTCAGTATGAAAGAATGTGCAATTAGGGACCAAATATTAAAGTCTTACAAAATCAAAGTGTTATGATCAGCTCTGGCTGCTGCATGCTCAGTCCCACAGAGGAGCAGAGAAGCACAAAGAACTGTTTCCCACCACTTACTCTTTACCACTGCACCTCTTTGAAAGAGGTGTCCTTTACCTCTGATAGTTTGTGCTGCAGCTACAGCCAGTGAAGCAGGTGCAAAGCACAGAACACCCTGGAGGCCGGCATGCTCTGACCCCAACCTCTGCTCTGGCACTCAGACCTTTTTCACTGTTTCGTGAGTTGAACAACTCCCAGTATTTCCAACCACCTCACTACGGCATTGCCAGGGTCTGGTGTAGCCATCCCATCACAGAACCATTTAGGTTTTAAGATCATCAAGTCCAACGATTACCCCAGCACTGCCAAGCCCACCATCAACCCATGTCCCTGAGTGTCACATCTACATGTCTTTTCAATACCTCCAGGCATGGTGACTCTACAGCTTTCCTGGGCAGCCTCTTCCAGTGCTCACTTTCAGTGAGGAAATTTTTCCAAATATCCAGTCTAAACCTCTGTTTATCCAACTTGAGGCTATTTCCTCATTTCCTAAGACTTTTTGCTTGGGAAAAAAGAGCATAAGCAGATATAAGGGTGTTCTGAAGAACAAAACAGGTCACCGCTCGATTAGCTAAGGTAGTATACCTAAAAACACCTGTTCACTGAGTGTGCAAGGTGTCCGATTTTAGTAAATGGACCAAATAATGTGAGAACTGAAGGGCTGATCCCAGACCAGAACAAGAAACATCCATAGGAACCACCAGTGGCAAATAAGCAAATAATGAAAGCTGCCAGAAGTGATTCTGGAAGTTACATAAATACTAAATATGTCACTTTTCCATTTTATGTCTCCCATGATAAACTGTTATGAGACATGCACATGGCTTGAAACAGATAATTGTTGATAACCCTGACTGGTGGGAGAAGGAACCATCTGGCAGATGGAAAAGAAGAAGGTGCCAAGAATTTAGCAGACTAGGGGGCTTGGGAATTTATGCACAGAGGTCTGAAGAAAGCAATATTTAGACAAAAATTCAGCAACTCTGTTTCTATCTATACACAAAACAAACTGGAACATCAAAAGTACCCAAATAATTATAAAAATGATTCCTGTTTGAAATTCATCTTGAAATTGTGAGCAAACCCAGCAAATCTAAAGCTGTGAACTTAGAAGTGAGGAATTTTTTCTGTATATCATGATTAATCACAAATGGTTACAGCACATAGCATCATCACTTTTTATCTTCTATCCTTCAGGTCTCTATCCTCGCTGCTTTTAACATGCAAATGCCTTTATTCATCCTCTCCTGACCTTGCTGCGTGGTATCATTTGTTTCTTTCAATTTTCCTTAACAGCATTTCTTTCTTCCCATTGCAGAGAAAAAGCAACTTCTGATAAGCTCCGCTTTGTATTCCTTGCCTTTCTTCTAAGTGAATTTCTTTTCCCCCTGCTCTCCTCTTTATCCCTCCTGGGTAAAACAAAGGACATTGCTGGATGCAGCATTCTAATTGTGAATCTGCATTTTTCCACTGAGATCACTACTCATTAGCCGTTTTGTTGCTGACCCTTCACAACAGCTGAGCTGCAGCCAACATCTATTGCTGTCAAGGGGAAGTGAGGACATGACCTAAGTCAGTAGTCACAGGCAAAACACAAAATTAATAAATTTATGTAACCTAATTAGTGATTTGGGGCTGGTTTTGCTAAAACATCATGAGGACTGTAAAGCACTGCAACAGGTTGCTCTGGGAGATTGTGCAGCCTCTGTCCTTGCAGGTTTCCAAGACCCCCCAGGATAAAGTCTGGAGCAAAGATAAAGCCTAGTTTGGTCTCACAGGCTGACCCTGCTTTGAGCAAGAGGTTGGATCAGAAACCCCCAGAGACCCCCTCCAATACGAATTTATGAAGCCATGATTTCCAGAGGCATCCTGAAATATAACTCCCACTGACTCCTGCATAATATTGCCATTCCAATGAAAATGGCACATGCAGATATTCTTGAAAATCCAACTTAAGGCTTACTAGTATCTTCAGAGTTCTTAAAATTGTAGCTGCAGAGCCCCTTCCAGTCAGCAACTTCCACTCCAGCTGATGCCATTACAAAAAGGTTTCTTAGCAGATCTTACCAGCCTTCCTCACTCAGACTGCCTTGCTAATAATTTTTCATTTGGGGAGTTCCTGCAACCCAACATTCATTTTGTTTTTCAGCATGAAAGACCTATTTTCATTCAAACCCCATCAGAATAATGCCATTATACCCAGACAAAAGTTTGTGGTACCTCATGCAGGCTGTCCTGGCTATTCCCCAATTTTTCTGATAGGAACAAACCTACCACTCAACCTCCATTCCCTTCTCATCACGCTGTTTATGACAAGTACATTCCTAGCTCAGACACTGAAGTGGACACCAGAGAGGTCGCCCACATCAGTGGGTGTGAATGGGTCCCTTACGTACAGAACTTTCTTCTGTGAAGGAATACACCATATATTTTTACACACATTTTACATCTTTATGTTTCACTGCAGAAGCATGTGATTCTTTAATCCCACTTCTCCCATTTGCAAGGCCATTAATGTTACAATTTTTTTTTCATAGCTTTCTTGGTATCTGTGTGTGTGAGGAATGCTGGCTCTTCAGGCATCAGGGGAAGACAAGACACCTTTAAGTTTTGCGCTGATTCTCATTGAATTTGCATTGATCAAAACTCTAAATACTCAACAATGCAGGCCCATTCTTGTGATCCTTTCATGATCTCATGATGCAAGGAAACCCGAGCCTCAAATTAAAATAAATACAAGGAAATTTTCCAACTTGAAAACCACTCTGTATGGTACCAATTCTGTGCATTTTCTTTGCAGAAATGATAACTTACATGAAGAATCATGGATGTCATGGCACCCAAGAGCCATTATTTAGACACAGTAACAGAACTTGTTTGTTGCCAGGGAACCCCAATAAACCAGATAAACTTTATTTTTTTTACTTTAAATGTGTGCAATATAATGAATATTGCTGAAATGTTATTCCATGTATTTTTTTAATTATAAAACTTGTACAGTTTTGTAAGATCTTGCTCAGAGTCTCTGATACAAAATGCAAACCACATCTACAGACTGCCAGGATAACTAGAAGAAAGTTGAATAAAACAATGGCAAACAGTCTCACACTCACTTAGAGCCTTCAAATTAAATCTGCTTACCTTATTCATATGCATAATTCCAGCACAGTAATATTTATACAATACCCTTAATTGAAATGGCACTAGAATAAGAACATTTTTGATGCATTTGATTAATAACATAGGCAGCATTTGCCTGATGTTCAGTCTGTTCATGTAAAGCAGCCCCACACAGTGTGACACAGTTGACACCCACTGCTCCAAAGAGGCCCATTCCTGCACTGACAGGATGCCCAGGAGCAAAGCAGAGACACCGACTCTCAGAGCACCTCTGGTGGTGTGCAAGGACTCGTGTTAAACATCCTTCACTTTCAAGGGCATGGCAATTGCAAATGACGGGGGAAACAGAATAATCTCACTACTCTTCTCATGGCCTAAAGGATGCAAAACACTTTTTTCAGGATTGATTATAACCTCCAGTAATTCATTTCTAGAGACCCAAGTTCTAACCATAATAGAGCAAACATGGTTTGTGGCTTTAAATTATGTTCCTCTTCCCCATCACGGTATGGAGTTTAACAACTGACAAATTACAAAGTGATCAGAAAAATAAAGAACTTCCTCCTTTTGTTAGTAAGACTTAAAAATACTTGATCTAAGGATTTTTTCATTGTCAGCTCTGAGGTTAGAGGCAGCAACTTGCCCACTTTTACACGTCTTGTGTTTTAGTTGATTCAGTGGAGGACAGAGGGTTTTCCTGCACTGAGTGATCCTTGCCATTTCCCATCCTTGTACAATTTTCTGGCTTTGTTCACAGCAGAATGCAACAAACAGCTGCCCACTGGCCTTTCTCTTCCATCAAACCAACGTGCCAAGTCTTCAGAACAGCCTCCCTCCCATGCAACTTAGTGCACTCTGTACCTTGTGTATGCTATTGATTCTTCACTAACACAAGTATTAGCTTCAGCTGAAGGAACACACTGCAATTACTAAATTGGACAGAAAGCAAACCCAGGCACTATTTTTAAGCATAAGAGTCAAGTTTATTTAAGTATTCTGACCTCAGCTAGCTATCCCTCCTCACAAAAGGAAAAGCTCTTTTTTAACGTTTATCATCTTTCTGAAATCCTATTTTGCCTATTATTTCCACATCTAAAACTTTTTTCAACTCTTTTTTTAAAATTCCTCTTACCTTCTTTTCCAAATATAAAAAGGACTAAAAATAGTCTTTTAACTGCCAGTTGTTCACATAATTTTTTTTTTTTAATACAGCAGTATTAAACACAGGGCTTAGCCCATCAGCATTTTATACAAGCAGGGTCCCATTCACTTCTCTTGAAGCTTTACCCAAACAAAATTGCAGTCCTTTATTTTTACAAAACAAGCATTGCATTGCTTCTTCTGTTCACCAAAACACGCTGAGGTACAATGGTACAGTATGTTGGGTGATTCCTTGCTGCAATGTAGTAGGTGGAGCTCAAATTATGGACCAGAGTCAGATGCTGTAACTCTACTGGCACAGTGTTCATATGAGTAAAGTGAAGCAGATGCTTGCAATGCACCATTATTAGAAGAGCTGCGAGTGCGCTCTCAGAACAACACGATGAGCTTTTTAATACAATTAGAATCCAAAGGAGATTTTTTGAAGCTAAGTCATTTGGGCTCATCTGTTTCACACTCCCAGAGGCAGTTAATTCCTGCTCACTTTACTCATTCTGAAAACTTTCCCAGAAGAGACCAAGGAATTCTGCACACAGAAATGACTGTGCTTCAGCTTCCAAAATCAAAAGCGCTTAAGCTGTAACACGCTGTCATGACAAAGCCTCATTTTGAAACCTCATCAAAGCTGCACACTTAGGACAGCGGGAGCCGTCTCCCGGCTCAGTGTCCATCCCCGAGGGAGTGGGGCGGCCATGGGCAGCACCCTGCTCTGCACTGGGGCTCCCCAGCTCCCAGCCACCCTCCCGCCGGCAGCAGCGCTGCCGAACACTCGGCTGCGACACCCACACACACAGGACGGTGTGCTGGCAGCGGGGCAGCACCATAAAGCAGTGGAGGGATGGAAAGCAAGTGACATGCTCTATAAGCAGATCAGACTTTCAAGCACTGCCCCGGGACATACCGACTGAAGCAAAGGAAAAAACCCACAGGATACAACCCAAACTGAACATCCAAAATCCAGTCAGCACTGCATCGAAACATGTACAGTGTTAACACAAAACACCTCATTCCACAACAACACAAGTACCTTAATATCTATTTTAAATACCAAATCAAGCATCCCTTCCATTTTTAGCACTGCTGTCTGGAACTTGGGAATATATCCTAACAGGCCAATTAAAAGATCTCCCATTGCTAGATTTTATGTGATTTTACTGATGGTGAAGATGAGCTAAGGGAACAAGACATGTAATGCAGTCATTCAGCAAGTGTATAGGCAACCTTATGCAATAATCTTTGAACTAGTTTATTAAATGTGTTTCCTTTTCAGAATAAGTTCAACATCTAATGCCAAAATTTCATCCAGAACTCAAAAAGCCTAGTGGCCAGTTATCAGCTGTTTAACTTAGAGTACTAATACAAGAAATAGACATATTACAGGTCACTAAAATTTTCACACAGACACGCACACACACACATCAGCATCCTGTTTATATCAATTTATTTTCACAGATCAATTTCCTTTTTCCTACTCATACTCTTCACATTTTCTGAAGGCACAACACTCAAATAGGCAATGTAAAATGTACTTCCTATAGAAAAGTCTGTAGTCTCCTAAGAGAACAGTTTGGCAAAACCACATTTGTTTAAAAATCTCAAGTTCCAAAATGAGCCTTCAAAGAGCAGCAGAGACCACCACCAAGATTAAAAATTACTTGAGGTGTCTGCACTTCTCATATGCAATACACCACTTTAATAAATCAGGACTTTTTCCAGGAAATTACAAAAGCAGAAGTAGCAAAATCTTTTTTTTCTTCAATGATCAAGTTTTAACGATGGGACAGTCTCTAGGCAAAGCTCCCAGAAAGAGCCAGACCACCATCTGGCTCCATCACAGAGCAATGACAATTCACAAGCAACGAGTCTCCAACCAGCACTCAGAAATCAAATGCTAGGCTGGCTCCATAAAAGCTCTATTACAGCTATGAACACACAGCTGTACATTTTCTCCCTCTTCGTACATAAATATACCCTTGGACACAGACAAAGGGAAAAAATAAATCATTTTATGCATTTTTCTATGCTTCCCTCCTATGCCTGTTACCAATGAATGTCAAGAAATATCTTACATATCTTATGTATTGTTAGCACTATAGAATATATATATCACATATATAATTTTATTTTTGTTTTTATACATGCTAATGTTTCCAGTATGATAAATGTCTTTTTGACTCCTGCATTTCTTGTCACACTGTAGATCCACTTCTATTTGACAGTGACTCCTGGACATACATATGTCAAGACAAAAATAAATACTACTGTGATGGCAAACGTTTCAAAACTCTTAGGACACTCATACAGTGGCACTTAAAAGACTTTTTAAATACAACAAAAAAGACAATAGTTAAATAGAAACCTGCTTCGACAGAGCCATAAAACCTGCACTACACTTGTGAGATCTCTACTTGATTCTGTGAGAGCAGCCCCTAATCTTTAAACATGTCAAATGTTGCACTCCAGCCCTCCACCCATACCCTTTAAAAGTCCACGTTGCTATTTTAAGCAAGCATCCCCTCCAGCTGTACATAAGCAACACTGTAATTCCCAAACAATTGAGGTAATTATAAAAATGAATATCATTTATTATTTTCTTTTATTACTACCATGTCTGAACACTTGCTTTCATACAAAAGTCTGATTTTCAGCATTATGTTTTCCAAGGGCATCCCCTCTGCACCAAGGGAGATAAAGAAGTGTCAGGAATTGTGCAAGAGTTTTTGTTACCGTCTTCAAACCCACAAGAACTCCATAAACAAGATTTTGGTACAGAACAACTGCCTGGCGCTTTAGAGAAGGAGAAAGGGGCTTTACACGTATTCTCAGTTCCGCTTGATTTCTCTTTTTTTTTTTAAATTACATCTAACCCAATGCGAGGGGAGGGTAATTAAAACAAATAATAAAGAAAAAAAAAGAGAACGAAATCATCACACTGCTGTCTGTTACCCTTCAGCAGGCAGCGGAGGGGGCCAGGCCGCTCCCCGGCGCGGCCCCGGTGCCCCAGGCTCGGCCGCCCCGACGGGTCCGCCCGTCACAGCCGCGGCTTCCTGAGCAACGTTCTGCCGAGGTCCCTCACCTCCTCGGGGCTGCCGACCCGCTCGTAGCCCAGCAGGGCCATGGGCTGCTGGCAGTACTCCTCCACCTGCTTGATCTGCTGGTAGCTGAGCGCAGTCCTCCAGGCGCTCAGCGCCTGGGTCGCGTTCCGGGCCGACACCACGAAGGGCTTGGAGGAGTAGCCGGGGCCGCTGGTCATGTTGAGGGCGAACTTCTCCATCTCCGGGCTGACGGCCAGGTTGACGAAGCCGTACACCTGCCGCAGGGTCTTGATGGGCTCGACCACCAGGTCCTCGTAGCGCACAGCCATGTAGTTGCCCCGGAGCCAGTCGGGGGGGTGCAGGGCAGTCTGCAGGGTCTTGGCCATGCTGCTGCAGATGACTTCCATGGCACCCAGGGCATGGTAGTCCGAGCCGCCCCCGCCGTCCTTCTTCCCGCCCAGCTTGTGCCCGGCATCGAGGAAGGGCATGCGGTGGATGTGCGGGTCCCGGCTCCGCACCACCTGCAGGCTCTCCCGGATGAGGCCGTGCCGGGACTTGATGCGGGAGCTGGCCACGGCGCGGGGGTCCCGCACCAGGTGGATCACTTTGAGGTCCAGGGTCGGGTCCCGCATGAGCGGGGCGAGGACGGACAGGTCGAACACGCGGACGCCCTTGATGACCAGCGTGCGGTACTTGTGGCACTCCTCCTGGAAGCGGCTGAGGCGCTGCGGAGGGCACTTCTTGCACACCCGGTCGTCCACCATGCCCACCACCTCCTTGCGGTAGGCCGGGCAGAGCGGCGAGGAGCAGATGACCTTGTTGGTGGCCGCGCCGAAGATGCCGAGCGTGGTGAGGTTCTTGCCGGCGCCGGCCGTGCTGTAGAGCTGGAAGACGGAGAGGTCGCAGCGGTACAGGGAGCTCAGCATGTCGCGGGCCGCCCCCTGCAGCGACACCGCGTCCCCGGGGTACAGCTTCTGCCAGACGTGCCACACCGGCTCGTAGAGGAAGAACACCTCGGGGTTCTGGTTGAAGAGCTCCCCGAAGAAGGACGAGCCCGAGCGCCAGGTAGTGAAGACATAGACGAGCTGCCGGCGGGCGCCCCCCGGCCCGCGGCTGCCGGCGGGCGGCGGGGGCGGCGGCGGGGGCTGTAGCCGGGGGGCGCCGGG
>JAWWTY010000010.1:14885101-14937824 GCA_035222235.1 Margarornis squamiger
TCCCCCGCCCCGCCCCGCGCCGCCCCGCTCTATCCCGCCCCGCCCCGCTCTAGCCCGCTCTAGCCCGCCCCGCCCCGCAGCGCGGGGGCAGCGAGGGGCGGGCGGGGGCAGCGGAGGAGCCGCCTGCGGCCCTTTGCGGTGCTGCCCCCGCTCCGCCCCGCACCGGGGACAGCCCGGCCCCGCCGAGCGCTGTCCCTGCCGGGGGGATCCCCCCAGCCCTGCCCGGGGTGCTCGCCGGGGACCGGAGCTGTGCCGTAACGGGGACAGTAAACGGGGCCGGGGGGAGCCCTGAGAGCGGTCCGGGCCCAGCCCCGGCCCCATCGCGGTGTGTGCGCACACTCGGCGTGCTCAGCGCTCCTCCGGAAACCGGGAAACCCCCCGGGCCGGGTCTGCGGGCAGAGCTGGGGCACGAACCGCTCCGCCCGCAGCCCCCGCGGCGTTCCTGCTGCACGGGGTGCCGCTCCCGGGCAGCCCCTCGGGGCAGGCAGCCCGTCGGCAAACAGCCCGGCCCCTCTATTGCCCCCGCACAGCCCCGCCCCGCACAGCCCGGCCCCTCTATTGCCCCCGCACAGCCCCGCGCCGCTCCTGCCCCGCACTCCCCGCCCCAGAGCTGGTACCAGCGCGGAGAGGGCTCTCTCTTGACTTCAGTGCTCCCGGGCGCTGTATGCAGCCCAGTGTAAGCAGCGCAGCAGCTCCAGGCAGCACCGGTGCTTTAAAGACAACCACATCCCCAAAACGCACCCGAAAACGGCACTGAGCGGCAGCTGCCCTGTGGACAGGACACTTTTGGGACACAGGCTCCAGGCATTTTCTGAGGGGTTCCCCCCCTCCCCGACGGAGCTCAGAGCAGGCCGAGGGGTGCTCACGGGTTACAGAAGCATTTGGCCACACTTTTGTCCATTGCTTTCTCCCGGATCAGCGTGGCCTTTCCCGCCGTGCACGGAATATCCACGGCCCACGGGACAGCCGGGGGGCTGGAGTCGCTGCGGGGCTCAGCCGGGGGGCTGGAGTCGCTGCGGGGCTCAGCCGGGGGGCTGGAGTCGCTGCGGGGCTCAGCCGGCCCGCAGGCACACTGATCTCTCGGCAACGGAGGACACTGACGAGTTTCCCCTGGAACGTTTATTTTCTGAACAGCACGGACCCGACCCTACAGCAAACACTCAGAGAGCAGATAAAGCACAAAGTCATGTCGCGTGTGTCTTCCCTGGTAGCACGGTATTTGAAAATGGCAGGAAAACAGCACAGTAGGGTGAAGGAGCCAAATGTGTAAGCAATCTTTACATCCTTTATCAAAACACTCTCTGCACTTTCCCCACGTTTTCCCCAGGGATATAAGCAGCCAGGCTGCCTCTCTGGGAAAGCTTGTAAGCCCCTTCCAGCCCCACAGTGAAGGGTGATGCCCACGGAAGGACATTCCCTGTTCGCTCCCCACGCCACCGGCCTCGGCCGCGAGTGGCAGTGCGAGGGGAGCGGGGAGGGCTGCTCTGAGACACCAAGCAGGGATGTCACTGCCACCCACGCCCCGCTGTGATCCAACCACACGGGCCAGGCAGCAGAGCCGTTTCACAAGCTGCCAGGGGCACAGTATTAAAATGTCACTGTGGCTTTCCACATAGCAGTAACTTGTTAATAGCAGACTTTAAAGAACCACTAAATATTTGAGAAAAAGTCTCTATTTCATCAAGCAGTAAGGGGGAAGGGGAAGCCATTTTTTTTAACTACAGCAATCTAGAGGAAGCCTTTAAAGCTACATTCTGAAAAAATTATTTGTATCTAATTGGCAAAATAAATGCCTTTAAACCTGACCAGCTTAAAACAATTGACTGGTAACTTTTGAAACATTGTATATACTGAAGAAGGATAAGCCTCTGAAGCATTTTGTCACATAAAATTCTTGCAGTTATTTTATTCTTTAGTTCTAATCCTTGAGTTCTTCACATACAAGACTTCTGCTTATATCCTTTTCATAAAAATACACATCAAATACTTATCTGGCTTTCCATGCTCACTACAGAGGAAGTGACTGTCACCCAGCTAAAGCAGAAATGTTTACTTTTCTCTTTGGAATGGTCTGTAACAGCATCAATTAGTCTATATTAGATGATGAATAACAACAGTACTGGGACACTGTAGTTCATAAAGCAATATCCCCCACCAATATTGTACTGCAGCACTAATGCAATAAAGAACAGAGACTACAGGGAGCAAAACCAATTCATAGCAGTGAAAATTCATTAAAATGTCATGAAGTTCAAATTAATCCCTTCTTTCCACTTAACTTGAAGATAGAAAATTTTCTGAAAAAAACCTACAATGCCAGCACCAGTTCTTACACAATTTAAAATTTAGCAAGGAACAAATAAAGATAAGCAAACATTCTGCAAGTATAACATCTGAAATGGTAAAACTAATCAGTAAACCCAAACATTAAAAGCAGTAATTGGATTCTGCACCTCCACTGTATAAGTATTTATGCTGTGCAGGTGGATTCATGTACCCATGCAGAACACAACTGCAATCAATCAGGTTCGGTGCAGCCGCCGTATTTGATCCTCCCAGAAGTTTCAGCCCTGGTAGTCAAGTGATCACTCTGAGTAACTCAACATCGATGAATATTGAGTAAGTTTATATGGAAAATATTCATACAACCAACTTGCAATTCACAACTTGGGAGCTTTTCTTTAAAAAAATAATCATCTGCAATGCAATGCAAAGTATTAGAAACATATATGGCAAATGAACCCAAAAGAATAAAAACTTAAGTAGTAAGAGGCACAGAAAGTGTGTGAAAGAGGAACATTCTGCAGCTGAACAGATAGAGCCCTTCACAAATTTATTCAGACACTTCAGTGTAAGTTTTCCACCCTCTATTTATGTCAATCTATTTTAGGCTCATTAATTTCAGCACACTAGATCACCTATATCAAATAATAAAGTTTCCTTTCTTCAAAAAGTAAAATTCACCATTAAAAAAATAAAATTCAAGTCCCCCACACTTATTTCTACATCAGCTACTTTTTGAACACCACATCTGGTTTCCTTTGATAGAGCACCTTTTCCAGTGCAGGTAGGTAGGCCTACACTACAGACCTCAGATATAAGTAAGGTGGATGTATTTACCTCAAACTCTGCAGCCAGCAATGTGTAAAGTGAGGGGTAAGTAACTACAATAAAAACCCCTCAATTTAAACTAGGGAGGGAGGAATATTTTTTCATTTAATGCTTAAATATTTTATGTTACTGGTTTTTTATATTTAGTAACTGTATTTATGAATTTTACATGTAATCTTTAGGCAACCCAAATCCTGACTACTTGAATTTCTTCCCCCCTCAAAGCGATGCTGCCCCAGTCAGAACTCTCCAGGATTCCCCCCTGCAACATCCCTTCATTTAAGCAATGGGGCTGAAAGAGGTTTCATCCTGACTGGAACACCTCCTGACTTGATTATTTTCATGCTTTAAGAGTTGCCTTTCTCATGTTCACAAGGATGGAATGGGTTTTTCCTGAAGTCACACTTCAGCAAGACTTTCTCTTTTAAAACAAATTGGGTTTGGATGAAAGATGGAGATTTATGCTGTTACATACCTAGTGTGAGGTAAGTTCTGGGTGCTGATTAAATACTCCTGTATCTAGCCTATTCTATTCAGGATAAACACTGAATTCCTCAAACAGTGTTCAAAAGTGAGATTCTTAAAACTAACCCAAAAGTTATAGACCACAAAACATGAACAGAATTTATATAAAATTGAGTAGCTCTCCAAACTTGGGAAACTTCTGGATTTGTTTAAGACTGTATTTCAGTGTCATTAATAGAGGTGAGTGAGAACATGCACAGTAGCATTTAGGACTGCATGTGTGCATTTTGCACCCTTCCTTTTCCTGCTGTGCATGAAGTCTAACGTCATGCAGCAGTGGCAGCTGATTTCCCTCAGAACACACTTCTTTCTGGTAATGTTGAATCCCTCAGCAGCTATTTGATTAAGTGATGGGTGCAGCAACCTGCCTTCTAAAGGATCCATTTCCTTGTGGATGTTCCTTCTGAGCAGTGCAACTGTCCTGCTGTGCACAAGCAGCTGGCAGGGGCCAAAATTAAAGCAGCTAATCGAAAAGTAGAAATACAAAGCCAAGTGGAGAACCGATCTGTAGCAAGCTCCCCTACCCATCCCCATGCCCCCCACTCAGTTTCTCTTTCACATTCACTTCCAGTTGCATAGGTGACATTTTCAATAAACTTAATTTCAATAAGTATTTATAAATTCTTGTTTGTGCAGCTGAAGGAATTCCAGAACTTTGTGAATGTCCTGGGGACACCACTCTGTTGATTAGTCTCTAATTGACTTTTATTAAAATTAGAAAGATTTCTTTTCAGCTGTTGTGTAACTGTTTTAAGTTCTAAAGAAAATGAAGAGATTCTACTTTTATAACCATGTACCTTTAAAGCAACAGGCGTTGTTTCACATCAAAGGCTTCCAAAACCTTTAGCAGGTCACAAGTAGGAGCTCGCTCAGCCTTGCACATGAGGGTATCTCTGAACTCCCTACAGCCAAACCCATGGACCTGGGTTGGTGACTGTGCTGGCACCCTCCACCCCATGGTTCGGGGTGCCCAGGAATGTCCCTTCAGCTGCTCAGGGCAGGGCTGCCCCTGGATAAGACCCCTGTCCAGAGGGGCTCTGTCTGGGCACTGGTGTCACCTCCTGCTGCGCCGCAGGGTCCTGGGAGCCTCATTCATCTCCTGCCTCCCCAGGGACAGCAGGCAGCCCTGGGTCTGGGCATTCAGATGATGGAGCAAAATAGCCAGCCCTCATTTGACTACAGATTGGGCAAATTTAAATCCCAGGGAAGAGACACGCCAATCCTTGTCTAAAAATTCAAACAGAGCTTCGGACAAAAGTGTGAGAATTCAGTTTGTCTCATAACTAAAATACAACATGCTATAAATTACTGTCTAGGAAACTTCTTAAAATTAATGCAATGCATCTCTTCAAAACTCACAGGGTAACATAAATCATTCACTATTAACTCTTGAAAATCCTCAGGATTCGAAAAGTAGGGACTCCTATCTCTAACATTATCAAATTTCTACTCCATTTCACAGTGAAACCTTCCTGCCAGCTGGCATGAAAGATGAGCTCCCCCGGTGAAACTGAACTGCCTAGAAACCAGGCTTTATTGCAAACTTTTTTTTTTTAGATTATCTAGTATAGTTACCCTCTGCAAAAACAGATGAGAATCCACAGCCTCTCAGTTGACACAATGGACAGAATTCAATCCCAGTCTCCTGTCTTAAATTTTATAGCAAATTCTTTTCCTGAGTCTGCCCAAGGCAATATTCTCCATTCAGTTAATCAGCAGGCAGTTCTTTTCCCATAGCAGAGGGAAGATGACCTAAAATGCCAGGGAAAAAATACATCGCCAGCAACCCAAGAGATGCAGATTTTATGATGAAAATGGCCAGTATCAGCTGTAATGAAAACCTCCATACAATAATAAGTGCAGAACATTCAACTCCAGCCTCCTGAGTTTCTGTTTGCAACAGTGCAGTTTGCTCTGGCAGTATTAGCAGGTGAAAACATGTGGCTAAATCATTCCTGAAACATCAGAGGTGTTTTTAAGCATACCTAAAAGAGATGAAAACTGGTTTCTACTCCCAGTGATGACTTTGGTGACGATTCTGATTGCTGGTAATGATCCTGGAAGTTCAATCCTGAGCACAGGCTCATCCATCTTCCACAAATCCAAACTGCATGCATGAATTTCACCCTCCTCTTCCCACGTCAGCTAAATTTTATAACAAGAACACTTTGTCATACAGAATTAAGCTATCCTGCAAGGTTAAATCTTTCCATGGAAGATTTCTGAGAGCTTTACACAGACCTTACGCTTACTCTTTCTTCATGCTCACCTCTCCACAGGCACAGTTACCATGCACAGCTCTAATGACCCAGGTCTCAGACCCAGGTTCAGCCTCAAGAGCCCAAGAAGCAGAATCAGGAAACAGGTTCCACGCTTGCCTGCAGGAAACCTCTTAACAAGGTCTTGACGAGTAAAACTCATGGTCTGTGAAACAGCTGCAGGAAGTTCCCCAGTCCACCCAAAAGTAAAAATAGAGCAAGGTCCAGGGATATCACAACATACCATGTTTCTGAACTCTGAGCTCCAAGACTGTTAGTAACTGGGACTTGTAACCTATCCCAAAGGAATACTCTGGGCTCAAACAACATCAAGAGTTCGTATTTCAGCCTTTCCCTTCTTGTGGGAGCATCTGAGGTCTCTTCCTTCTTTTTGGTCTTTCACAGATCTTGCAGAACCTAAATCATCTTGGAGGCATTCGGATTTGACCGATGGGTTCAAGAGTCACTGGAGAACAGGAGAGGAGAGAGGCCCAGGCAGGCTAACAGCTCACTGCTGCCATGAGATGGTCCCAGTTCCACATGTCCTTCCTCCCATGTACCTCATCCCATGGACCTGCCCACCCTGTGCCTGCCCTACTTTTCCATGAGGAAAGCTGTCAAACAAGGCAGCAGGAAGGACAGAAAAGGAAGAGAACAAGAGGCGCAGGGGAGGCAGGAACAGGACCTGCAGCACAGAGCAGCACCAAGGTGCAACACTGGCCTAGCCACAGCAACAACCTCACAAAACAACACGACATCATGGGCTCTGCTCCCTTTGCCTGGAGTGCCCGCAAACTGCTGTGAGTACTGAAACGCTGCTCATCATCTCTGAATCTGAGCAGCAGTTCCAAGTGGGAGTTTTCTTTGTTCAGGAAAGAATTATACAGACAACTACATAGTGAGCAGCCCATGCCTCATTAACGAGTTTGAGGAGCACAGAGGTCACTGTTGACAGAGGAACAGCAGCAACCTTTACAGTTCAACAGCACAGGCAGAACCAGCAGCAACCAGCAGAAGAGCTGAGGAGGCCAAGGAACTGTTTGTACATAACAGGCACAAACACTGCTCTCTTCCAGGTTAAAAATAAAACCATTTCTGGATATCAGCAAACTGACAATTTTATTGTCGCCATTTGGAAAATTTTCTGCATAAAATACAAACCCAAAAACAAATAAGACAAAAAAGGCCATGTGAAACTACCATTTCCTCTTTAAATAACCACAAACAGAAAACTTTCCAGCTTATGACAGAGTTATACATAGAACATCCCAGCACAAGATTAGACATCAGAAGTGACAAATGGCAGAGGCCTACCCATGAAAACTGACTGCACTGACAGAAGCAGGGGGAGGAAAAAAAGAGTATGCAATTGTTTAAGACTTCTGCATCCTATATGGGAAAGAGATTTGGACAAAATTAAATTAGCATTTTAGTTATGATTCTTACAAGAGTGGTTTACAAACTGAGGAGCACCAGCTACAGCATAGGCATGAACCAGTGAAGAGCTGAAAGTCTGGCAACAGCTCATGAAGCAATGAGAAAAAGAAATTTTAAACTACTAGGTGCTGTTTTAATAAAATACAAGTCTATGACTTCAACAGCCTTATTCAGAAAAGCAAACTCTGATACAATTTGCAGGGTTTGACTGATAATATGAGGTTTGTAATTTGATAAATGTCATGATGCTGGGCATTTGATTTTAAGAGAAGATAACTAAAATTCTCCTCTAGGTTATTCCACTGTTGCTTTCTCAGCTGTAGAGAATTCACGTTGTCAGTGCAGACCCACAATAGCTGAGAAATGTCCCTCCCCAAATTCCTCACACAGCTGTATGAAAGTGCAACAAGCCACCTATCTAAAAACTAGATACCAAGTTCAGACCTTAATACAACAATGCTTCTAATTTTTAAAAGCATTAATTCCACTAAAGCACTGTAAATGCCTGTGGAGGATAACCCCACATGCAACCTGCCTGAAGGGAGGTGGGAAAGAACACATGCACATGCCTAGTGCCCAAACAATAACCTGACACTGACTCAGCTTTCAGCTCTTCCTCAGACAAAAATATACATGCAGCTGGTGTGCACAGAAGTCAAAGGAAGTCACAGAGTTTTAAAAAGGCAGTTCAACTCGAAACACATCTGTAACACTGATAATGAAACACTTTTAATTATTGGAAGGAGACACTATGTCCCAAGTGGCTTTCCTGCACTGGGACAAGGCCCACAGGTCAGGGCTGAGCCCAACCAAGCCTTATGGAGACACTCTCAGAGCCAGGACTGGCTCAGAAGAAAGGGATGAACCTTCAACCATGTACCAAGGTGTCCTTCACATAAACATTGGGATGTCCTGGAGCACGGGGTAGGCTTCACCAAAACGTGTCCGAATGGCAGTCTCTGGGAACATTCCATGGACACTCCCTTGCCAAGGTGACCCCACTCCAAGACGGGCCTGTTTCAGGCTGCAGGGGGTTCTCAGCCACACTAGAACTTGGCTGTAGCAGGCTACACTTGGTTCCTCTGCTTTGGCTAAACCTAAATACTAAAGCATGAGTATTTACCTCTGGTATCATCCATAGGGCAGGGCAGGAGAGCACAGAGAAGTGTTACCCACTTGTGCCTCCTCCCCCTCCCAAAGCAAAGGGCTGGACACCTGCAGATTGAGGGATCTCAGAGGATAAGGGGCTTTCTCTTCCTCTCTGAGAAACACTGGACCACACCTCCCCAGGTCAGGACTTCATTTCACATGGATTCATCTGAACGCTACTTCCTGAATCCCAGGACTGATATTTGCATTACCCTGTTCACCATTTCACCCCAAAAGGCTGCAGAAACACAAGTCACACAGTAATGGCACACTGAGACTGTACCTTGTCACTGCAACATGACCTAAAGAAAAGTAAATTTCACAAGAAGCCTAATTTTAAGTCTTCAGTATTAATTCTGCATCTTTTACAAGAGATTTGTTACCAGATGCTGTCTCCTCCATGCTTTCCTCTGTGGAAAAGCCAAGCTATAAACAAAACTATAAAAGCAAAGAAAAAAAATCAACAGAGTAAGTAGGATCACAAGATGCTCTTTCTACACAACAAAAAACCAGGCATCCAGTTAAGGACACAGATTCTTAATTGCTCTTAAGAGACTCTTAGGGAAGAAACAGCTGTTCTAGAGCCCAGGACACGAAGCAAAGAACAAGAGGTATGAGAATGGTATTTAGAGAACAGATACTGGAAAAAGGTATTGCGTACAAAGTCTAATGGGTGCGCTCCTTTAGCTCGCTAGCTACTTGGCTTAAGCCTTTTATAATCACTGGTGAGAATTTTATAAAAGCTGAAATAAAAATTAATTATTGAAAAGTACCTGAAATGCTGAGTGATTTTCTACCCTGAGGGCTTTTAGCTATTAAATGAAATATACAATTGATTCTGCAGACAGAATATTCCTGTGGCAAACCATCCTTAGCCTTACTTGACCCAGAACATTGACATTTATCACTCCTCCACTTACAAACAGCTACAATATAGAAGTAATAAAGAAGTTAATTGGATCTGAAGTGATTGATTTCCCACTGCACAGTCAGGATGCTCCCTGTCCCCAACTGATTTTAGTAACTACTTTTTGCTCCAGAAAACCTCATCTAGTGTGCCAGGTATGAATACACAGAAGTTAAGAAAAAAATACATTTGTTTCCAATACTTTAGCTACCAAAATGTGTGCATCTGAAACACCTTATGTTACAGGGAGAAAGAAAAATATAAAAAAATAAACTCTGCACATCTCTAAAACAGATTCTTTATAATGTAATACAAACAGATAAAAGGTGTATTCTTTTTTCATTATCAATGCATCTATTCAATACTCATTCTAAGAAAGTCTTTGCAGTACACATGCATTCTCCCTATTTTCAATGTTCCAGATCATCTTGGTTCTCATTAGCAGACAGAATTGTCCACTTAATTCTCACATTTGCAACAGTTTATATAATCTTATAACAATGTCTCCCATTAGGAAAAAAACAGAGAAAATATATCTTTTTTTTTTTTTTCAAAAGACCTTTTAGATCCTGCTTCTGAAAGTGCTGCAACGAGGTTACATACAAGTAAGGGGTAAGATTTTCCCCAGCACATTTACCAATCTCTGACTGTGCAAAGCCTGTGGACACCCCAGTCTAACAGCAGGCCCTCATCCAGCACTCTGTCCCTGCAGTGAAGCACAGCTTTTGCTTTTACAAACAGTTCAGGAGAGGACAGATCCCTTTAATTTGATGCTTTTATTACAATATCCCCACACCTCCACATACAAACGCTGAACCCTCCCCATTCCTCATCCCTCCCCCTCTCCCACCCACAAAGGTTGCAAGGCAAGACAGCAGAGTGAAGCAATTTAAAGCCATACCAATGCCTAACACACAGAACAGGTCTGGAGAAGGAAAAATCTTTCTCATGAAAAGAAAAAAAAGTTAAACAGCCTCTTGATTAAAAAATATTAATAAATATGCAATAAATTTTTTTTCCCATTTTGAAGAATTTCCACAACAGAGGAACAAATTCAATAAAAAAATGTAAAAGCTGTCCTTTAGGAGTAAAAATCAGTTTTAGAAAACAAGAGTGTACTGTAGGTTGCAATTACTGTACCTATGCTTAGGAAGTCCCACAGCCTTGAGCCTGCTGTCTCTTTTAGTGTTCCCCATGTGTGCCACAAACCTGGCTTCTTACTGAGACACGGTATATATGCTATACATCCACATCCATCTGATGTGTCCTTGCAGAGGTCCTTTCTTAAAAATGAACAAAAACATTACTCTGGTGTTACAAATACTCCCTGCAATTAAAATGGAGAAATAAGAGGCAAAGAGTTACTTGTAAAGCTTGTTAAGTACCAGACTGTTCAACTATTCTCAGAGTACAATCTCACAGCAGGAAAGAAAACCCATCCACTGAATTCAGAAGGTGCTTTTATCCGGATAGTCAAAGTAGTGAACACAGGAATAGAACTAAACTACACTGAAAGCTCCAAGCACCACAGTCTGTCTGAAATACACAGTACTTCCAAACAAACTCTGCATTCCCTTCGAGATCCGTATTACCAGTGGGGCAAGAAAACAACATCTTCGTTTTCTGTTCAGATTTTATTTGAAATCTAATTCAAATTGTCAAAGCTACAAAAAGGGGGAACATTTGAGTTATTTCTGCTATGTCACAACATTCTAAAACAAAATATCACTACTGCCAGCAGATCAGTTACACACATTTCTGATGAAACTTCTAAACACAAAAATGTTTCTTTTGGGAAATAGTCACAATGAAGATATTTGTACAATATAAAACAATGACAGGTCTACAGATGCTGATACTCATGAGTATACACGTGCATTCACAAAAAAAAATAATCAGGAATGCTTTTTTGTTTTTTAACAGACTGTTCAGGCACAAAAACAAAACCGCATTTCCAGTAAGTGACAGCATCATAAAAAATATTAACATTGTCAGTGTTTGCTTTTCTTTGACTTCTTGTGAGATCTGTGAGGAGAACGGGACTGAGACCTGGATTTTTTCCCTGACTTTTTAGGGGATCTGGATCGTGATCTTCTCGATCTTTTGGGTGTCCTGGAGCCAGACGGTGACCTGTAAAAACCCCAAGGTTTTTTGTCAGACACTAATTGATAACAGCATCTCTTTCTGCCATTATTTGGCATTCATTTATTAAGCCAAATAAAGTGGAAAATATTTTTCCCTAGTAAGCAGAAGTAATAGAATGACACTTTGCTTTTGAGAAAAAGGCAATCTTTGCATTGTAAAGTTTTTAGAGTATTTGGGGCTTAACTTCAGTACTTAGTACTTAGAACCCACAAGAAAAATAACATCAATTCATGCCTTTACACCCACATCAGGAATTCACAACCTTCCATATAAGCCTCAACCACCTTGGCTCTTGTAATAATGGCAGCCTATGCGCATATCGAAATGAAAAATTAACTGTGTGAAAACTTAAAGACTTTTGATTCTCATCAAACACATTCAGTTTGCGATGTAAGTCCACAGAAAAAGAACAGACAGTGGATGAACTTACTGCCACCTAATCCACACCTAATACACTGATCAAATATAATCAAAATCGAATGAGCATCGTATTAACTCTAAAAAAAACCCCCTCCAATATTTTTCTACTTCTATTTGAAATCTTTACTTATATAAGCACAAGAATCTGACTACTGTAAATATGTACTATGATTTTCTCAAGAGCATCAAAGGAGTTTTCCTCAGCAGGACTGAGGAATTTTGTATCAGTAGGATACTCTACACCTCTAAAAGAAGTTGAAGCTGAAGTTTCAAGTTACAACAGCATCAATACAAAAATAAAATTTCACCTCAAGTTTAACATTAACCGGAGACAAATATTTGTGTCAGTCTGGAGATTAGGAAATACCTAGGTCAGAAACAAAACCCCATAAGCAGTATCTAATCTAATTTTTTTCTTTCAACAAACTCTGGGAGAGAGGAGCTTCACGTAAGCTAATCACTGGTGTGAAAGACTGCACACTCACTGTAATTTCAGTGGTTCTACAGCAGGGGTACAGAAATTTTAGAAGAGCTATAGAAGATTTGTTCTTTGAAAACAAAAAGCTGAGAAAGCAGCACGGTGCCCTGGTTTAAAGCAGTATTTCTCCAAATGATCGCTACACAGGTAAACAAAACCATTATGAGAGAAAGGGCTTGAGTATCAAATGTGCCCTGCTAAACAACACACACCCACAGAGCCCAAACCACACACCCCTGCGCTTCTGAAACGGAGAAGATACCAGCTTACCTCTTGCCCTTTTTACTGACATCTCGGGGAGAATCTTTGTGTGATGACCGGGATCGCGAGCTCTCTTTGTGGGACCGTTCCGAGCGCTCCGAGCGCTCTGACTTGGGCGAGGGGGACTTTGCTCTGCGGCTGCCGCTGCTGCGGGACGGGCTGGGGGACGCGCTGTGCCGCCTCTTCCTGCAGGCACATGTGCCATGCACACACACACACAGAGGGAAGGAAACGGTGAGGAAACTTAGTCCCTTCTGGAGAGATTGGCTTTGGCCAATCTAATGTTAGATGCATTTTACTGTATTTACACTTAAAACCCTGGCAGAGTTTGGCTGTGAAAGTATTAGAAGATCAGAGTGTACAATCAACTACCCCAAACCCAGCTGTTCAGAAGGATTTGCACTATGAGATGAATAATATTTAAACCATACCACTACTTGTGGTCTGTCCTCAGTAGAGTTTCTGACTAATACACTGCAGGCAATTCACTGCCATGAGAGTAAACTGCTATGAGACCCTGCTTGCAACTGGTCGCCATTTTACATCTCCTCAGGGCATAAATGAGCCAAAGGGGGATTCTGGTCAAAGAAGCACAGTACCTCACTTGGGGCAGGATAAAAATGACAATTCCTTTAAAATTATGAAGCATGTTTTAATAGCCAAAGAATGTGGGTATTTTTTGTTGTTGGGTGTTTTTGTGGTTTTCTTTTAAACTAAGACCTATGATACAATGTAATTTCAAAGTTGCCATTGCATACAAAGACACTGAGGTTTTTCCTCTCATCCAATTTACTCCAAGGAAAGCCATACCTCTCTTTTCTTGTTGGTGTACATTCCTCCTTTTCCTTCTTATCCTTGGACCTGGTCTCAGACTTTTCCTTGTCCTTTTTGTCTCTGTCCCGTTCTCTTTCCATCTCTTTTTCTTTTTCCTGTATTATTACAAGCATTCATGACTTCAGTTGAGGTATGACTAATTATTAAAGACAATCAAGCTGATCACAAACAGCATAAAAGCACTGAGCATTGATGGAACACAGCACATCTGAACTAATGGTCACACCATCCCAGCTCTTCCAACCTTTATTCCTGCTTTTTACAAAGCACAAACATTTACTGTAACACGCACACCAGTGTCAAAGATGTCACCCTGTGTGAGAAAATCTGGGTATCTAATTGGAAATGAATACTCCTCAGTTTTACAGATTTCAGGGAAATATTACAGCTGTAATAAGATTTTCTAAAATAAATTAAACATTGAAGACTACCAGAAACTTCTTTCTACTTAAAACATATGCATTCATCCTGATTAATCCAGACTGAAAACTGAGATAATCTCATAACTATAAGATATTTAAAGACTAAACAAAGACAGAAACAAGATTCTGCCATGACATCTACTCTGTCAAAAAATTCTAGCTATATTCCATTTCTGTGTACCAACAGGACCATTTTGAAAGAAAATATATACCTTGAGCACACCTAGTCTGTCTGTCAAATAGAAAATTAACTATAGAAAAATGAACCTAAACCATCAGCAAGTCTGAATAGAGATCACGAAATGTGTTTTTTAGTACTGGCATTAAAAAAAATTCTTTCCATGGCAAAAAATAAACAGACATTCCCTGCATATCCCATAAAGAAGATAAAGAAGGGGTGATTTAGCTAAATGGAAGAAAGTGGGGAGGGAACAAAAAAACAAAAAAAAAAGCAGTAGAGGGAGAGGAAATAACACAAGTGCAGGAAATACCAAAACAGCTACACTCCTCTAGTCTCACATTCTCTTTACACAGAGGACTTACCAGTAAAATTTTAGTGTTCCTTATGATTATACCTATTATTGCAAACTACTGTTAGATACCACTAAAATCACTGGACTCTTAAAATGTGCCTGGCTTATTTGATAGCACAACTATTTCATCCTGATAAATGAGAAAAAACAGTATTTGAAATAGTTTTAAGTTCTCAGTCTCTAAACAATATGCAATACTACTAGGAAATTACTCCTGAAAATCTTATTATAAATTAGAAAGAAAAAACAATTACCTATGACCAAGTTCATGGAAACTGTAATCAGAACCACTATTACAGTACTGTTATAAAAAATAACTTTATTATGGCATTAAAGCAAAAGAAAGTTATTCCCTTAACAACAGGGTTACTATTGCTTTAAAGAACAGTTATAATTAAGTATTTCTTAACTATATATTACTTTCATCACTGAAAGTGAAAGAGATAATTATTAAAAGTCTAAAATATTGTGAGCAGACTGAACTAATTCAACACAAGGCATCTAAAAATTTATCAAGATTACAATTTCTGCTTGTTTAAGCTACTGTCTCACTAAACATTCTGTGCTTACTATATAAATTAGTTCTTTTACAGAAAATACTGAGGAAGTGGAAAGTTTTAGGATACAACTACATTTAAAAGGAAAGTTACTTATAAAAATTAAAGTCTTAACTGCTAACATCAACCTCCAATGTGTTCATCTCCTTCAGGGGCCATCTTGCCTAATTTTTACAAGTCTCCTTCTTCAAGGTACTATGGAAAATTACTTGAGTGAATTAGTCAGACACTGAACCCCAAACAACGCAAATAACAAGTGACAGACAAACACCTGGTGGAAACTGCTTGTTTTTATTTAGCTGTGAAGAAACTGCAGGGGTACCTAATTTCATCCCTGATCTGTCAGGCTGTGAAAGCAGCTGTCACTTACCCTCTCTCACTAAACACACTGTCCAAAGAGGTTCTGCATTCTTTTGTTATCTTTCAAAGACTTGAGATGACATAATATATATACTGTGGTAATTTTTAAAGCCATTCTAACTTCATAGTGCAGAGAGGCCTACCAAAAATAGTCATGGTGCAGAATTAGTCACATTTTGGTAAATGTATGAGCTGGAACTGTCCAGGAAACTTAAGACACTGGAGAATCAGAAACACATGGGCTGCTTAATACTATTCTTTCTCTTCCTTGGGAAGCCTTTAGCACAACAGATGAATTACTAAAAGCAAAATGGAAAGTCTGACGAACATCTTCAGTTGACAGCTCTCCCTTTCCTTTCCCACACCTAACAGTTTGCTTCATGCAGCAGATCTAGAAGTGATCTCCAAGGTTTCTATGCACCCTATGAAACCCAGCTGTACAGTGTGAAATACTACAGTATTTTGATTTAAAAGGGAGATAGGTATTCTGCAGAAAGCACTTGGACTTAAACATGCAGTTTGACATTACAGTAGTATTTTAACAAGAACCATGTGTTGTTACACTTAATGCCACCTTATATTTGATAAACTCAATAAAAGCCTATCAGAATCAGAATGAAACATAAAGAATAGTTCTTACCCTCTGGAGCAGCTTGTCTCTATAATGTTCAACCTGTTCCTGAAAACTCTGGCCTGGTTTCTTGGGTCTTTTCCCAGACTCTAACTCATCCTGAAACTTCATCACCTTAAGCTGTGAAAATAATACTGACCATTAGGTTATTGGGCTTATTATTATCCAGTTAGGCAGGTGGCTGAAAATGAAATTTCCATGATTTATAATCTGTGATCTTCATTCTTTCTATACAAGCTTGCGCACAAAGAGATACTAAATTTATTTAAACTGGATCAAAGTCACAAAACCGCACACTCATCTGCAGGCACCTGCAGTTGTTCACAGACATGGTAAGAACTAAAAATAGAGGGATTTTTTTCTGTTGTACTACTAAATTCTGTTCTCATCATTAGAACGCTGTGCCCTTGTATTTCTTTGGTCATTATCTGTTTGTTTTTTTCCTTTCAAAATGAAATCATTTACTGCAGGTGTCAATGTATTCTTTCAACTTCTCTGCTCCAAGATTCCCTTCAGAAACTGACTTTTCTTCCATTTAACTCTAAATATTAAAATCAAATGACTGACATAATTAGGACATAAACACATCTCTTCTTCAGGGCTATTTGCACAGAGTGGCTGATTTGAAAGAACTGGTTTTTACTAATATAATACTTTTTCATGTGCTACCAAGCTTAGCAACAAAATTCAGTTCACAAGTGCTGCTAAATATAACACTAAATTTACTGCAGTAACCCCAACAGAGTCACAAAGCCAAACAAACATCAGAATTTTTCCATGTGTTCTTTTCAGGGTGTTTTTGGGTTTGTTTTTTGTTTTTTATTTTTTTTATCTAGATGCACTCAAACCTTTCTCCAAGTTGATTCACATTGTGCAACTTCATTCATATCTCTTGTCAGTTCTTCATTCCCAGTGACGTGTCCTTGTACACACAATCCTTCAATTTTTTTGGAGGAGAAGGTGTCTCTTTTAGGGAGGATGGGGAAGAGCTTGGTAATAAGTCAAGTTGTATTTGTCAGCCCTCTTACAAATGCTTATGCTCTGACCCTCCTGCATTTCCTGTTTCAATACCAACCTGCATAGCTGTATATGTGAGTAGATTTTTCCAGTGCTCAAGGTTTTATTTTTACTGAAGACACAAAACTGTTTTCTCTTTAGAAATACTTAATTTTTACACACTGAAAATACACAAAGGAAAAGACTTTGCAACAGGGTCCTTTTCAGTTATCTGAAAGGATCTTATTCTCAATTCCCTAATATGAAGAAGGCACAAAATCAAACTCTAAAAGTTTCTTCTTTCCTTTTTAAACTGTAAACTGACTCGTTTTAGAAAGATGCTGTGGGTAGAGGGAATCAGCTCTAGTACAACCCCTGGAAAAGGCAACTGAGTGCTAAATGCTGAAGTGCTGTCAACAGCTAACTACTGATGAACGATCAGGCTCTTCCACCTTTCTTCTCTACTCCTGCCCTCTTAGCACAGGATTCCCCTTCCACCCTGCCCTTGCAGCAGCTGCAGTGCTTGGCTGAGCATAAACCAGATCAATGCACTATCCCAGCAGAAGCCCACTCTTATCTCCAGCTTCAATTTTCCCTGCGTTAGTGAGATGTACTGGGTCAGGGGAAGAATGAGCAAGTGGCAGAGTTCACATGAGCAGGATGTTCCCTCACCCAGCAGAGATGAGCAGCTAGATCACATCAGCTTATCCTGCACTGTCATGTATAGAGGCATTTGTTATTTGCTCTAATACACCACCACTGTAACTATGTTTTAAAAGAAAAGGAATTACTTAGGTCCCAAAGTCAACACAAGAATTCTCTAAAGAATTACACCCAGAATTACCCTATGAACCTAAACATTTGGTTATTTCCCTTCCCTATTTCACTATATACACTGGCCAGAGTGAGCAACCTTCTTACGATCTTCTCATGTAGAGTACACGATGCTCTTATTCCTACCACACAGCTCTAGATACTTCCCCAGGAGAAAGAGATCCTTAATACTTAAGGCTTTAATCTGCTAATTCATCTAACCGATGAATTTTGAAAGCATTTAATTTTGTAAACCTGCATTCAGAAAGAACCAAGATATTCTCAGTGCACTGGTTATTTTTTAACTATTCTTGTTGAACAGACCAGAACTGTTAAACCTGTACATCCTTAGGAATAAATACACTGACTTTTATCTGGACTTTCTCTGAATTCAGCAATATACAGGATAAAATAGAAGGGGAAAACTTTTCAAAACTCTGTGCCAGAAGTTTTCAATACTAATTCCTTAGACACAGCAGCGTCCCAGAGCAGAGTTTAGAGTCTTCAAAGACTGCAATGCAGAAGTGTCAAATATCCTTGAAGTTCCTGGGAGCAATCTCTACTGAATGCTCCAGTGCAGGGATCGCATTTCCCACTAACATGAGGAGGTCTCTCATCAGCTCAAGATAAACAGCTCCACAACCTGCCTCCTGTCTAACAGTTCTCACCTTGAAAATCCTCCCCTCTCTCCTCAAACTCATTTGAGAAGAGTTTAAAAGGTTCAGCCATTCCTACAAGCTAAGGCCTTGATTATAGCTCCCCCAGGAAGCAAACCAGCTAAAGCAAAGAGTAACACCTTGCTAGCACCGCTCAGGGAAACCACAGCGCGCTGCAAACTGAAGCTCTGCTTTGTGTATTCTGGCAAAAACAGGTGTGATGTTTCCTCACTTAAAACTAATGCATTTTCAAAAACTGTTCTTGGCTTCCTGATCTTCTGCTGATACTCTCTGAGCCCATACACGGGCTTTTCCACAAGGGGTTATTACTCCACAGTTACACAGCCTCAGGACTCAAATGGCCAGGTTCAAAGATAACTAATTGGAGGTAAATTAGCCACATACTACATGTTAGGATGAACTAGGAGGTCCAAGTGTCATAAGATACTTGATGAAAGATAGGAATTTCTGCTTGATAAGTAATTGCACTCAAATGTAGACTTGTTACACACAGGACAAACATCCGAGCAGACAAGAGTGTTTTGATTTTCCTTAGAAGAGTCTTGCCCCAACAATGGCTGTCACAAGCCCCACACTTTGCCAGAAGCAGAGCAAAATATTCCTTTGAAAGCTTGATTTTTCCACGAAGTCTATGAACAGTGGCATTTCTGCAGCTACAATATTATCAACAACAGATGACAGCTCTACTGAAGTACACATGTGAAATACCTCCTCTGCCATAACAGCCCTCTGGCACACTCAATCCAACTCAGGTTGCCAAGTGTCTTGGAACTAAGCTATTCCTTGCTTTTGGCTTTGTGTAAAGTAGAAACAGATTCAAAGATTTATAATAGACCAGAATCTTCCAAATAGTCATCATCTTCTAAGAACAACTGCTATAAATAGTGAAACTATTCGTTAAGCAAGAGGCAATTTGTCTCATCTGTTATTATTAAATCAGTAAGATATTTAATAGGGTATCTTTTTGTCATTTTGCAGTAGCCTCAAAGGAACCAGGTACAGAAACCTCCATAGACTGCAAAGACCAAAGAGTTCTTTTTAGTCTGCAGTAGATTATAAAATCCTGTGCAGCAAGGTGGAGACAGAAGCAAAATACCTTAGAGAAAGGTTCAAGGAGGACAGTGCTGCTTCATTTTGCGTGAGTTTTTGACCACTCTGAGGAAACAAGCTTAATGAGCAATTTAAGCAATAAAATTCCCATTTTTCTACCACTTCACAGCGCTAAGGTCTCTTTAGAAAGAGGAATACACCTTTCTTTTATATGTCCCAGAGTGGAGGAAGACAACACACTCACGCACAGCACCATAAAGACCATTCTGAAATTTGATTTACAATGTAAAGAAAAGTGCCGATCTTTTCACACTTAAAAAAACAGTTAAGAAATCACTATTCTTTGGTGCTACAGGAAAGCCTCTGCTCTTGCTCAGTTCTGGAAAGAATTCACACTTCGGAAGGATTAACAAGGGTATGAGGGAAGGCAAACAAAAGGTTACTAGCTTGCCTCCTCTGATGGCACGGGTCTGATTGCTGTGGCAAAAGTTTGTTTCTTACTGCTCGTTCCCCTCTCAGCTGACAAGCTCAATTTACTAACTGTGCCAAGAGAAAGAATCGTTGTTTGTATTCATGAATTTCCAAAAAATGCATGAAAAAATCTGTTTTAGCTTCCCTGGCACTCACTGTGTAAATTGCTAGAGAATCAGAGCACCTTTTTTTTTTGCCAAATATTTCACACAACATTTTTTACAGTGTATATTAGATGGTATAATTGCTAAAACTGGTAATTGGTTGTTTTTTTCCTCAGTCCCTTCCCTCAAATTTAATAATGGATGTGGTTTTTGGCAAGGGCTGGGTACATACTAAGAAGAAACTCTGAGTGTGAATGCTTTAAAGTAGTACAGGGAGTACTTTCCTGTCAATGACAAACTTGAGGAGAAATTTTAAGTACTCCTACATAGTGCCTGAAACGTTCTGACAATGAAAAAAATTACTCTCCTTTTCTGGCAATTCCAAAATTCTGAAACCAAGATGGCAATTTACTTACCAAAAAAAATTAAATGCAAACATGAGCTTGAAAACCTCAAATAGTTGCCACCTAAACTGTTCCTGACAGAATATATTGATGAAAGAACTTAAGACACTGGTGCAGTGTAAAACTGACAACAGTTGAAGTGAATCACTTCCTAATCTGCCTCCACAACTGCCAGGATAACATCTATAAAACAGATACATAACCTGAGAGGACCCCTTTCTGTAACTGCTACAATCAATATTCCAGCAACATGAAAATGAGTTTCACTTGTATATTAGTCTAACATCATGTATTTTCTACAAAAATGCTGCCACCATGAGTCAGGTAAGACATAAATCCCATTCAGCTTATCTCAAATTCAGAATTTATTCACTTAATATGGCTATATATCACAAACTTTCAAACTGCAATGCAAAGCAAGAGATTTCTAAGTGCTTCGTTATAGGCTATTAATTTTTATAAAATGTGAATTATTAAACAGAGGCGTATTTGAAAGAAACAACAGTTGTGACATTTTAAAATATTACTGCCTGAACATCTTAAAAGAATATTAAAAGGCTTTGCTAATGTCTGATTTCAGCTAACTAGCACATCATAGCAAAAACAGTTAGGCAGCCACAACTCTACCTTCAAAACATTACCCAAGTTACAGCCTGCCACTTGGAGATGCTACAACTGCAGTAAGTAGTTTAGCAGCTTCTTAATATAATTTAAATGTACTGAACAGAAGGTACAAGAATTTCTGTATTCAGTGTACCCTGGGTTTTAATACCCTGGAAAGCCACATACAATTTTAAACCTGTTTTTGCATGGCACTGCACGTCAGAAGGGCTTCACTGCTAGACAAGGCTTGTGCTGTACTCCAATTCTAGTTACATTCTCAGTCAGCAACAACCTCAGAAGCCAGCACGAAGGCATAACAACCTGTGCTACACTAATTAATACCTATGCTTGGAGAAAAAGAACCAGTGAGCCCTAGAAATGGCATTAAAATATCACATTTCCAGGACTGAGTTAGTTAGTTAGTATCTACTTCTTTGTTTGATGGCAGACATGGTGAAGAGAGACACTTTTAAATGCAATAAAATACAGACACTTCAAGGCAAGAAACAGAGAACAAGAAAGGTATAGGACTAAGGCCACATCTGACAGTCATTCCCATTTGCCAAGAGGAGTAAAGTGTACAGGGATCAAGCAATATAAGGCTACCAGTGGTATTGAAACAGGACACTGAAAAGGAACAGTAGTTCTCAGAATGCAATATCCCCTGACTCCATTTTTCATTTTTCCCTGTGTTATTTTGAAAGTCAAAACCAGGCAAGGCAAGGCTGTGAACAAATATACCTTTACAAAAATACACTGGGCTGGAAAAAAAAAGCCCAATATAACAGGACTATAATTGTTTCAGTAAAAATAACTCCCACATGTAGAGCACTTGGGGTGGGGTGAGGGCTGGAAAAGGGACAGGAGGGTGGCACAGAACACCACGTGCTCACCTCAATCTCTCGGAGCTTGGCACGCTTTTCTTCACTCATTTCTGAATATTTAACTGATGACTTGGATTCAGGCATTTCTTCTTTAATAGGATTGGAATACATGTGTTGCTCTTCTGACTTAGAACTCTGAGTATCTTCCTCATCTTCACTTTCTTCTTCTTGACTTTATAGAAAACACAAAGAATTAACTGAGATGTAACAGATAATTGTTGCAAGTATATATAAAATTTGCTATTTCTCCTACTTAGTTTCTATGATTAGTTATTAGTTTTGAAATCTGTTAAATAAGGTGGTTATGTAAAAGTGTGCACAAACTAGTCTCCATCTGTGAGACAGATACCTTAGTATTTAATGAAATTGCTAGTTTTTATTCCTTACATAATCTACACTTCTCTCAGTGCACAAAAGAATTCATGAAACAGTCATCAAATATACATCTACCTCAGCTACAAAACAAATCCACTACCTCAACAAAATCTCCTCAAGCACTCTAATCATGCTTTACAGATATAGTAATTTAATAAAAGAACAGAATTTGCAACACTTTTGCTTTTGGGAGATAAACCTGACACATGGCAGATAGCCAAAATTATATTCCCAGCCTGGCCACTAGAGTGCTGCAGGACTGCACACAATGCAGGAAGGCATTTACAGCATTAACTAAACAGATGCCTAAAGAGCAAAGTAAAAGACTACTCAAAACCAACTTCTGTTGGCATGGATCCTACCAGTACCCAAAAGAACTTATACTTTAGAACATTACTCCCTGTGTTTGTCTCAGAAGCAAAGGCAGAGGTTTTGATACATTCATACATACCTAATAACAAGATTTCCATACTACTACCTTAGCACTTGCCATTTAGCATCAAATTATCAAATCAGATCAATTTAAATATTATTGTTAACAACTCTAGCAAAAAGACACTCAAGGCATAAAAGGAGTATGTTTTAATTAGAATGAAAACATATTTACTTTTGAATCTCCTCCTCCTCAGATTCTTCATGTTGGTCAAAAAGCTCCCACTTAGAAGTAGTAACAGCTAGAACAGAGAGTAAGATAATTTTAACAACAAAAAAACCCAACAGTTCATCAGAAAATTAGTGTTTGGAGATATAGTAAGAATTACACAGCACTAAAACTTAACAGTATCTACCACTCAAACCACTGCATTATCAGAATATTTACTATTCAGAGAGCTATTCACTTACGTTGCATATCATGTTTTGCTGAATCCTTCAACAGCAGACAAGTATTTGTGAATTTGTAAAATATTACCTTCCAAACCAAGATTTGAAAAGACTGCCACCCACATACTCAGATTTTGTTTTGTTTTCAATACTTACTCTTAATGGACTGGAAATTATTTATAAAAGTCGGTGGGTTATTGAAGTAAAATAACCAAAACAGAAAATAGTATTTTCTTTTTGGTTAAAACTTCAATGAACAAGATACAGCTGAAAATCCTACTGTGTTGCTACAAGAATCCCATTAACACTTTAGCACAGATCAGCCAAAAATAATCACTACATAGGTGACATTATGTTTTCATTTTACATATAGAAGTAATCAAAACTAACCCTGAGCTTCCAGTTCCGATTCATCCACTGCCTCCCACTTTGAAGGGGCAACTTTAAATATAGGCTCATTCTTTTTGGAGTCTTCAGTTGTATCCACTGTTGGAGAAAGAGACACAGAAAAATAAATTCCAAAGCTCATCAAAAGCTGAAATTGAAAAACACTAAGACAGCATTCAGAATTAATACTGAAATAGATTATACCATCTTATGATTTGCAAAGAAACCAGGATTCAGAAACTGATGTGCATGACACATCTACACTTCTGAAGCAATTATGATCTAAAAGCAGTAGGGCAAACTGAAATTAATCAATTCAACATTTTAGAAAGCTACATGCCACATCAATTCTTGGCTGTTTTTGTAAAAACTACTCAGGAAAAAATATCAAAGTCTGAAGATTCAAAATGAAAGTGAAGTTGAAACATTTCGTACAAGGAACTCCATCAAGATCGTCATCCAGCGATTTAATTGGGACTCCATCCAGATCATCAATAGGAGTGGCATCAATAGGAATTCCATCCACATCTTCTAGTGGAGCACCATCAAGCTCTTCCTCAATGGGAGCACCATCAAGATCATCTGGTACTTCCTGAAAGCAAATCATAATCTATATTGCTTTTGTTTCTTTCTCCAATTATCAAATCATTCCTTTTTAAAGAAGTACTTTGAAAAATACCAAAAACCTCAAAAACCTCAACTTTAACAATTTTTGCTAATAAATAGAGTTGCTTATTGTAGAGGAAATAATACAACAATATCCTCCTATAAAAACTATAGGCAAGAACTTGGAATTTGTCCACAATGTACTCGAAGCTTTGCAATACCTATATTCAAAAGAAGAGGTATTAAATGGACGTTTAGCTCAAAATGAGCCAATTAGACAAAACATACTTACTACATATGAAGGATTCCCCAAGACCAGTAAAATGAACAACTATTTAGCAGGAACACAGATTTCAGGAACACACCTAACTTATAAATACAGCTACAGATTCTAATTTGTTAGGTACAGGTATTGTCCTTCATACACACACAATAACCCTGCCCCTCTGCTAAGAGAAATGAGTTACCAGTTCAACTGTGGGTCTCCCTCCTGCTGTTCAGAAAGGCATGTTTCCACAGTTACAATGCCTGAAATTCCAGTCAAAATTCAGAGACAGATATTATAGAGTATTTCCAATACCAAGGAAATACCTGTCATTCTGCACTAGTCTTTTGCTCTGAAACAGTTTCACAATATAACTCCACCACAGCACAAGCAAGAAGTTCATCAACAGATTAAACAGTATTTGCATTTGAAAATATGTTACACCTGTCTTTAAGAGCAGGGACTCAGAGAAAAGAAAGGTTTATTCACCCTAAAAGAGACAGTAAAATAATCTTTGCCAGCGCTATTTTATATTTACACGTTTTTGCCCACCACATGGGAGCACCCCACTGAGGTCACTTACCTCTGTCTCTTTATCTTCCATGATATTTACAAGCCCCAAGAAAATGTTCTGTAGTTTGATCAGAAATGGCTCTGGATAGATTGCCCAGTCTTCCCATGCTCGAAAGCATGTCATTACCCGTTGCTGGAAGCAAGGGGAAAAGAAAATGCTAATGAATTTGTATTAAGAAACTGTAAGTGATGGGAAATAGACCACAGAGACCTACTACTGTAGACAGCTATTCCTAAGTAGTTCCATACTAAAGTATATTACAATGATACCATGCTAGGAAAGGACTATAATTTTACAAAAATACGTATATATGAGCTACTTTTTATAAAATCTCACTTGGATTATGTTTTCCCTTTAAATTCTGCTTAAGTTATCTATTTCAGCTGTTCACAGTTCTCTCCTGACAGTAAGTTTCATTCTGGCCTAATGTTTGAAGCAGGTGCCTCTACTAAAAGTAAGAGAAAATATCTTTCTCTTTGTAAATTAAAAAAATTAACACTGGGTTATACATGTTATTGAAATTAAATGGTGTTCCTACTTTCATCCTGTTCAGCCTGGAGAACAGAAGGCTCCGGAGAGACCTTAGAGCCCCTTCCAGCACCTAAAGGCCCTACAAGAAAGCTGGAGAAGGACTTCTTACAAGGGTGGGTGGTGACAGGACAAGGGGGAACGACTTTAACCTGAAAGGGGGTTGGTTTAGATTAGATATTAGCAAGAATTCTTCAGGTGAAGATGGCAGGGCACTGGCACAGGCTGCCCAGAGTGGCTGTGGCTGTCCCAGCCCTTGAAGTGTCCAAGGCCAGGCTGGATGGGGCTCTGAGCAAGCTGGGGAAGGTGTCCCTGCCCATGGCAGGGGGGCTGGAATGACATGATTTTTAAGGTCCCTTCCAACCCAAATGATTCTGATTTTTTGCAGAAGTGAAGCGTATTTGAAATGATGGGTTTCAGTTCAAGTATGACACAATTAAATGTAACTGAAGATATAGATACAAAAAAAACAAAATTATCTACTGCCTCTCTTATAATTGAACAAATAGTTTTAAAATAGCAGATAACTAGACTGAGAATCAATTTGAGAGCAATTGAGAGCAAAGAAGGTAGGACAACCAGAATACAGAAAAGCTAACTAGACTGTAAGCTTTGTATTTAAAGCCTCTAATTGAAAAATAAAGAAGTACAGAGGCATCTTGGAAACAGGAGAATGAAAGGTAGGCCAAGCACGAGAACCGTAAGAAGCAGAGCACTTTATCTCAAAAAAATCACTCTGAACTACCCATGGTCAGACTGGTTATCAGAAATGTAAAAATAAAGCCTACCACAAAAACGTTTAAAAGGAACTTTATGCTGTTCTGTCCAGGAGTTTCTTTCCACACTGAGCACCCAAGTTTATTTTTGAAATTGAAATACAGGTGGTCCAAAAACAGTAGGAAAGCTAGAAGGCCTTGTCTGCAATTTAAATACTAGATAGATATCCTCCCAAGTCCGCAACTGTCTATCTACCTGTACACTTCAACTGGAAGATGTTAATTTTCTTCCTTAATTTCAAGGCTAGCCTTGCAAAAGAGAAAACTTTATTTTTTTTTAAGCCTAATTAGGAACCTTGATGTCTAAGCCACTTATAGTATGCAATTTCTTGTGCAGGAACATCTATTTATATGACCTCTATGTCATGTAAATAACAATGAAATACATACCTTGAAATTTTCAGACTGTAAATGGCCTTGTATTGTACGGTAAGTAGCATTGAGATCAGAGAATATCTGACATAATTTTGTTTCAAAACTAGAATTAAACATATACATTTCTTTAGTTAAACTTTGTAATATATGCTTTCTGGACATACATAATTCATGAAAATACCTGGGACACAGGACTCAAAAGCACAAGGTTCTGATCCCTATTGTAGCCATGAACTGAACTATAAAGCAAATATGATTACTATATATTAAATCACCTTGGACAACAACAGAACTGTGAAGGGAGATCTTCACATCTGCTGCAGTCTCTTAATACACCCTGGAAAGACTGGAGGATGATAAAAGGAGTTTTACAACCTTAAATACAATGAAAGAATTGTCTCAAAATGCAATTTGTATCTTAAAAAAATAAATTTCTTGGTTATGTATCTATTCTAATTTACTCAGTGAGGCCCTCAGTGAAAGCACAGTGCCTAACTTCCCTTGAGCTTCTCTCAATGTGCAAAAGATAAACCGGCACAGCACAGACACACTGCAACAAGGAACATCAACTGCAACCTCTGGAGTTTTGGAACACGCTGAGTATTTCCCATCATGCTGCCATCAGAGAGAGACTCCAGGAAGTAGACACAAACATTTAATAAGACAAAGTTACCGTCCCTCAGACATTTTTCCTAAATTCTGCTCAGCACCCTAGAAATAAAGAACATAATCCCCTCATACCTTCTCCAAAGTTCATGGAGAGGTAAAACCCCCATACATTAATAAAAATAAATCTGTTTCAAAAATTTACTTCTTTGCATGAATTATTGCTATATCATCTCTTGAATATTATCTACAGGCTCTTTCTGCAGAGACACATGCATAATCCTCACCTTTATGGAGTTCCATGCAAGTGCTCCCTTGCATAGGACATAAACACTTCTTGCATTACCAACATGCTACATCTTACACATTTCCATGCACACAGATATAAATACCACCAGTCTGTAATAGCAGCATCATAGAAAAGTGTGAATTTCTCTACAACCACGTTTATCCAGAGATGCACACACAGTGATGAATGTAAGAACTTTTTTTAACTGCCAATCACCCAAAATACTATACTTACAATTTTCTATAGTAGGAAGCATTGGCAACTTTAGCTGAAGAGTTGTATAACACATCCGACACGAGATACAATCTTGCGATCTGCAGTAAAGAACGTTCCAATTAACTCCAGTTTAAATTATCCTGAGAACACAGGCATATTTCCAGAAAGAACACAAGCCAGCTTCAAGTACCTAGGAGTACCTAATTAGAACTAAGTGTAGCACAGCTATATTATTAATAAACATGCAAGAGGAAATTAGCTCCCTGTTATGCTGCAGGGTACGCACTACTCTAACATATTAACACAGTATTACAAAGGAGAAATCACAACATTCCAATTTTAATTGTCTTGTTTTCAACTTCACACTAAGGCAGAACATTATTTACCACTAAGTCCGGAAAGAATAAAAACATGTAACAAAATCCCAGAAAAAAAGCATACTTAAATTCAAGTCCACATTCTAGTATGAAACCTCAACACTACCCGAAACTTATGAAATAACGCTTTTAAATTATATGCTCATGCTTCCCCCAAAATACAAACATTTAGAAAATCTACACACCTTCTTAGGAAGAGGAGTCTTGAGAATGGACAGTGACTCTGTAATGCAGTCTACAATTTCTTCAGCAGCTTCCGCGTTATTGAGACAGAAAACCATTGCATCACCAATGTCGTTCTTCCGAGGTGTTAACCCACGCAGAATTTCCTCAAGCTTATCCCTCTGTCTGCAATAACAGGAGTTTTAACACTTTCAATATAAAATGGAAAGTACTTTTGGGAATTTTCATTTAATGATGTTTTTCTTTTTCCACCTTCAGGAGAAAAGCAATTTTCAATATTTTTATATTCCATTGCCCGATTTCTTTCAGTGGTTCGTGAATTTATGCAACATTACATAAATTGCAAAAAATGCCCACTCAAGTCTTGACTACATACAGAAATCAAGGAAAAATAACTGAGAAATACCTAATCCAACACATCAGTTTCTCTAATATGGTTTAGTTTAGGCCTAAGCTAAAATGGATAAATCTAAAGCATGCATGTAATTTCTGCTATGGAGTAAGAAATACTAGATTCAGAATAAACAATTATGGCACATTTTCCCTGACCTCCGTATTTAGAGAACATTATCAAAGAAATATCTTTTTGAGCCTTTCCAAAAGAGGGTATGAGAAATAAATTGTGAATTAAAACCTTTATGATTGGTCTAGTAACTATGATGAGAAAAATAAAACAAGAAAAACAATCCATATGCTAATAACAGTTGGAGCAACAGCAGCACAAGAAAACCAGGTCTCTATTTCCACTAGCATGGACATCCCCAGCATATTGACAATTCACAGCAAGAAACTGATGGTCTGCTCTTCCTGATTATTAACAACTGTTCCAAATTTTCATTTCTGATGAACAGCATCGATAAGTTTAAGACTATAATAACTGATCAGCTCATGAAGTGTTGAGAAAGGTGCTATATATCCTCACCTAGAGATAGTAAGAGAAAAGGAGGAAAAACTCTCACCTTCCCAATCCCTTTCAAATCAAGGGTTAACAACAATTGGAATGAAAGGACCCACTGTTCAATGATGACAAATTTAACCACATTCAGAACATATTTAGCAACAAGCATGATCAAAACAGACCAACTGAAAAGCACTGAGGTTAAGAGACATTTACTTAGACACGTAAATAATACTATGACAAGTACAACAACATTTTAGGGATGATATATTAGGACTACAAAACCCACAATAGGAAAAACCAAGCAGACTGGCAATTAAAATGTCCCTATAAATGGATGGGAGCACATACTCTTCCTTAAGTGCACCCTTCTTGTTCGGCTCCTCCACAAATGCTTCCGTTTCTTGCTCTTCTGACATCCCATGCAAGTATGGATTCAGTGGTGGTGGCCTCCAAAATGACCCATTTTTGAACATACGGAAATCTTCTGTCCTCCACTTGGTTGGAGCATCTCCCTGCAAAAATAACCAATTTTCATTTTTGTGTCCTTTTAATTCACTATGGTTGAAGTTATGAATTGTCACTAAAATTCTACTTGCCTGAAGAATTGAATAAAGCTTCCACCTATAATACACATGCGCTGGAGTCTGGTTTTCAAATAAAAACCTAAACCAAAGAGCAAAGAAAAGAGACAAAACATGTTACAAAACTGAAGCGAAATCAAACAAATAACCAAACCCTGTTCAGAATCCCACCTTAGCCCCTGAGTGAACACCAGATAGCTAAAATCACGTGCACCCACAGCACAGCTGGGCAGAACATGTGCAACTGCTCCACACACACACACACACACACACACACACACGTGCAATCTGCAAAGCAGAGAGCACAGCTCCACAAAGGCACAGCATTTCTCAGAAGTTAAAAGAAGAACAGGGTCAAAAAGAAAAACTGTGCAATCTCATGGCAAAGCAGAGAAATCATCAGTGCAAAGAGTCACTACAGGAGCAACTGCAACCTCAACACAAGTGGTACAGCAGCTTGTAGTTACACTTTGGTGACTCAGACCAAATACCAAACGACTTCAAGCTTTCCACCACTGAATTTTCTGTCAGAACACTGGCAACATCTGATGGGGGATGTGGGGGGGGGAAGCAGCCCATTTTTAAAGGCCAGGATATTTTGATCTGAATATTTTCTTATTTTGTATATAAAAATCATAGTGGAGCACTTCAACCTTATTGCAAATAAAACATTGCTAAAAGGCCATTTAGCATTTCCCTCAAGATGCTTTTCAGAGACTGCATTTCAAAAGACATTTGGAAATTGATCCTTTTTTATTTCATTAATGACAAGAGCTGCAAATTCTCACACCTTCCCTAGCCAAAGTTTAATCCTATTTGCATTGACATCAAATAAAAATTACTCCCAGCTCTTGCTAAAGGTTAGAAATTAGGCTCCAGGAAGAGCAGACTTCACATTGAGTTAGTCTGGCTGTTTCTGGGAGCACTGTCTCCTTTTCTAAAATGCATGCTACTGCTTCCACTGATAGTTGTGAATCCCTCAGAAAAAGATATGTTAAATATTACTTATTTATCTTATATATCTAGAAATTTATTTTACAGTGTGCATATAGTATTTTATTTACTTAATAGGTACACATTAGCAACAATTGCAATAAAAGTGCATTCTCCTTTATAAACTTTTCTACAACTTGTAAAGCTCAAATCCACACAGAGACAGAGTAAAAGCAACTCTTATTAGTATTTCCAAAATGCCAGACGTTAACAACAGTGCAAACAGTTGGTGCCATTTGCAAGTGATCAAAGCAGTAAAGCAATAAGCACCTGAACATGGGGTTGTTGATCTCGCGGTTCATGATCATGGCTTCGAACATGGGCCCTTCCCGAACCACAAACTCTATCATTCGATGGATCAAAGCGAGCAAATTCCTACAACAACAACACAGTTAAAGAAAAATTGATTCAGACCTAACACTATATAAAACTACACTCCACCTAAGATACTACAACTCTGCAGGAGATTATTTTGCTGTATTGTTAAGAAATCTGTGTAAAAGATAAGGTAACATGGAACATATGATCGCTTTGCATCACAGACACGGGCATTCTAAAAATCAAAACATGCCTAGCAGTGGTGGAGTAAGAATTTAAGAGGAGACCTCTTTCCTGAATTTCCACAGCTCAGCCTACAACCATCTCTTGCTTAGCAGAAGCCTGATACACATAAAAATGGGCAACTGAACACCAAAGTACAATGAACTATCAAAAACTTAAGCCCTCATCTACATTGTCTAAAACAAAAGACTGAAGTTTTAGCTGAAGCTCTACAGGGGAACAAGTGGCTGAATATTATGCTCAAAATAAAACACACATACTTTTGCATATTCAGTAGAAACTGCATTCAGCTTTCAAGCTATTCAAGCCTGAAAGCAAAAGCCAACAGCCTTCTTGATGCCAAACAAGCCAATGGTTTTATTGAATTTAGATAATCTTTTTTGGTCAAGACTCAGCTATTGGCATAGAACAAAATTGTCCATCATTTCTTGTCAAACCATCCCATGTTTCCTCTCTCATACAACCAAGTGAACCAAATCACAATTAAAAAAAAAAAAAAAATCTCTATTATTTCATTCAGCACTACATCCTGAGACAGGCAAGAAGTGGATGTGAAGTGCAGAGTCCCTTCTACGCTAACAGGAGACAGACATGTAAGCTTTGTCAAAAAAAATGATAGTCACTTTCCACTCCTTTGGGGCTTTTTGGAAACAGGGTCCTGAATTTGCAAAATAGATTACCTACATATATCAAAAGCTTCACAGCACGTGTCCTTTGAATGTGATGCAAACAAACAAAAAAATACCAATTTTTTTACATCTTTTATTTTCTTAGATGCAACTAACAGATATTGGTTCTTTACATGTACCTCTTTAGACTTTCCTTTAGCACTTTTTCAATTACTGAAGTTCAATAACTGTTACACTGAAAAGCTACAGAATTTTCTATTACTTCTTAGTAATGTGACTATTTCTACCATGAGCATTCCAAGTTCTGCCACAGACAGAATGCACTAAATCAAAAAAATTCAACTTAAAAATGTAGTAATAGAAACTTGCTCCTGCCATCTGCAAACTTAGCAATTGTTGTTTTAGACCATCTACCATTAAATCCACATTTATCTCAAATACTACACAAAAAAATCAAACAGTTCAATTTTCCTGTCTGCTTTTTATAATTTCAGAAACATTGTAAAGAGGACATAGTCTCAACAATTCTGTAGCCATTTTATTTAAAGCAGTGTTCAGAAAGTCTAAATACAGCATGATTGCTCTTGTTATATGAACTGTATTTGAAAACACCAGTAAGAAAGAAATCTACAATTAGCTCCCAAGCCTCAGAGCTATTACACCATCCATTTATTTTTAGGCAGGTCCAATGTGATCATTTCTGGCTCCCCACAGAACAATCTCATTGGTTTTCATCTCATTTTTCTTTCATCCAGTAAAATAAAGTTGTGTAAGAGCAGCTTATGCTTGAACAAGAACATCTGCTTTATAAGATGTGTGAAAATAGATTCAGTACATCCCAGATCTGAAAGGTTGTTATATGCATTTTGGTGTATAAGACATAACAACTTGGAAGCGGATTTCTCAAAAAAACCCTGACTTTGTATACTCAAGGTTTTATGTTTACTAAATACCAGGCAGTAAAATTTTTAATTAAAGAAGAATAATTGAACAAATTTTCCCACTAAAGTCAGTTGAAATTTTTGCATGATGTGATGCACTGTGTAATAGATTTGGCAGTTGCCATTAGCAACTTTGAAAGTCATCAGGAAAAGTATAATTTAAAGTATTTTCAAATACAATTCATTTAATGTGAGTTCTTATCATTTTTCATCCTATTTTAAGATGCTGCAGTAAATAAAATGGACACATCATCTTCTCTGAAAGCTAATTACTCTGTGAGCACTGCACACTTTCACAAGTACTTGCTCTACTACTCAAGATGTTTCTCAAATCGACTTCTCCTGATCGCCCTAAATATTCAAGTCTCCACCCAACAAAAATTATACTGTCCTAAAATTTCACCAAAAATCCCAGTGCATTTGAGCATCTATTAACAAGTATGTTAATGCACTATAACTAGCTTCACAAATCTTTCTGCCCCCCCCACACACGAAAAAAAAAAGAAAAAAGGGACTTTGTGACAATTAAAACAGTGTAGTAAAAAAATGGTAGTTTAAAGTGCATTATTTTAAAATGTCATTTAGCTTAAGATGGCCAACAAAAAAAAAGTTTTTCAGTTATAATAAAACCACATTTATTGGAGCCGATCGTACCAATGTCTGGTCAAAAACTGTATACTTTCCCAATCCATCCCATGATGTTTTCCTGGTCCCCCGCTGCCGCAGACAGTTCAGCTGGTGTTGCTCACCAAGGCCAATGTCAAAGAGAATTTGGTAATCTTTTGTGCTTCTTTACTTTTAAAACAGTGTTGTGTTCCTATGTTTGGGAAAGGGTTTTAGCTTAACTGAGCAAGAGTATATCTAGACTAGTGTGAAGGCAGGAGCAGTGCCTGGGACAAAAAGGTAAAAATATCCTTGCAATAATACAAAAGTACCTTTTCAAGTGGCCAAAATTATTAACTGCTACACATTTTAAAAAAATAGCAGAAATAAAAAGGGATTTTTAATTGAACTGGTTAGAAAACGTACAAGTCAAAAAAAGAAAAAAAGAAGAAGCAAGAAAAAGCCCCACAGCTGCATCCCAGTCCTCAGAGGTTTATGTCAGGACTTATGTAGTGTCTGTGAGACAAGCTATTTCACCCTAGTGTTCACTCACAAAATTACCCTGCAACTACCTCTAGTGCTCAAATTAAATGCAAAAGATAATTACATCTGCTCTGACTAAAAAGAGTTATTAAGATAAGAATAGTAAGACTGTCAACCACACACATTTCTTTGAAGTGTCATGAGAGAACCATTGCTCAGTCAAGCCATTACCTTTTCCTCAACATCACCATTTTTCTTTAAAATTCCGAAGGGGAAATTTTCTATATTTAGATCAGTAATAATAAAGAAAAACATGTACCTTTCTGTTGGGATAACCACTTTGACTATGGCTTGCGACAGAGTCTGTATATGAAGTCACATCAGATAATAAACATAGAATATGTGAGTATTGTTAACAAGTAACAAGCAAAAATATACATATGCAATGAAAATACTACACATCTATCACAAGTTTTGCAGGCAATCACTGCTGTGAAGTTATAACTAAGCAATTACACAAAATGCAACTGGTTGTGTCAGTGAACCATAAAGGTTCACTAATTGCAAAGTATCAGAACATTCCTGTCAGAATGTACATTGAGGCACTGAATAGGAACTATGCTGAATATAATTAAGAAAGGAGTTCTTACGTTTATGAAAAGATTTTAAACTATTAGACTTGGATCACATTGGTATTACTTTATTCCCAAGTCTTACAGAAAACAGCCCTGACATTTACGTGTCATTCAAAGAATCAATAAATTCTTACAAATGTAAATCAAGCTGGTTTGTGATTACAAGATACTTACCCTTTATCAGCTAATATTCCAGAAAAGTTTGAAAACTGACTCCATAAGTAGCATAAAATACTTACTCAATGTCCAGATTAATTACCTTCTACACAACATATATCAACTTGTCTAGTGCAAAAATAATGCTACCCAAATTAAAATGTAGGATTTTCTCTAAATAAAACAATTTAGATACTGCAATTTGGCAGCCAACAAAAGGGGGGGACGTAGGAGAAAAAAATCCAGGGAGCCTGGAGGGGGAAAATGATAGCCAGATTTTAAGCAGCACTAAATTAATCAAGAGCCAATATACTGTACCCTAACAGAGACATGAAACACAACTTCAGAAATTAAGTAGGTTCCCTTGGGCTACAGCAGGGAGCCAGTGAGTTTGCAGACTAAGGGCCGCCAAAGTCAGCCTGAACAATGCAAGTCTATGAAGCCATTGAAATACTGTGACAGATGTAGTATTTAACAATGAGATATGGCCCAGGGTACTGTAAGTTACCTTCTCGAAATCTTCCTTGTTTTTTGGTGGTGGTAACATTGGAGCATTAGGGTTCTTCAATCTCTCCCTAGGCTGGGCGTTAAAAGGCAGTCCTGACGGAGGAGGAGGGAGGGTGTGCTCCATCATGGAAGGCGGAATGTAGATTGGATGTGGTGGTATAGGTACAGCTTTGCCCCAGCCCAGCTTCATTTCAAACGACATAATCATCTTGCCTGAAAAAGTGGAAGTAAAAAAAACCCCATCACGTTCTGAATTGGTTCTGCACCATTCAAGATTTCTCCATGTAAGTGCAGCATTTAGGTTTGCCTGCCATGGTTTCCCTTTGGCTCATTCCTGAACACATCTATCAGATTACAGCATGTGCAAATGAAGGCCTAGTACATGAGATGTTTTATTACTCTCCCCCCCACGGATGTCTTCAGGACACTACAATACACGATCACTGTAGTCTGACAACATTCTGCTGCAGTAAAATAGTCAGTGTAAACTAAAGTCACTGCCAGCCTGGTACCTATTGGAGCTGCAGAATATATATCACTAGTCTGATAAAACAGCCTGAAAACGTGCTCACAGTTACTCCTCAATATTCCTACAAAGACTATTACAGCTCTCAACTGAGAAAACTGTTTACCATTTAAATTCTTCAATGCTCTTTCAGCATCTCTCCGGTTCATAAAGGCAACAAAGCCACAATTTCTTTCTCTTGCTCTTTCTTCATCAGTTCTTGGCCACATAATTTTAACACTCGCTAATGGTCCAAAGCGTCCAAATTCTTGACATAACATCTCTTCATTCATCTACATGAAAAAAGGTAAAAATTAGCATCTTGCTACTTTATTTCTATGACACTTGTTCATATAATTGTCCAAATATCGACATTTCTTAATAAACAACACTTCATTGATATCTCTCCAAGGTAATCTACTGCAAAAATAAGAATTTAAAAAACAATATTTTTATCTGAGCACACTCAAATTTTTGAAATATGAACCACCTTGCTTGGAGATATCCATAGAAAAATTATTTTAACTGAGCTACTGATTGGTAGTCTAAACCTTAACTTTTGCTGCAGTATTACAGAGCTTTTATTCCAATGAATACTGCAAAAAAATTGACCGGGACACAAAAATGCCAGCACAGCCACCCCTTGGCTCCAAACTTACCTGAGGATTAATGTTTCCAAGATATAAGTTTGTTGTGCTTGGATCTCCAACATCATGTGACCCTGGTGCATAATCATCCAGTACTAAAATGATAGAGAAAAAAAAAGAAAAAAAAAAAGTCATAATCTCTGCTATGCATTTAAATTACAACATTAAATTCAGTAAGAAAAGAATCTATATTACCACCAGATGATCTGTTTCTTCTTGAAGGAGCATCCACTGAATAAAGGGAAGAAAAATATGTACCATTTAGACTACAAGTTTTGTAGCCCAAACTAAGATAAAAAATAACATCTACTTACTTGACCGACGCTGCCCATCTGAATCAGACTGGGGTGGTTCAAAACGACTCAATCTACCTTTTGTTTTGTGCCTTTCATCACGCTCCTCCTGTATTCTACAAATCAAGTTGAATGTAAGCAACAACTTGTAACCACTTAGAAGTTTTTATTCTGAAAGTTGGATTTAAACAACTTCAGAATGAGAATTTTTAGTATAAACAACAGGCTTGTTAAAAATTTCAAATTGCCAGTATGTTTGAATTTCTGTTTCATCATCTGGAATATATCTACTGGAATTATTCCAGCTGCATGGATCCGCATTCATACTGCCAGGGTATTTTATTCTTGAACAGAATTGACTTGGTTTGAGAACCAATTTACAAGACCAGAAGTAAGAATGTGCTCTGAAAAAGTGACTCGTACCCCACATCCAACTGTCAGAGATCTGCTGACCATTCAAAACAGTTTTCAAGAGGCACACAACTCCTTAGTGTTTATTTCTCCTTCTACCTTTGCTAAGCTTTATCCACGGGCATACCCACATGACTATTTCCAGAACATACAGGATTTTGTTTCAGTTGGTAACTGAGGATAGTAGTCACTTAAGTTACTATCTGGCCTTCAATCCTGGTATGAAGACGGTGCACCAGGAATAGAAGGCTGTCAATCCAACCCATTGATACCAACTGATGAACAGACAGCAGTGAAGTTCAGACATTACTCATAAAAGCCATGTATGGATTTATAATATTGCACTTATTGTTTTCTAATGCATACAGATTAATTTATTTTCCATCTTTAACATCAGGATAAACACATGGCACTCAGTTGTTGCTCTTTCTGTCAAAAGCGAAAGAATCTGCTTTTTCAAACATTATTCATCTTGGTTTTAATATTAGACAGCTGAAGTTCATCTCTAGACTTGAATCACAACCCTTATTTCTGCGTTAATACCAAAGCTCAACCTCATACTGCAATTCATCTGGATATAGTTTAGAGGCACTGACAAAACTTATTCTTCCCAAGTCTGACAGACATTTCAAATTGCCCGTCTCTCTGCTCCAACCCTGGACTGGGTTTTCAGGCAGGTTTTGGTAGTGGGGGGGTCACAGAGATGGCTTCTGTGAGAAGCTGCCAGAAGTATCCCCTGTGCCTGACAAAGCCAAGCCCAAGCCCATCAGCAATGGTAGTAATTAAGTGTTAATTAAGTTATTTTAAGTGAATTAAGTTATACAATTTCACAAGCATCTGGGGGAAAAACATAATAAAAACCTTCGAGAAACAGCTTAGCAAGAATGATCCTAAATACTGTCTCCAAAAAAGGCAAAACCCTTGGATCCTCTTTATTTACAGGAAAAACTAATCAAACTTACTGCTTTAATTCTTCTTTAAAAAGTTCCAAATTACTCTTTTTCTTTTCCTTCTCTCCTTTCTTCAAAGGCTGAAATCAAAGATATATCAGATAACATTGTCAGAAGACAAAATGAACAAAATTAAAAAGCATAAGTATATAACAAAACTGTAGATAATTTCCATGCATATTTTACCCACAGCTTTCAAACCAAGGAAACTACAGGAGGAAAAAAAAAAAAAAAAACAACAACCAGACAGACTTGAAAACATTCAGACTGAGCACTATCAAACACAAAGCTAGAAAATGTAAAATTATAAGGATAGTTTAAACTAGCTTCTCATTCTTACAATGCAGCATGTGTGATCAAACACTCTACAACATACAAATTTAAAATAACTGAGGTATTTTGTCAGTTTGTTCCACTTGGAAACTGAGGCTCTGACTACATCCCTAGAAATCCATCATGCTCTAATTAATTTGAAAGATGTGTGTACATATATATGTAAATTATTTTACATATATATATTCAATTTTTTTAATCCACAAACATTCTACGCGAAAACAATTTCCTTCTCTTGCATCCTTTTGGATGTAAATACAATCTGAAAAAACAGATATTCTAAATAGTTCAAGATCCTCAGAAAAAACACTCTTGAATGACAAAGGATATGGATACTGCAATACTACTCTTTTTTAACAGTAATATATGTTCCTTAACTAACTCATGTGAAATTTTATCTTCAACAACATTGTTTTCATATCACCAAATTTAAATGAAAATGTTTCCAATAGGCAGACATACAAAATATTTATTGTGTTACACACTACATCTTTGGAAAAACTGGACTTCCTACTCACCCCAGGCAAAGTTGTTTGTTTGTTTTTGTTTTTGGGGAGGGTCTGCCAAATAAATAAAATCATTTTACCTCATTATCTTCAATCACCATTGGACAGGGCAAGTGAGTAAACTGATTGCATTACTTCATAAGTATTTATGACAAATTTGAAAAGCAGTAATATTTTTACAGTACAAACACTTGCATATGACAGAACAGAGTTCAGCATAATAAAAAAATGCTACAATTCATTTCTGTAACTGCAGAGCTTTACATACAATGAAAATCAAAACTGCCATCCAGTATCACCCCACTAGTCTAAACCTGAGATTTGTTTAAAGCTGGAAGGAGGTTAGGATGGAACTGCTCACAATTATCACATTACATCTCACTTCCCACCCTAACAGGCAGCATTGTACATGTTTCACTTAAACTTTAAAGCTGTAGTAAGCTCTATTAAAAGACTTTAAGACATCCAAGACATTCATTACACATATACAGTAATAACAGTAATCATATGCAACTATCACTTGACTCTAAAACTGTTTGTTCATATTTCCATTACTTTTTATGATGAAATCTTTATTTAAAAAAAAAAAAAACAATCCAAACTCTATCAAACCATGCAGAAGACAAAATAAATTAAACAAAAAGATGTTCAGCTTCAAGACCGGGCAAGTTCTACCATTTATTTGGTAGAACTCAGAGGGACTTCTAAATGGTCTTCTCAAACTTCACCACAAAAAAAAAAAGATGGAAAAAAAAAATAAAGAACCTCACCAAAAAAACCTTGGATTAATGCAAAGGTGAAGTTATTTTTTTAACTTAAAAAAAACTACACTCAGATGACAGCAAGAGGAATTGCTTCTAAAACTTCAGAAATTCTCTGGACTGTGGATGCTGTTGCTTCCCAACAGCCACTAGACCCACATCCATGAGAAGTGCGTCCCAGCCAGCAGGCCCAGGGTACAAACACAGAGCAGCCCCAGGGCCACGCAGTGCCACGAGTGTCGTGCTGGACACGGGGCTCCTGGGCCTCTGTATGTCACCAGCTTGTCATCTGCTCTGGGACGGGGCAAATCAAAACTTCCACCTTCTGCTAATATGGGATAAATGCAGATAAAACTGCTCTGCAGGATCACACAGCCCTTTTTCTAAGCACTTCTAAATACTTCAGTGAGGGGTGAATATTCAAGGAAGAAACTTACAGGCTTTTTGGTTTCAATCATTAAGAGGGATGGAGGCTTCTCATTAGATGGCTGACTTGGTTGATTTTTTTGATCTGAAAACCGTGACGAAGGCTTATAGATTTTACCCCGTTTCTCATCTGTTTCATGTTCCTCTGAAATTAAAGGCAAATTAAAACCAAATTTTATTAACTAATGCTGCACAACAGCGTTCATTAGAAAGAATGCATTTCTCTAGTCTTGGTCACTCAATTCAATATAACATTTAAAAAAGAGATAATACCAACTTTATATAATTTAACATATTTTAATATGAAGAAAAAGAACAAAGATTGGATATTTTAAAACAAAGCACTTTTTCCTCTTAAGTTTAAAAGACAAATCATGTCACTGCCTACATAAGTGAGTCAAAGCATAGAGTAGATTTAGTATCAAGTTTTCTTTTCTGCTTCTGATGTAACACACCAATTTTAAAATTCAATTCAAAGCCAATCTCCATCTTTACTCAAAGTCAAATGACCCACCATACCCCAAAAAAGATTAGTTATACCTTTAGATGCATTAACGATTCCTCCTCTTACAAATGTTTTCACTTTATTACCATCACCTCCTTCAAAGGCAGCAAGGAACTCTTCATAAATTTCTGCAGCAGCCTTCTCATCCTCCTACGTAGCAAATGTTAATCTATTTACTATCACCACGGAACAACCTTCACTAGACAGTTACTCTTAAATTAGCCATGTGACAACCCTCTTTATTTTCTAGAGTTCAGGCTACAAACTGCACCAAAGGAATTTCAATTTTAGACAGTACAAATTTCTGAGAAATGTGGGAAGAATGCAGCACACAAGATGTAAGGCCTGTATGCTCCAATACTGTTCCTTTACAAGAGTTTACATGGCAATTTAACATTCAAAATACACCAAACAGAAAAGCTCTTATCAAAGACCAGCATTATGAGCCTGGAGCTTTGTAAACCTCAGCATGAGAGAACAGTGCCCATTCCATCTTACCCATCACAATCAACCCATGTGGCTGAAGAGCAACAACAGCATCACCTTTCTGTATTTCCCAGAGAATAAGTTCACTCAATGACTTAAGCTGAGACACCAAATTTAGCACGACCATGATCTTTAGGTCAGTATTTCCAACAACTCAGTAGGAGATAAGCCACTAAAATACATTAAGAGTTGTGTGTGCAAAGTGCAAAGCCCAAAACTTTACCTTACCAACTATTTCTAAAATTTGGACACACCTAAGTAATCTAAAATGCAGAATAAAATTTTAAGATTTGTATTAATTCCAAATAATGCCATTAGACAAACTGATGTTTTGCAGAATAACAAGGATGCATGCTGAAACAATTTCAAAGATGACAGGTACTCTTCCTAATTACTGAAATCCAATGACAGAGAGCAAATGAAGAACAGAGAATTACTTCAGGTGATGCCTGTCTCCGTTTTTGAGCAATACAACAATCAACACATTATTGTCACTCATATTACAGGAAGCCAGTGAACTTGATTTCTCGCACAGAAGGAAGAGTAAGCCTCTCTCTATTTTAATGCCATGGATACCAAAACAAATTAAACATGTAAAATACAAATCACTTTCATTCTTTGAGAGCTACTTATTAAAACAAAGATATCTGGTTGGAAAGCTGGTTGCAGTCTAAAAGCAAATTTATTTCAGCTCTGCATACAAAGTAAAATTTTCACTGTATACCATTACCTTCTTTTTCAATTCTTCTTGCTCTTTCTTGCTCAGAGTCCGTTTGGCAGCACTCATTTTGCCAATACTGAATGCTTTAAGTTTACTTTCCATTAGAGGCTGCAAAAGGAGTTAGAAAACAGATATTAAACTGTTTACAAAACAATTAAAATAATGTTACTGTCAACCTTGGCCTAGACCAGTAACTTTAATAAAACAAAGAAAAGGCTTCCTGTACTTATCTCTGAAGTTGTCATTATCTAATACTATTTTAAAAAAAACAAACCTATGTGGTTTATTTAAACAAATCATCCTTGGTTTAATGAGGAAGTTTTTAATACACCCATTCAAACACAACTGAAATCTGAAGGGCACTAGCTGTAAGAACTTGGCGATCTTATCACTATGCAGTACAGTTTCTAAACCTTCAGAAATATATGCTTTGCACTACAGGTCCCTTTTGATCACTGCAGTTTCCAAGAACCAAAATAAACTAAAATTCCATGAAAAAAGAGAAGTTCTAAAAGCTTTTCTGGCTATTTTGGCCAAAATAATGTTTGTGCAAGGCTAAACAGGTGTAATGGAACAATAAAACATGCTAAATTTCAGTTGTACTTCAAGGTAAAAATGTAATAGCTTTGCTTGAAAAAGAAAATGCATTCTAGATATTTTCACCTACTACTTAAATAAAAAAAAAAGACCTTCCATTCAAGTCCAAGATTCTTTAGAATTCTTTTCAAAAATCCTCATGAAGGAAACACTCCATGTAACAGTAATCTCTGGAGTACGGAACTAGAATTCTGAAGATTCTACTCAGGTAGTTAACAGGCAGCGAAGTGTCAAGAGAAGAAAGACAACAGGGTGAAGAGCACGTGCCCAGGACATGGGCTAATGGGAAGTTCTCTGGAAACTCCAAGCTTAACACAGTAATCAATAAAGAATCAGCACAAGAACAAGGCCCCAGAAGAGCAAACCAGAAGCTATTACCCTTATCTTCAAAATATCTGTGGTGCTCTTCCACAGCGCACAGTGAGGCTTAAAACTACCATTCTTGCAATGACAGTTCTTAAAATCAGTTCAATAAAACATCAACACAAATCAGATGAACAACTTCACTGTCATATTATGAAAAAATTTCTGATACCAACTGCATAAACAGTTTCCTCTAGGAATAGCTTTCTATGCAAAGAGTATCAGCTTCCCAGTTATTTTTTTTTTTTACATTAAAAAAAGCACCATGAAAAACAAACTGTTTATCTCCAGTTTATAATCCTTGCTTAGTATCACAAACATCTCTTAGATCTCTGCCAAGCACATGACCAAATGGCTCATATTTCTTTGAAAAGTGTTGCCTGCTTCATCACTGAAAGAAAAGCCATGGGTTACAAATGAATGCAGCGTTGTTTGTGAGGTTATCTGGTTTATGACACCGTGTTTGTCAACATGAGCTGCTGTGACAGGTTTATCAGAAACTTTAATGCATCTGTGTGTTTTTAAATTTAATAAAACCCAGTTTCCCAGTTGTCTGACAAACAATATACAAAACCCTGGCAAAACATGGGCATATTGCTATGGCACAGCACTGCAGACAGAACAAATACCACACTCCTACCCAAGGCTTATCCTGTCATCAGAAAACAATCCCTCACTGTAATGTTACGGGATACCTGCAGACCAGCCATGTGAATGTATGTTCCAATGACATAAAGGAAGCAGCTGTAGGATAAAAGAGTTCTGGCACTAAGATCTCCTCAGTTTAGAAAGGGTCTCAGAAAAAAAAAAAAGCCAAGATCTTCAAAGTGGCTGGAGCAATATAAAGTTAACAGGATTGAACTAATTTATCCTGCCAGTTACATTTCAGTAGGCAATTATAACACTAGTACTTAACCATAGACAGCTTCACAAAATTCCTAATAGAACTACACAAAACTTTAAGGCCTTCCTCCATCAAAAACTGAAAAATACCAAGAAGAGGGTAAAGCAAATGATAGAAGCAAAGAAAAAACTTGCAGCTGAATAATCAAATGAAAGAAAACTCCATTAAAAAGAACACTGCATTGATTATGAGGTGGCACAAAGCACTGAAGTCCAAGTTTCTTCAACAACACAAAACATTCAAAAGATATTTAAGAGTAATTTTCCAAATTGCAGCAAGTAAAGCAAATCAATCAAACAACCTACTTCTTCATGAAAAGTTTCTGCTACCACAACTTGAATAATGCTATCTTACAGGCAATTTAACAGCTGGTAATTGACTTTTGCATATACAACATCAAACTGAAATCTTGAAGACAATCCAAACCACAGAATGAATTGTCTGGTGTTAACTCTCTGGTTCTTCCTGCCTGTTTTCATTTTAGCTCAGAAATAGATGGGTCTTCCTGCAAAGCACCAACATCGTGACCCAGGCAAAGTCTCTTCACTGGGGGGGTCCAGGGCTGGGGTGGCCAGTGAGACGAGGTAATTACTCTAACCTTTTGCTTTAAGTGAATTCTATCAGAAATTAAAAAAAAGGATGGAATTAGGGCCACAATATCTCATCATTGAGAAGTCAACTGTGTTCAAAAAGACACTCAGATATCCTGATTCTTACAACTGATATCTCTTATTTTCAAACTATTCCTCAGCGTAAAAGACAAACCTACAGAGTCCTTCCAGCTTCTTCCTGCCCAAGTATCTATTTTGAATGTAATACCATGCAGCACAGCTTCCTACACTGGGGGTTGTTTTCAAAGTTTCAAGGAATATTTTTAAACATGAAAATCAATGGTTCATTTGCAAACACCTACAGGTTACAAACCCAATGCACCAGACTCTGCCTGCAGCAAGTAGTTTTCTTTAAAAATAGGTCTATTTTGAGTTTGTGGGTTTCATTGGAATTTATTTGGTTTATTTGTTTGTTTGTTTTTAAATATTTTGGACTTACATGTGAATCAGCAGATCCAGTGGTGTGTACTGCATCTGGCCCTCTGCCCTAAAGAGAGAGTGAAGCGCAGGTGAGGCACAGAACAAGTAACAGAAAAACAAACTCAGGGGGTTTTTATCCAGTTCTTTAAATGAGATTTTCATTTCAATTTCATCATCCAAATACACAAGAACTAAGATACATGTAATGTATTTTAATGATATATCTGAGCAGGTCACATCAGGAACAATGTCAATATAAGGTAAATAAGGGATTAAAGATATACTGCTCTTGCTACCACTAAAAACATCTAAATTTCCACAGCTGGGTTTTATAAACATGCCACTAACAGCACCATAGGGAAACAAAAAAAGTTTGTTACATTGCATCTGCAAAAGCTGCCATTAAAGGCTGGTAAAAATTACATTAAGTGCTTGATTACTTCTGGCTTACTATAAAATAATTTCCAAAACTGCTCTCACTATATTGTGTATAAAGGGAAGCTGGCCACACCAAGAACACTAATTTAAATCCAAAATTGACATTACTTTAAACTGTAAACCAGCATATATACAAAATCAGGTTTTTAAATGAGCTTAACTGATGGAGAACACACTTTTAAACTATGTAGTGCCCAAATTCCAGAAAACCTCACTCATATAAGACCTACTATTCAGGTAAACGAATAACTCATATCTCAATTGAAATTGAAGTAAAGAAACCCCAAGACTTCCATTAGCTGAAATCAGTTCATTAGTTACAGAACCTTAGCACTTCTCATTACCAGGAATTTATAGTTTCTACCAGAAATAGCAATATATGATGCTCCTCTCCAGTCTTTCAAAACAAACAAGCACCAAATGCTACTCTAGAAGATAATTTACTAGACCTTGTTTTCATTTTGCAGCCTTTTTCATCAGCTAAGACAGACATTTCTCTTTCAACAAGTATATTCCTACATTTTACAGTAAAACCAATTTAGAAAAAATGGTCTTCAACAAAAGGCACTTCAACAACCAGAACCAAACGGGGCACAAAGGTAAAGTGCAACACAAAGATACAGCCCTTACATGGGAGACGTTCCCAGGAATACATTTGGAGGTCTTTTAAGAAAGAGAAACGTGGGAAGGAACAAACAGAAGAAAACAATTCTTACTTTCAAAGACCTCCCAAATCCACTTTCCTGCAACATTATACATGGCTCACAAGGCACATCTTTGCACAGAATAAAAAGTTTAGTTCACATGCCCCAGTAGCACCTCACTCAAATAGACATGGAAGCAAATACCACAAGCATCTTTTACTAATACTGCTTCCCACAAACTTTTCCTCTGTACTTGGTGCTGGATGTTTTTGTGATTCACAACTGCCTACAGCACTCGGCCCAGTAATCTGTTCTATGCATGTAGCTTAAGGAAACCTCTCCTCCCCTGAGAGTTCCTCAGTGTATAGCACAACATCACACAAACAAAAGACACTGGACAAAGAAATTTCAGAGCATGAGACTGGCATTCTCCCTGCTGCCAGCCCCCACCCTGTGGCAACCAACACTGCAGCTACAATTCCACCCTTACAGAAAACAATTCCAAACCTGCAGGGAAAAATACCAGTCACAAAGGTGGAGTGACACAATGCTCTCTGCCTTAGTGTACTGACAGAGCCAAGACCAAGCACTGGTCAGGGCAAGGAGGTTGTTTGGCTACAGCAGAATGAAATGACCATTTCTTGATTCTCCACATCTTTTTCAGTTACAGAAGTTTTGGAAAGCAATACCTCACAACAGGAGTGGGTGCTGAAGCTGCTTATAGGGAGGACAACAGATAAGGCATCACACAGAGCAACAAGGAGTACCAATGTTCAGTACAATGACACAATATCCTGAGGAAGAAAAAAAAAAAAAGTACAGACACTAAATCTGTTTCTCCAGCAACAAGCAGATGATGCTTCTCAGAAAGGCTTCAGCGTGTGGCAGCACACAGAGATTCTGCAGGAAAGCAGGCCAGAGATAAAGTCTCGAAGTCACTGAGCCAGGATTACAGTGGTGCCCCCCAAACCATCAGCAGGGACCACAACACTGTGGAGCCACTCTGAACATCAGCTGAGTAGCACAATTTCTATTAAGGTGCATTTGGAAAACTTCTAAAAACAATTTTAGCTTTCAGACCAACTTTATTCCACAGCAAACAGCAGCTCTGGAGAGCCACATTATTCTCCTCCTTCAACAGTTCTTATTTTTAGAGTCTTCTCTTCTTATCTATACATTTAGTTCTACCTTTGATACTGCTTCAACAATCCAAGCAACTGTACTGACAAAGCACAAGATGACAAGATTCTTGACAAAACTACACATTGCTATCAGCCAGTTTCTAAATAGCAGTTATTAAAAAAGCCTCACAAACTCTCGCAACACTGCACTTTGTATCCACCTGCGCCCTTGAGGGAAGGGCTGATCTTATTTCCTTAAGAGTTTCAGCAGCTGCACTGACTCAGCGGGATCAGTGTCTTTCCAACACTCACATAGAGGAGCACTTTAGAAGATGTTGCCCGGCACTGTTGAAATCTGGAAGAGATTTTTTCTGTTCTCATCTGTTCTGTTAAGTAGCTCAACTAAACTTAACTGTTCAAAGAAAGATAGTCAAATTTCTGTCCTGCACCTGATGAGATGTGAGGACGGCTCAGTCATATTCAAAATACCAACAAAAAAATGTGGCGAGTCCATCTTTCAGTCACTGCCAACATAAACAATGGACAAAAGTCTTACTTCCACTTCGCTGCGTCTACCACTCTGCATGAAACCTTATTCTGTTTTTTCCTAAATGAGACTATTTTACAACTGGATCACTTTTTCCATCACTTTCACTCCGCAGATTTCTCAAAGACTTGTGCCAGGGGAGCCAAGTGCCATTTCAGCACCTGCATACAGCCTTGTCCAACGCCAGTCCCAGAGGTCAGGTGGCCCAAAGCTCCATTACAGGCTCCAGCCAACTTTGCTCAACCTCCAAGAGAAAAAAAATACTCAAAGGACAATACAAATGAGACATGATGAACTTTTATGAAAATGGCAAAGCAGAGTCATCTCTCAGATTCTGATGTTTACATTTTTTTCCAGCTTCATGGAAGCTTCCAAAGAAAACAGAGACCTGCTCTCCCAAATCTTCTTTCCTGCCCGCAGTTCACATGGCCACAAATCCAGCTCTTCACAGTTTCTCCAACTCTAACAATCTCTTGGTAAAACTGGCATGATCCTGTTATTAGACTAATATTTAAAATACGCTGTATACAATAATTTTTTTTATTTTTTACTGATGTGTAGTAAAACAACAGAGCAAAAAAAGGACAAAAGCAGCCAATAAAACCCAAGAGACAATCTGTGGCCTTCCAAATGCTGAATGGTATTTGTGCAACTGTAATGGCTACAACTTATAAATAAAAGCCCCATCCTTGCAAGAATCAAGAGCTTCAGGGTAAAGTGTTTAGGGGAACTCTGGTGCAAGACACTCTTGCCCTGTGTCAACACCTTCCACTGATCCTGCCCCATCCTGGACAGCTGGTCACATAGAACTAAATCACTGTTCCTGATCTAACTCATCACCCAGCAAAGGGTGAGATGGGGAGGTTCAGGCAAAGCAGTTTCCAACTTGTAGCAGGCTCCCTCCAAATCAACTAAACAGGACATTTAGGGAAGGCAGAAGTAGCTAAGGCTGGTACCAGTTTGTGTCAGCACTGATAGCAAGGAAAAGGAAATGGAATCACAGCTTAAATTAAGATGCTAAAATCCAGCAAAAGGAGGATTCCAGCTTGCCTTGTCTTTTTTATTCTTCCTTTCTCTAACTCCAGAAAACAAATCCCTGAAAACATCAGCAAATTATGTTAGGGTGAATCTATCTAGTCTTCACAGTTGCTGAAATAAAGCATATCAGTACTGCTCCCTACTGAAACAGTTCTAACTTGCAGATACAAAGGTAAGCAGAAAATGGTTTTCTCCAAAGTACTCACAAGGAATGATATTCCATTAGAACCTGAAACTCAGATGAACAGGGACATTTTTTAGAATGAAAGAGGCAAAAGTACAGCTTGGCCCAAGTGGATTATCTCTTCTGCACATGGTAGACAATTTGAACAGCAGTACATCAAAGAACAGTGAACATGCAATATAGTCCCTATTCTCAGAGGATAAAAAAAGAAAATGGAAGAGCCATTAAGCAGCTAAAATTTCATTATATAAAGATAATAACTGAACATAATCTGTATCTGTCATTTCAAAATCATGTCCTACACTGACATTCTGTGCAGGTCTTCAGCACTCTCTACTTTCACTTTAATTATTTTATTTCCCTATTTAGATTACTGGTAATCTCAAGTACATATCTTGCTATTCTAATCTCAAAGTGCCAAAGGAATGGATGATGCTTTTGCAGCATATTTCACACTGGAGACTCTCAAACTTATTTAGCAGCTGACAGTATCACACAAAGCAGCTGCCACCACAGCCACACAGGCAGTGGGGGCTTCTGAACCTGCACCATCTCCAGTGACGTTTTTCAAACAGTGAGTCAAACAGATGATGCCTGACTGAAAAACACTTGATCTTGATTTTACACTACAAATCAAAATAACTGGCTCAAATTCAGTCCCTGGACACTAAGGCTGAAGAACAAACACTAACTGTTCTGAAAGGGAGAAACTATTTTACTTCAGGCACTAGGTCACAGTTCTTTGTAGAGCACAGAAAATGAAAGGTCACTGTGTCTTCCCAGGAGGTAACTAAAAGCCAGCAAAGGCACTTCTTGGAATTGCCACTGAAATATATGGAATCTATAAGACATATTTGTTTTGCAAGTACAATTATTCTTACAACTTCCAAACACAATGCAACAAAAGAAACAAAGCCTACACTTCAATATTGATATATAAGTAAATGAATCCTAAAATTATTTAAAAAAATCAAAATGTTTGATAAAAAATTACTTTAAGAAAGTGGTTATTTACTTAATTGTTAAACTACATTTTCATATAGGCTTAACTAAAAATATTCATTTTCATCCTTGTGTGAATAAATTAATTACAAAAAAAAAAAAGAATATTATTAATTTCAGTACCATTATGTCACATGTCTTTCTGCAGACTTCTGAGAAGTATCTCTACAGATATACATATCACAGGCAATCATGGAATGACCAAAAAAAGGTACCAACACACCATCCCACCCTCTGAGATTTCCCAAGATTTATTTTTTGGGAAATAAATCCCAAGAGCTAGGCACGTCTTATTTCATTTTGCTTTTCAACAGAAACATTCTCATGGATCCAGGCAGGTACTATCCCTATTTTCTTTGGCACATAAAATAAGAAACAAGTAAGATCTAGAATGTAAAGCATTGGGCAAACACTACTGAAACACTGCACAGGTGTCTGGAGCAATGGGCTGAGGGGGAAGTGCACGAAGGTGGCAAGGCAGGGACAGAACCTCCTCAGTAGGTCCTGACTGATGGACACACGTCTGACCCCACATTCCTTAGCTGTCCTACTGAATTCTGTGGGATGGAGGAGTTAGAGTAAGGAGTTAAGTGCCTGCACATGCCCTTGCAAACGAGACCTAGGATAGAAAACAATTAAGTTAATTACTGCATATTAAAAAAAGGATATCATCACTACAGAAATAGTAAACGACAAAACAAAAAAGTCTATGATGTGAAAAGAAAGGAGTCACATCTGGGTTGGTTTTGTGTACCACCTTATCAATTGCATTAATCAATAATTAATTATTGTCTCTAATTATACTTAAAATCTAAAAATGTCTTATTCCCTGAAAGCCACTGTCCATAAATTAAGACCTATTTACTCCTCAAGTTGTCTGTCCAGCTCTTACTTGCAATTCCAAGCCAAAAACAAGATAATATTGCCATTTCTTGGCAGTATTTGGAACAAATCATAAAACGGAAACAAAAAATTCTCCTACTCTAATAACACCAAGTAAACATGCAAAGGTTTTTGGTAGCTACATTTCATTACCGACTACATGGGTAACTGCAGAGTTTTCTAGCACTAAGTAAAAAACAAAAAAAATCTGGGTTTGCATAATAAAAAACCAGGCAAAAATTATTAATTTATACAGCATTGGAAAGCCCTGAGCCAAAACGTGGCTTCCCCCTTAAATTATTACACATTCATAAACCAAAATCTGGAGAATTTCTACACTTCTGGCCTAAAAACCGAAACAAAAGCGAGTGAAAAGGAGCATCACTAATCCTCAAACCATGAGCCGCCAGTGCATCCCCACCACACGCCGCAGCCTCTCCCCTCGGGGCAGGAGGGATGCTGAGGAGTGGGCAGCTCCGGGCTGGGACCCCCCGCACCCCGCCCAGCGCAGCTTTCTGCTCGGGGCAAGTTCTCCCGGGCTCCCACACCCGCTGTGCTCCCGGGCTGGAAATCCGCCCCGCGAGAGCCGCAGGAAGTACAGCGAGCACAGCGAAAAGCGCGGGGAACGCCACGGCCATCCGACGGAACTTGTAAATTCACCGCAAACCGAAAGCACGCACTCGATCTCAAATCATCGCTGCCCTTCACACCGGCAAGCTGGAAACGAACCCCGCGCGGGCTTCGGCCCGGGAGGGGCTCAGCGAAACCAAGCCCGTGTGCGAGGGGGTGAGGCTCGGGCACCCCGCGGGCCGCCACGGCCCGGCCGGGCCCCGCTGCCCCCGCCGCCCGGCACGGCCACGGCCACGGCCCGGCCCCGGGCAGCGGGAGTGCCCGCGCGAGGCCCGGGCCCCCTCCCGCCCCACGCCCGCTCCCGGGGCCCGCAGTGCCCCCGGACACAGGGCGAGAGCGGACCAGGCCGCGCCGCCCGCGCCTCGCCGCCCCGGCGCTACCGGGCCCCGCCGCCGCGGCAGCGGGCCGTGCCGGGCGGGCCGTGCCGGGCGGGCCGTGCCGTGTCCCCCGAGCGGAGCGGGCCCCGCGGCGGGGCCGTGCCCGGCGGAGCGGCCTCACCTTCCCGGCGGGTCTCTGGGAGCCGCCGGGCGCCTTGTCCGCCATCTTGCCTCTCCCTTCGCCCAGCCTGGCGGCCGCGAGCCGAGCGCCGATCCCACCGAGCCCGCGAGCGGAGGGCGCGCAGCCGATGGCCGAGCGGCCGATGGGCTCCCCCCATCCCATCCCGTCCCATCCCATCCCATCCCATCCCGATCCAGACCCGGCACCGGGAACAGGAATGTCCCAGCCAGCCGAGCAGAGCCCTCGGATAAAGAGCGAAATCCCTTAGTGTGTTCGATGCCCCGGCGCGGCTGCAGCGCCGCTGACCACCCGTAACGGGACCGTGCCCAGGGGTCACTCCGCCTGATCCCGGGTCTCCCACTCCCGCGCTTCCAGGGATTTCAGCGCAGCGGGGGCCTGCCGCGCTCCAGACAGCGCTGGAGGGCGAGACAAGTAGTTACAGAGAAGTTAATGAAAGCTTTAATCCCGCTCCTGCCGGTACCCGCTGTCCTGTGCCCGCGCCAAAACCACCCGCGCCAGCGGGAGCTTCCAGACCAGACAATAATAATTAATAATCATAATGAATAAATAGAAAAAGGAGAGGGTGAAGGGGGCAGGGGCACCTGAGGAGTTGAAGTTTGGAGAGGGGAAAACCCTCGGGAAACTTCACTGGCTGGAGGTGCGAGGCGGGCTGTGCTGGGACGGGGTGGGAGAGCTGGGACAGGGGGACAGGGGAGAGAGGGGTACAGCGGGACAGGGGGTGGGAGAGCTGGGACAGGGGGACAGGTGGGACGGGGACAGCAGGGGCGGGGACAGCAGGGGCGGGGGGGGACAGCGGGGACAGCGGCTATCAGGGACAGCGGGCTATCAGGGACAGGGGACAGCGGGAGTGAGAGGCGATGTGTCCCGGCGCGCAGGGACA
>JAWWTY010000010.1:14937998-15062127 GCA_035222235.1 Margarornis squamiger
ATCAGGGACAGCGGGCTATCAGGGACATGGGACAGCGGGGACAGCGGGCTATCAGGGACAGCGGGCTATCAGGGACATGGGACAGCGGGGACAGCGGGCTATCAGGGACAGCGGGCTATCAGGGACATGGGACAGCGGGGACAGCGGGCTATCAGGGACAGCGGGCTATCAGGGACAGGGGACAGCGGGAGTGAGAGGCGATGTGTCCCGGCGCGCAGGGACAGCGGGGCGGGCAGGAGGCAGAACCCGGGCTCGGTGTGTCGGTGTGTCTGTGTCGGTGTGTCTGTCCCGGCGGGCAGCGCCGGCAGGGGGCAGGCTGGGCTGGGAAGGAGCCGGGGCCATCGCGGCCGTGCCGGGGGCGCTCGGAGCGGCAGCGCGGGGGGAGCCGGGCCGGGCCGATCCGCACCGCTCCTCCGGCAGCCCCTCCGCAGGGCAGCGGGCGGGAATAGTGCCCCGGCATAATGGCCCGGCAATAATGGCCCCGGAATAGTGCCCCGGCAATAGTGCCCCGGGACAGCAGGGGTCCGGGACAGCCGTGCGTGCACAGGCAGCACAAACAGGGCTGGCGCAGCGCAGGGGGACACACCTGCACGGCTCTCTGGAGACACTTGAGATGGAATCAATGAGGCTTGCAAGGAAGGAAGGAGGGGGAAATAAAACCTTCGCCGTGACAGCAGGATTTGGGCACAACTCCACAAGGCTTTTCAGGATATTTTGAGCCCCAGACTTGCCCGCGGAGGAGCCCTTCCACATGTAGGAATGGCGTTGGTCAAGGAGCTTTAGAGATGGATCATGCAAGAGTTAGTGCTCCAGGATCCCAAATCAAGCCTTCCTCTTCTCCTGTCTTTCTCACTGTTTACTTGAGAACCATTTCACTAGCTTGCAGACACAGGACTGGTGTCATCTGTGACCTGCTTCTGGGGGTTTTAACATAGTCATGGAAACAGCTGCAGCAATGAGGTGAAAGCAAACCAGCTGGGGAACTGGTGCTGGACAGAAAGGGCATTTAGGGCCACAGGAGAAGACACTAGATGCTGCTCAGCTCTCCTGGGACTGCATTAACAGACCTGGCGTGAAAGAATGACTGACACTTCTGCATAAAAAACAAACATCTAGCTGGAAAGAGAACGTGCTCTTGGACGCTAGAGTTTTGGGGCCACTAATGTTTATAAAATTTGTGCTCCATTTGGCCTCAATCCCTTTATTTAATCCACCTCATTAATCCTTTTTAATTATCCACCTCATTGTTTAAATCCTCTGCTTACTGCTCAGCCTCTACGCTCTTTTGTAATTAATAAACTGCACCAAATTAAGAGCATCATGATCCAGAGCATGCTGTGAAAAACAGGAAAGATATAGTTAGAGTTTCAAAGGTCATCTCTACAGATGATTTTTCAGAATGAACTGTACTGCTGAATCTGCTCTATTTATAACACATTGCAATAGTACAGTAGCACTTGTGTACAGATAGTGAATGAGAACACATGTCACTGTCTTGGGCTTAATGGGAGAGGAAGGGGAGGAAAGAGAGAGGAAAGAAAAAGAAAGGAAGCAGCGAGATGCAGAAATCTGTGGAGCAATAATGCTGGAAAGGGTAGGCCAACAATAATATTTAAAAGTAAGTTGGAGACATTTTTCATTATAATGCAGTAGTTCTGGTTGCCTGCAGACCTGGGAATTGTGTATTAACTTGCTGCAATGACAGATATCATTAGGCATTAGGGAAAATCATGAATTATCATAAATAATTAACACTAAGCTACATTATGTAAACCACATGCTGTCTTTCTGGCTGGTTTTTTTCCCATTTTCAGATGAGAGCTCTCCACTGCTCTCATCCCAGGCCAGGGCACAGCAGAACTGCTGCAGTCCTTGTGCAAAGGGGGGTGTTAGGGCAGGGGAGAGGAAGGATTTAAAGTGCTGTGGCAGTTCCCTGCCCTGTGTCCAAGGAGGCATGTTGGAGGACATGGGGGAGGCAGATCAGGAGCAGGACAGAAGTGTAGCTGCTGGGTGCACAGGTTGGTAACTTTGTTGTTTCATGCTCTCAGTAGTGGCTCCTGGATTGCTAAAGCCACAGCTCTGCATGTGTGTATGTTCCCCATTGCTCAGGCAGCAGTTTTCCAGTTTCTTCCCTTATTCCACCCTCGATCTCCTCACAGCCCTGTGACTGAAAACCACTAGACAAGGATTCTCAGGATAGGTAGATGCACGTTCCCCCCGTGTATTCGGGTGGTGCTGGGAAACTCTGGGTACACACTGCAGAGATGAGGAGAGGCAGCAGCATGTGCGGCTGGAGGACAGAGAGCCTGGGCTGAATTGAGATGCTTTAGCAGGGACCCCCAGAATAACAAGAAAAAGCCAGGGGGGCTGTCTGGAAGAGGGCAGTTTGGCTCTGAGGTTCCCAGCAGCCTGGACTTGCTGCCACAACTCTGCTCTGTGTTTCCTGGCTGGAGCCATCTCAGTGTTACTCCGTCTCTCAATGCTGGTGCTCTTCTTTCCCTGAGCTGTGAGACCTGCTCTGCTCCTGCCATTTGGCAGCTGCTTTCCCTTCCAGGACCCCGCTGCTCTCCTGGGACACATGTCTTATTAGGGAACCTGGGTTTTTTCTCTGCCTGGGATTCCTCAAGCGGTGAGGCCAATTACACAAACCAGTCACAGGAGCAACATCTGACTTGCACTGTCTGTCTGAGAAAAGTTGGTAATTTGCAGTGTATTTTCCAGGCATTAGTGCAAGTATCAAATGAAGGCTTAATTGCGAAAGTCCTCCTGCAGCTTCTTGTCAGAGAGAATTAGCCTACGTGGCTAGAATCCAGATGTGCACCTTTATCAGCTGTTTAAAAGTATGGAAGTTCAAGATGAGTGCAATGCCAGTCATTCCTTTGTCCATACTGAGAGTCCCTCCTTTCAGGTTACTAACAGTGAGTAGCAATTTGTGCTCTGGAAAACACTCCCACTCAGCACATACAAACAAAACAATTTCTTAACCATGACCTTTGTAAGCGACGGTTCAATCCTGCAACCATTGCAAAGGACAAGTTGTACTTTGCTCTTACCATGAGCCCCTGGAAGCTGGGACAGTGGTGGATTTTGACCATGGAATACTTGTGAAATTCTTCATCACAGTGAAACTAATTTCACTGCAATACTTATGTTCAGATTTGCTGCTGTCCAAAAAAACCAAAAGTTCTACATCTAATCTTTCAAAAACAGGAACTTTAAAAAGACAACAACAAAGCCTTTAGAGAAATTTTCCTAAAATGCAAAGTATTTTTTCCAGTTTGCTGTGTTCAGTCGTTTTTTCAGACTTTTTCAGATGGGTTTCACTGCTGATTTTTAAAGCATAAAGAGTACAAACCTGAAGATATTCAACTTGAAGGTAAAGAGGGCAGAAAATAAGAAGCTTCTGATGAATGAACATTGCTGTGCAACCATTATGCTGTTGGTTATTGTTATTCCCTTTTACCACATCTAGCTTTTCTCCCCTCCAGTGAGGCTTTAAAATACAGGCATCATTTTCACTTTTCTTTATCTATAAAGAAATTAGGTTTATAAACTATAATTGTCCCTAATTAGTTACTCAAGAAGGAGAAAATGATGCAAGGATTCCTGTTTATCCAGTCTTAAAAAGATAGTGGAGTAGAATCTCTAAAGGCAAGTTAATCTCTTCAGTATTAGATCAAAGTACTGTGTCTACTCAATTATTACAAACTATTGTAATCGCTGCAGTAGAAAGTTACCCATCCAGACATTATTTTAAAGAGATTGATAAACACTCGAGAAAGGATAAAAAATTATTACATAGAACAAAAGGACCATTTTTGTATGTCTCTGTATCTCTTCCGTTGTTCTCCCACAGAATCTGCAACCATGAGCTACAGAAAGTTAGATGAGGCTAAAGCTTCTTGTTCTTTAACAGCTGCTCTTTTCAAATAGAACCAAATTCTACCTTCCCTCTTGCTCAGTGGGGTCCCATGCAAAAGAATCAGGTTACTCAAGAGATTTCAGTGTTTTTACTCAGATAAAATGTTTACTGAGAAAGAAATAATAAAAATTAGTCTTGGAGGTGAAGATATGGAAAGAAAAAAGAAATGAGAGAAGACAGAGTTGTATGGTAGAGGATTATGTCAAGCAAGAGCTCTTAAGACTTGTTTGCCAGTGTGAGTGGGTTGAATTGGGTGGAGCTAAAAGGTTATCTTCAAAATCATCATAAATCTTTTCTCTCTTTTTTAAGTTTGTTAAGTTATTTAATTACTCAGAAAAGCTATGGATAATTAGAGGGCTAAGAATGACCTCTTCCCTACTGTGCTGAGTATGTTGAGTACAAAACATGAATTGAGCTCTTGTTTTTTTTTTAATTTTCTTACCAAAAGGCATAATTTCATTGGGGAGGGTTGAAGTAATTTAGAATATTTTTTAGGGTTTTTGATATTTCAGACAAAATGGCATTTTGTGAAAGGAATTCCACAATTAATGAAACAAAGGTATAATACAGAAACAAATTCACATTTGGTATGTTAACACATCTTTTTTCTTTGAGTCTTTGGCCAGCACTGATTAAAATTATTTTCCATTATTTGCCTCATTAGGCAGTGCTTCATCAGTGTTTTAAGATTCTTCTCAAAGGTTATTTGGAGAGAAAGCCTACAGAAAATTCTACACATGCTAGGAGAAACCCCGGTATATGCTGACCATGCCCTTCTAAATATAAACTCTGGTTAGAGAAATGCAGAGGCCTCTTCATGCACTACATTACATGGACTCTTCTCTGTGACCTCCAGATGTCCTGATTCTCCCTGGCTTACCACATAATAGTCATGTAATACTAACCTTGATGGACTACATATGAATAAGAGGCTATTTTGAGGTTGTAAGTGCTTTAAATTGTAAGGTTCCCTGTACACTGTTCCACAGCTGGCTTGGGAACAGAATGCTTAACTCAATGTAAGATGTATGCAGTTGTCTTTATGAAAGCCCAACCCATCCTCAAAGATCATTCTCCCTGAGACAAGCCTGCCTTGGAAATAAGCAAAAGACTCAGACCACTAGTAATGACTTTCAAAAATGTGGCTGCTAAAGCTACACTGCTGTCACTTGGCAGTGATGTGAACTGTGATCTTTAAAAGCTCTGAGATCTCCCTGACACTTTCTGGCCAGACAGGGAGACCCAGGTTATGCATGTGTGACATCAGCAGAGCCGAAGCTGGATCCCCACACAGAAGCAGAGAAGAGAAAATGTATATTTATTGTACACAGCTTGTATTTATCTTTAGGACAGTTAACAGGTAAACCCGCCAGGGAGAGAGCAAAGCCCAGGAGATGGAGGAGATGATCCTTGTGGTTCCCTTCCAACTTAGGATAGCCCATGATTCTAAGTAAATTACTATGGGCCTGTGCTTCTGCCCAAGGAACGGGTATGTACAAGCCTCTCAAGTGATTCTCAGCTCTGCAAAGTCCCCATTCTCTAAATATTTTAAGACATCTTAAAATATTACATGAACACATGAGAAGTGGAGAGAAATTTCCAGACATCTGTCTTCTCTGCAGCATTAGTGTGTATATCTCCACCAATACCCAGACAGTCCAGTGGCCACCAGAACTGTCTTGAATCACAAGCAAACCCCACTTGCTCCTCCCAGCCTGGGCTGCCTCCCATGAAAACATAAAGCCAGTGGGTATCTCTCCCAGGAGGCCAGGCAATACCCCAGTACTCCCTGAGGCAAGTGGGCCGACTGCCTCCTACACCCCTGAAAGTCTGGAGGCTGCAGGAAAGCCAGAACGTGTTGAACGAGCCCTGCTGCCACTGCTAGGCCAGCAGTTCCCAATCAGCAGTGGATGCTGTTGTTCTTTAGACACCATCTGTCGCAACAGCTGCTGGTGGCTTTCCAACAGGCTCTCCAGCACAGCTCTAAAACTCTCAGTCAACCACCTCTTATCTAACCTTGATGAGGGAGGGTGAAGATCATGGTCACTTTGGCCCTCTTACGTAGGGCCTGCAGTGGCACTGACCACCATAAATGAAAGTGTCACTTAGGACTGCAAGAGAGGTCACCAGAGCCTTTCTGGGAGCGCCTGCGTGTGGTGTGGTGGGAGCAGGGCAGGGGAGGGGGCTTTCTCTAGCTGACAGCCCCCCACCACCAGGTGAGCAGACAGTCCAGCATCCGGCTTGTCTCTTCTTCAGGGTGGCCTCTCTAGTACAGAACAGCCCCGTGAGAAGCCTGAGCTCTACCAAAGGCTGAACAGTTTTTGTTAATCCCCAAGAGCCTCTCCTCTCCCTAAAGGACACCCTGCAGAGCCCACGGGCAGCACGGCCCTGCTCGTTCCCAGGCTCGCTGCAGGCGGGCTCCCCACAGCCTGCGACTCCCTTCACACACCAAGGTGCAGTAACACCCGCACAGCGCTTTCCCCTGTATTTTTATATTCTGATTATGTAACTGTGCTGCTTGCATAACTGAAACAACAATAAATGTAGGATTTGTCTAAGAATCAACACAGAGCAGCTCCCGTCTGCCTCCCAGCCGTGCCGCTCGGAGCACAGAGATAAGGTGGGTGCCATGTGTGTTAGGGGGAGGCACTCTCCGAGGAGTGGCCACGTGCTGTGTCCCTGCATCCACCAGGCACCTCCTATGAAACATGGACATCGGAGCATGTTGGGCCTGTTAGCTGAAAGTGTCTTTTATTCAATGCTGGCTTTTCAGCACTGTTGTTTATTTTCCTAGCAGGTCTCCTGTGTAATTTTTATAAAGATTATAAGCAGTGTGACCAGCCTGCCCTACTTTTGACAGTTCCATAAAATCAGTATTTTTACTTCAATGAAAAACGTATTGAAAATCACTTTCAGCAATGCACCTTTATGACTTTTGTTGTGCTAACTTTAAAAAAACCGTAATTCTGATTGCCTCCTTGTTCAGAAGATTTTTCACATTGGCATGGTTCACTATCAGACTGAGGATTTTTTCAAAACTCGTTGGGCACAATGTCCTAATTACACTGGACCTCAGTTTATACCATGTGACCAAACATATATCTCTGAATGACACCATGTAATACATACTTCTGGAAGCCTAGAGCCATCCCATGTTTAAGACCATCTGAAAACAAATGAAATGGAAAGAAACACGTCGAAGCAGCAGAGAGCAATCCCTTAGTGTGGCTCCTACCTGTGCCTGCTGCTTACCTCGAGCGTGTTGGAGGTACACCCGTAACACCCGTACGGCGCTTTCCCTGTATTTTTATATTGATTATGTAACTGTGCTGCTTGCATAACTGCAACGACAATAAACGTGGGGTTTGTGTAAGGATCAGCGCCGGGCAGCCCCGGGTGTGCGGGTGTCCCGGCCAGCCTCCCGCCCGGAGCGGAGCGGGCAGATAAGGTGGGTCCGTGCTCTATCGCAGGGATGCACTGCCCGTGCCGCCCGGCCGGGGACAACGTTAGCATTCACTGCATGAGATACTGCCCCCCGGCCTCACCGGAGCACGCAGGGCAGACAGCCCCCCGCTGCCCGCTGTCCCCGTCCCCGCGGGGTCACCTCCCCTGCCCCCGCTGCGCTGCCAGCGCGGCCCCCCGCGCGGGACGGTCCGTGCCCAGCGGGGCCGGTGGTTGTGCCGGTGCCGGTCCCGGCTGTCCCGGCTGTCCCGGCTGTCCCTGCCCCCGGGACGGGAGCCCCGGGGGTCCGGCCGGGCCGCCCGTCCCTCCGCGGGGGCTCTGCCGGGCCGCCCCCCCGCCGCGGCCGCATCAATCATTAAGGGCGGCTCGGGTGTGCAGCGCCTCCCTCCTCGGGAAACCCTACCCGGGGCGGCGGGGCCGGCCCTGCCCGCTGCTCGGGAGCGCTGGATGCGCCGCCGGTCTCCAGTTACGGCGATGCGGGGCGGCGCGGCGGGCGGAGGCGCGGCGGGGCCGCCGCTGCAGTGAGCGCTGCTGCCGGCGGCGCAGAGGCGCTCACACACCGCGGAGCCTCCGCCGGCGGCCGCGGGCGCTGCGCCTCTGCCGAGCCCGGGCGGGGAGGCGGCGGGCCCGGGGCCGGCCGGGGCAGCGGCAGCGGCAGCAGCGGCAGCAGCAGCAGCAGCACCATGCCGGAGGGCGAGGGGGACAAGGAGGAGGCGCCGCCGCCTCGCCCTGCCGCCCTGCTGCGGTGGGATGAGGTGCCCGAGGACTTCGTGGAGTGCTTCATCCTCTCGGGCTACCGGCGGCTGCACTGCTCGGCGCAGGAGTGCCTGGCCTCGGTGCTGCAGCCCACCAACGAGACCCTCAACTTCTGGACGCACTTCATCCCGCTGCTGCTGTTCCTCAGCCGGTTCGCGCGGCTGCTGCTGCTGCGGGGCGCCGGGGACGTGCCCTTCCACCACCCGGCGCTGCTGCCCCTCTGGTGCTACGCCTCGGGCGTGCTGCTCACCTTCGCCATGAGCTGCACCGCACACCTCTTCAGCTGCCTCTCCCCGCGCCTCCGCGCCACCTTCTTCTACCTGGACTACGCTTCCATCAGCTACTACGGCTTCGCCAGCACCGTGGCCTACTCGTACTACCTGCTGCCCGGGCTGAGCCTGCTGGACGCGGGGGCCATGAGCCAGTACGTGCAGCAGCGGCTGGGCTGGCAGCTGGACTGCAGCCTGCCCATCGCGGCCTACCGCGTGCTGGTGCTGCCCGTGGCGCTGGCGCTGGCCGTGGGCTGCACGGCCGCATGCTGCCGCAGCCGGGCCGCCTGCTGCGCCTACCCCTTCGCCGTGCGCACCTTCGTCTTCGCCATGCCGCTCAGCATGGCCTGCCCCATCATGCTCGAGAGCCTCCTCTTCGACCTGCGCACCCGCAACCCCACGCTCTTCGTCCACTTCTACCGCCGCTACTTCTGGCTGCTGGTGGCCGCCTTCTTCAACGTCAGCAAGATCCCCGAGCGCATCCAGCCGGGGCTCTTCGACATCGTGGGGCACAGCCACCAGCTCTTCCACATCTTCACCTTCCTCAGCATCTACGACCAGGTGCACTACGTGGAGGACGGGCTGGCCGAGTTCCTGAAGGCGCCGCTGGCCGCCCCCACGTACCTGGGCACCGTGGGGTACATGCTGCTCCTGACGGTCTGCCTGGCCGCGGTCGTCAGGAGGTTCCTCGGTGTCGCAGACCTCTGCAAGCAGGACTAGCCAGGCCAGCAACCCTCGCGACAGTGACCACCGTAGCAGTGACCCTTGGGCTGGAGACCCTCGGGCTGGTGACCTTCAGACCGGTGACCCTCCAGCCAGCCCCAGCGCGCCCTGAAGAAGCTGTGAAACCTGGGGGAAGCACACCTGTGGAAGAGCCAGGTCCCTTTCATGGAGGGTTTCTGGAGAAAATGGCCATGGCGGAACTGCTCGTGCTCTTTAAACTACTAGGTTACCAGGGGAAGCAAGCAAATGCTTACTGGTATGTTGCTGCTTAGAGTATAAGCTGAAATAATTTAGCTCTGCTACTAGGAAGAATGCATGAATGGTGAATGCCACTTACTAATTTCATAACAATTAGATTTAAACTAGCTCTGTATATACATATATATTTATATATCTAGCTATATATTTATTAGCTATATATATGTGTATATATATGTATACACTTGAAGACATTTGTGCAATGATTACTCATAGACTTTTAATCGACTCCTATGTGAAATTTCCTAGCAGATTATGCACTGACATTTATCTTCCTCTGTGATGCTGTAACAGGCCTTTGTAGCCACATACTGAATTTTAAATGCAAACAAATCAATAGCTATCTATAGTTTCTAAGGTCTTGCAGCCTTTTCAGCCAGGGAACAATAGATTTAAAAGAGAGAGGAAAAACAGCTGTGAATTATTACAGAATTACCAGTTGATGGAGAGACTTTAATCAGACAGGCAGTGAGTGGTTGGTGTAACCACTCGGATACTAAAATAAAAAAAAAGGATATGTAAAATAACTGAACCAGAAAGGGGTCAATGGAATGGGGGCAGGGAAAGAAGAAGGACACTGCATAATGGCATGGCTCTTCCCTCAACACGTCAGGAACATCTGTTGTGTTAAGGGGGTTGCTAAGGGGCCCCTTTATCTTCCTTGGTAAATCACCCCCAAATCAGCTCTTTAGAGTCAAAGTCAGACGCCAGACTTTCTATAAACCCCTGCCAAGCTCGATGGGAGTTCTGTGGATGTAAAGAGAGTAACTGATGCATGAGATCTCATTCTGGATCTTTTAAAGAGCTACATGGAACTGGTTTCTTCTGCTCTTTAATTAGAGCACTGTCAGAGTTACCATCCTAAAATTAGTTGCAGAATAAGGTACTGCTGAATTTGAGTTCAGGAGCTAAAATCTCGCTCTAGAAGTACTGGATACTGGCACTTTCTCATCATTCCCCACCTTTTCCTATTTTGATTAGTTGTGGCTGCAGCTGGGTGTGTTGAAGTCCTCTTTCAGAAGCTTTGGGGGAGTTCAAAGACAAGAATTAAGAGATATTTTCCAAAGCAGTATCTTTCCAGAGCAAGCCAGGTTTTACACTTGTCACACAACAAAGAGCTAACTATAGTTTAAATTTACTCTCTGTATACAGAGACATTTTTGTAAACTATGTGCAGATTTTAAGTAGATGCATTTTGATTTTTGTCTGACAGAACAAGTTATGCAATAATATTACACAAGGGGGTTACAAATCAAACTTCAGGTGAGAAACTACTTGTATATGCCATTGTCAGAAGGGTGGTATTTCCTTAGGAAACGCTGGTGTCAGACTGCACAATAGTGTAGTGACTCTTTTACTCAGCTCCTGTTGTAGAAATAGATTTCTGCTTGGGTCTTTCCCATTTTCATGGACATGGCATCTGAACCCCAACAAAATATTTTGAGTGCAATCCATAGACTCCTGTAAGACAAAGCCCCCTTTGCTTATAATGGGAATGTAGGAAGAGCTATAGCCAGGGATTATGAGGCCAAATCCTTAATATGAGTCAGAATCATCACAGAAACCAATAAGTTATATGTCCTGTACCAATGTCAGCTTTGTGAAAATTTCTCTATGAAAGCGCATAAGCTAGAAGAAAATTAAGCTCACTTCATTTTATCTCCACCCATTTTAAGTACAATCTTTTAGATTCTCATTGAATGATTAAAATGGCCTAACAGAAAGATGTACTCTTTGCTAGCCACAATTCTGGTAGTACATCATTTCTGGTAGGGTCACATATGGTCTCAAAGAGATTGGCTAGAATTTTCTAAAACAGCAGTTCCTAAACTGTGGCCCCTTGAGTTACTGCTGATGGGCCTTAAAAAACAGCATGGCCCCGTGTGGCTAGCTCTGTTTGGTTTTCATTTGCCAACCTGCATTGAAAGAAAATGAAAACTACATGAAGTATTTTTAATTTTACATTTTTTCATTAACTTATGTCATAAATGTAGCATTGCTTTATTCAGCCAACAAAGCAGAAAATGATCTGCACCACTGGGAGAGGAGGCTGGTTCACAACAGTTATTCTTTGAAATGTGCTTTATATTGTGAAAACCCTGAAAACTCAGAAAGCCAGTGGATCAACACCTGCAACAATGTCATCCTATGAATTTCTACAACTGCAAAAAGAGGCCAAAAATCTTTGAGATGGGCTGTACTCAAATTAAAATAATAGTGGCGTAGTAGTTAGAACCCAATGACTCATCCAAGTTTCAAAACTAATTATGTGGAAAGGGTTTGCCTGGGAGATGCCACTAGCACATCCAACCAGCAATTAAAAACTAAGAAATAAATGAAAAAGGCCAGGGACAATAAATCTTAGCACTAGAAAACAGCTTGGAAACAAGCAACAGTAAAAGCCAAATGTAAAGACCAGGCTTTTAAAGCATACTGTATAATGAATTATATTTGTTCTTGTCAGTCACAATGTAGAGGACATCTCGAGAGGCAATGTCAAAAATGGCTGTTGCTAACTTGTAAAAATACATTTGATATTTGCAGTTCAGCCACGCAGGGTCATCTATATATATCTCAACGATGGATAACAGTGTAAAGTTTGGATTGCAACCAGTTGCAATTTTACTGGCACCTTACTGCTGTTACCAGAGTTGCCTATGAGCCCCAGTTACACTGGAGATTTGGTACCTGGCTCTGATATTAAGAATATTGCTTCATTTAGAAGTTGGCAAATTGTTGAGGCACATGTATGGGCCTGAGCACCTCATGAAATTATTTGTACACACTGGTTGCAAGCACTGCTCTCTGAGCCACTGTAAGCAGACTACAGGAATCCAGAGTGAATGGCCACAGGGAGATGTGGTTAGAGTTTGAGTTCTAATTAATGTTCTTTTGTTTGTCTGTTTGTTAAAAAAGAAGTGGCTACAAAGTGAAAAGGTACAGCAAGTGTGGAGACTATCTAGGGAAATGCTACCCGAGTGTCTGTGTTTATCCAGTGAAGGACATGTTGGTAGATAATTGCTCCATTTGCTATGTCCGATGGCCAGTCTACGTAAATATGGACAGAACAAAACTGAGTTAAAGAGATTAAAAGTAGAACAAGATATCTATAATTACAGTGCTTGAATTTGCTCACGTAGAAGTGAGTCAGCACATGTGTGACTTGTAAGAGTGCAGGATGATTTCTTGGTGTGAAAGCACACATGACTGAACATGTGTAAGCATGTCCAGAGTTTACACAAGAGGTCTAACCTGCAGACTGGATGTATAAGGACCTCCTAGAAAATAAGCTTTTTTGCATAAGTATGTGTCATAATGTTTTTTATTGCCTGGTACCTGCCATAAGGTCTACACTCGCTGCTCGTGTTTAATACCAAAAAGGCTTGTCAGGCCTTTTGTGGTAGAATTTGTGTGGGAGTGGGAGCCGAGGTGAGGACTGGAGCACAAGGGGATGGCCTGGAAATGCCTATGTGTCTTTCTGACTTGGGCCAGCACTGACCTCCAGACTGACACACCTGTGCCCATGGGAGCTGCCTGTTGATGGGGACAGTTCTCAAGAGTGCTGGTGGCACAGACACCCCTCCTTGCAGTCAGCATGTGCCTAGAACTGCAGTCTACACGTTGGCATATAATTCACTAAACACTGGGCACTTCCAAGTAGCCTGTGAGCTTTAAGCTCATCTTTGTGTAGGATTGCTATACCTGATCTGTAATAATTACCTGTGTTCTGTGGTGATACATTATTTCTTCTTCTGCATCATATTCATTTCAATGTCACTCTCCAGAATATCTGTGAAGCTCTGAGCAGCTTCATTAGCAAGACTGAAACATGCAGTCTGGAAACAAAGGGAAAGGTTTCATCTGCATGCTGCACTTACAGAAATTTAGCAGTTAAAAGTAGAAACATGTTGGGTTTTTTTGCTAAAATGATAGTTCTGCCTAGTTGTCCAGTTGTCGTGCTTGTTATTTATTTGCTGAATCCAGCCACTTTGTCAGGTTTTTGTCAACAGTGTACCTGCAGAAAATGACAGTATGAAAATTTTACTACATGTTTAAGTGAACTCTCTGAGGCAGCACATGCATAAAGCATTATTGCACTAAACTCAGTTGATTACCATCCACATGCCTTACAGAAGCAAATCATACTTGTAGTAATTGCCCAGATTAAACTGTTTTTCATTGCCTATGAGAGTGAAAATGACCAAGTGGCCAGTAAGAAGCTGAGGAGTTGGGCACTCCTGGGGCCTTGTCCCTGCTTTGCCACTACCTGTTCTGTAATCTAGGGCAAGTTGTTTAAACTGTGTTCATTTTGAATGAGTTTAATTCATGTGAAACACTGGAATTGTACCAGGGTTGAATTTGACCCTCTGTGTCTCAGTTTCCGCATCTGTAAGATGGGGAGAATATACCTTACCTACCTCGCAGGGTTGCTCTGAAGACTAGCTAATGTTTGTAAAGCACTTAAAAATGCAAAGACCCTCCTTGGTGCTAAGAAGAAATATTACTGAACTCCGGCAGAGAGAATGTTATTTTTTCCTCATCTCACAGGGAGAGGAACATGAACATTTCTAGACCATGAAGTTTTGGGACAAACCGTTGTCATTGCCATACTCCTAGAAAGTTCACATCCTGTGTCCTTTGTAGCTGATGGCAAAATTTCCACTGGCTTCAAGTGGGGGGCAATCAAGACCTCAGCAGTATTAAACAGGCTGATTAAACACTTAAGGGTCAGGAGTAAAGAGAAAACATACATGAGTTACATATTCTTCTCTTCAGGAATTCTCACTGGTAACTTGTACTGAGGGGCATTGTAATACTGACATGAGGCCTCGTTGTTTGTTTAGTCATGGATTGTATTCCAGTTACGATGAAACAATGAAGCACGATTTTCCTTCATCAGTGTCTGTAAGACCATGATTATGTCTCAGTTGCCATTGGGAATTTCAAACTACATCAAGCTACTTCTTATCAGAGTGAAAAGACCTTAAATAAATGAAGCTTTTAAGTAAACGTGTAATCATTTGGGAACATAAAATTATATTGATAAAACAACTTTCTGGTTTTCCCTCCTGTTCCCCAAAACCAACAACATGGAGTCAATCCTATAGCTGAGTGAAAACTGAACTTGGATCTTCTGACCACATGTGTGTCTCTTCCTTTGCCAAGGAGCCCTGAATAATAATCCTGCTAACGCACTCTGCCCATCTCCTGGAAGGGCTGATACAAACAGCACCACTGAGTAGAGGACCATGTTTTTAAGAGCTTTTCTAATTGGCAGCAGTAGCAGAGGGGAAAAAAAGACATCAAAGGGTTTGAGTGGTTCATTAAGTTAAAGCCTGTACCATTAGAAATTCTCCCTATCTGAGTATATTCCTAGCTTCTCTTAGACACATGTAAGTCAGGGCAATGCAACCAACACCCAAATTACAGCTGAGACTTTACTCTTTTCTCCTCAGATGAGATGCAAGATGCCGAGGCAGTGTCACATGCACTGAAAGACACAGATCTCCATTCAAGACACTTAGTGTCTTGGAGCTGGGTGTGGAATACAGTTAAATAATTTTCACATCTTGCTTAGACAGATGCTGCTTCATTCCACTGAATTCAGTAATAAATTATTGACCAAGACAAAGGAAGCAGGCTTTTGCTTAAGGTTGCCTGTAAGGGAACACCACCAGCAGACTTCTGCTTTCAGGGCAATTGCTTCCTGGGCCATACTCAGAACACGGAGGATTCTGAAGTAGGGCTTTGCTATTTCATGGGAATGCCTTAGGATTTGTGGTTGTAGCTGGGGGTTAATAGTACAGAGAAACAGATCATAGCAAGTCAATTCTGTCTGCTAGAGATTCAAGCACGCTTTAGTAGGAGGTACCATATTTAAGGGTCTGTGCATGCAGTGAACAAAAGGTGTGAATTTTGTGTGGTTCTCTTGGGAGGGTTTGAAAATTTACTCTTTGTACACTTTTGGATGCTGACTACTGTCTATGTAATGACTATGCATTTTTAGCAAAAAAAAAAAGTGTGAGCTATAAATAAAGTTGATTCTGAGTACATTTTTGCAGAAATGCATTTATAAAGTTTTTTCTCATTCCTTAGTATAACTTACTGTGACACCTGTAGGATCAGAAGTGTGTTGAATGTAGTTATCTTCAAACACAGATGTTGGTGTGAGTACAGGAACTTCAAATTCTTGTACAGTGGTGTTGGTATCTCTGAAAACACTATACTAGCAAAAGTATTGTTGCCATTTTGTTGGCTTTTATATTTTAAAGCGATAAAATAGCATCACTGCCTTTTTAGTTCTCCAGTATCTATGCTAATTAATGATAGCCATCCCTGTTATATTAAGATCATTAATGTGTATAAGGTGATCAGTGTTCAGCCTACAGTGCTTGCTAAAAAATCATAAAATCGGTAGCAACAGCAATATCAGGAATCACATCAAAATACTGAGTGCGAAATGAAGAGGTCTATTTGGCATCAAATAAAGTGTCCCATTTGGAGAGTAAGAATGTTTCAAGTGACAAAATACTGTTTTCAGTCCAAGTCAGGCACCAAAAAGCGCTCAATCAACTGCAGGTACATAAACTATCTGCTTTAAGCCTCTTCTGTCAAAATTCAGCAGGACAGGATGTATCCCAGCATAACTGCAGGCACCCCTTGATACTGTTAAAAGACAGCACAATGGAAAACTAGGATCTGCTAGTTGAGGCCTGTAGAATTCCTTCAAAAGTTCTCAAATTCTTGACACTTATTTGCAGACTTTGTACATTCTGTTTGAAATGTGGTAATGACTTCAAGTATTTGATGATCCCAGCAAAAATATCCATTGCCCCCTCACAAACAGATGCTTCAAGAGACCACATCCTACAAATAAATGCTTCACAAGACTGCATCCTGCTATTTAAGGCCCTTTGTAGTGTTATCAGTAGGCTCTGGATCTGAGGGAAACCTCAGCAAACTGACAGAGCCAGTGAAGATGGAAGAATACTGAGCAGAATGATAGGCAACAAAAGCTACAGCTGCTAGGACAGGTAATTTACTGAGGTCAGTACCTCAGCCTTTAGCTGAGGTGGCTTCATAGTTATTCTGATAATCTACTGGAAATCTGAAGGCAATCTACATTTTGTTACAGTGACATCACTTCGCTGACAAATGGCCTTAAAAGTCAGGACAGTGTGTTTGCGGAGGAACAAAGGAACATCTGACACACAACAATAACCTTCAGATTTTATTCTCTTATCACAGGATAATGTATGGTTAGTAGGATTTGCGAGTGGAGATGGAACTCATTGAAAGTTAAAAAGCTGATAAAAATGTAAAGCAAATCAGTATTAATGCTAAATCTTGGTTTCAGTGATGAGAGTCTCCGGGGCAGACACTACAGATGCACTTCCTGCATCAGAAAACCCACTATTATAGGGCAGATTTCATATCAAGAGTGGCAATACACTTCTGTTAGTGGGGAACTGGAAATTCTTCTCTTGCCAGGGAGCACAGCCTTTGGGTATGTGATACATGCTTTACAGAAGCATAACAACAGCATCACACAATCTTTTTGGAAAGCAAGCAATTTTATAGAGTTCTCTAATTTGAGTCTCTCTTGCATCCAAGATCTAATCCTTTATGTCCCTCCTGACTGATGAAACATGAAAATACAGGGTTTTTTTAATTTTTGGTGTTAAGCATACTTCTCATCTATTGTCCTCTATTTGCTAGGAAACATTATTCTCCATCACTCTTCTCTATTCTGAGAAACTGGGCAATTCCACTTTACAAGAAGAAAAACCCTGATTTTTTTTTTCCCCTCTCTTTATATGCTGGGCTCTCTGCATCCACAGTCCTGGGGCTATGGAATTCAATCACTAGCACTTAGTAGTGTTCCAAAATCTCAGCTTTTCTTTTTAGCAGCACTTGGAAAGACAACTATGAAATGTCAGTGGGGTGGATAACAAGCAGCAATATCCACAGCCCTCAGAAATAATATAAATAATGAGCAAAAGGTAAACAGGTCCCTTGGACAGCTTCTCTGATACCTTTGTATAGCCAAGCATCATCTCTCATTATCCCAAATTTAGTGAAGCTCATAAGCACATGCTTAACTTTAATATGAATGTATGTTTATCTTTGTTCATTGACAGGGGTGAACTTTTCCTTGTGTTTAAGTGTGCTATAGAAGCAGAGCCCTAATGAGCAGACAGTGCCAGGGAAATCCTGCCAGCAAGAGTCTGGCACAGCAAATTCTGCCATTCAGCCCTAAGGCAGTGTCCTACCCCCTGACACCCAAGACTCCCATTCCTTCCTTGGCCTTAGCATTTTAAAGCATTCTCCTTTCAGGTCATTGTCTGAAAGATTTTAATACAAACCAAAGAGCAAAATACAAATGTAAAGCTAGAAACACACTGACTTGTAATGAAATAAAACTGCAAATTTTCTATCTGTACCAATTACATTATCAAAACATTGTTTCTTGCAGTCTGGTAGAAAACCATAGCTTGGAGAAAAACAGTTTAGAACAGTAACCAGAATCACTGAGCACTATCAAATATATTCACTAGCTAACCTAGTTAAAAAGAATATTTATTTCTGTATTATATAGACTCAAAGATTAAACACAGAAGACATATATTCTATGAAGAACAGCTTTTTCCCTAGCAATAGACCATGTTCCTCCAAACTGTAACTATTCTGCTCAAACAGAAGCATGCCATCTCCTTTATTTTAAAGTTCAGATGTACTTTGGATGATAAAAAAAGAATCTGACAACTGATTTCAGTGAAACACAGGGAATTGACTGTATGCAAGAGGGGAGAGCATGCTCAACTGCAGTATTCAGGTTGTTACGTTAGTATCACTTGAAGTCACAGCTAGCTCAGCATCGAGCAGCCCGGACACCTCAGAGGGAATACTCAGCCAGTGTTTGTTCAGATCTGCTTCTACTGCAACTATCAGTAATCCAAAGGATATAGTGAATTGATATAATGAATGGAAAACAGCACATATCTCCATAACAGGTAATCTGTGATGAGTATATTCCTGTATTCAGACATAAGGCTGAATTATTTATATGGTAAATATGTTCAGACAGCAACATTTATAAATAAATTGGTAGTTTCCCACATATTTGTTTGAGATCTCCACCTGTTAGGAACAGGACATTTTAGAAGTCTTGCTTATTAAAGGAGAAAAAAAGGGGGAAGATTAATCTCCCAGAGTTTGAAAGATTTGTTGCTTTTGACTTTGCTGGCAGACTCGTTACATAGGTTTGCACAAAGCAAATGAACTGGTGTACTTACAAATATTACAAAATGAAGTAATCACTGCTTTCTCTTGTCAAAGTCACAGTGACTTTCTCCAAGCAGAGTAACTGAAGACCCACAATGAATCCAGCCCTCTCCCCTTCACAGCAATTGTGGCTTGGAATGTGAGTCCTCTGTGGAAAGTACTAGATGCTCACCTAGTAGTACCAAACAGTTTCGTGCTGCCTTTAAGCAACCCCAGGGAATATTATTCATTAGCCAAATATGCACAAATAGCTAGGAAATATTTACGATTTCCAGGCTCTGGAAGTGTCACGATTTCTAGCTTCAGTGTCATGGCAGACCTGCCAGGTATGTCCCAGGCATGAATGATTTCCAGCTTATTAATCAACACTCTTTGTTTTAAAAGCCATTTCAGTCCCCCAATAGCTCCTGAATTAAATGATCTGCAACAAACAACCTGGTAAATGAATTCTCTAAGGTGTCAACTTCCCATGTGCAGCATAATAGGTCAGCAGTAGTGAGGTTCCCTTCACAAGTAATTCCTGAGCTAAATTCACAGAAAAGCACTAGACTCAATTCTCTTCCCTTGGCATTTTGCCTGGAAGGCTCAAACAGACTGGAGAATAATACTGACTAGCAAAAAGCTCTTTTACCCTACTATTCCCTAATCACATCCCTCCAGTAGCAGCACAGAGGATGCAGCAGGAATGCCGTGTGGCACAGCACATCTCTACACTGCATTCTCTACACCCTATTCGGGGTGCAGAGCCATATGATCCCACCAGGGCTGCCCCCACACACTTGAGTCAAAGCAGCCTGAGAACCAGGTGGGTACAGCCCTGCCTGCTGTGCCAAGTGAACCTCAGAATAAAGGGATTCAGTCCTGCTGTTCAGAGGAAGGCTTTGCAACCTTAGTCTGTGCCCAGCAGACCCGTGGAGGACACTGAGATCAGCCAGCAGGAGTTTCCTAGACAAGGTTTGGTCTTACTCAGCTTTAAGTGAACTCTCAGTCTTCTAACTCAGCTATCAGTGCTCTGGAGTCTCAGAGTTTGATTGAATCCTCCTATTTCACCAGCCTGAAATGAACAAAAAAGGACAAAATAAATTATTCAAATATATTGAGCAATACCAGGTAATTCAGACATTTTTTTAGCGTGCCCCAGTCAATGCACACAGCAGGCCAGCAGCACAGCAGTGTATGGCAGACCCAGGGCAGTGCAGCAGTAAAGGCAGTGTATGGCAGACCCAGGGCAGTGCAGCAGCACAGCAGGGTATGGCAGACCCAGGGCAGTGCAGCAGCAAAGGCAGGGTATGGCAGGCCCAGGGCAGTGCAGCAGCACAGCAGGGTATGGCAGGCCCAGGGCAGTGCAGCACAGCAGTGTCCCTGCTCAGCCGGGCAGTGTCCCTGCTCAGCCGGGCTGTCGGCAGGGTTTGGGGCCGGAGCCGCCAGGAGGAGCGCGCTGACCGCTGCGGCTCCCGGGGATGTCCCTGGGCCAGCCCGGTGAGCCCCGCGATGGCTCCAGACGGACACATTTTTTCCGCGGAGCTGGCCGCCGTACTCCTCACCCGCAGCGCACAGAGGGGAGCGCGGCAGTGCCCGCCAGGCGCCTCCGCCCTGCTGTCCTTGGGTGCTGCACGGCCGGGGAAAGCGCTGCCCTCTGTGCCTCCCTCCGCTGGGCACCTCTGCGGTCCCCAGGGCTCGTTTGGAAGGGATGCCCCATCCACGTAACACTCTCAGGGAGAAGCTGGCACCGAGAGCCTGACCGTCTGGCAAGAATAATGCCTTAGAGGCAGCTGCTTGCCGATATAATCCCATATGAAAAGAAAAACTGTTTTGAAGGGGATGACGCTGCTTTCCTAGGCATTCCTGGAAGATAAACTGAGCATGAGTCAGTCAGAGTGAGAGTATGCATCTTGCCATGTTGACAAAAAACAAAACAGGCAATAAGTAAAAAAAAAATTCTGAAAGTATCCTCTTATGCAGGATTTCACCCTCCAGTACCTGGAAGGTGCAAAGTTGAGCAGCTGAAAGTCATCCATTCAGAAATGGCTCCTTCCTGGCCTGTGAGGATTTCTCAGGACAGATTCAGGGCAAGTGAGAGGGACCAGCCCTGAGAAAGCCTGGGCCAGCCGTGAGGCACACACCTGGCTGGCACAGTGCCATGTCCATCCTGCCACAGCTGACCTGCTGCCTACTGGATGTAAACAACTTTTAATCTGCCACTCAGTTTTCAGATCCACATTTGCACAGCCTACCTACCATATTCCCAGCTAATGTCAAACAATGCACATAGATTTCATTCTACAGTTTTCAACACTTAAGGCATTAAAAGTACTTTCTGAAATGTTGGTGTCCTCTTTTTGGCTCTAACATTGCAATGTTAATTAAAGTATTGTAACAGTGCTATGATTCAATCGGTGCTTGCTAGTTTACAGCAGGAGCTGTTGGACTAGCTCTGCTGTTTGTAAAGCAGAGCTGATACTCATCCGTCCTGCTCAGTGACAGCACAGACACCAGCTCTTGGCTTGCCATGACTTTTGAGCTTCCCTGTGGAGCTTCAATTCATTTTGGCCAGTGACACTTCACTCCCAACCTGCAGCCAAATATCACACAGCACCTCCGAGACAGCCATGCTTTACTGTCCACTGTTCGTCCTTCAGATAAGCCTGTTCTGGGCACAGGCACAACCCAGAGCTGCCCTGAGGCTGTCAGATGATCTCCACAGCCCTTGTCGAAGCTGGGATAGAGCAAGTCTAGCCCACTCCTTTCTCATTTAACACCAACATATGGGAAAATGTTTCACAGTATGAGTTCCTGTGCAAGCTGCCCAGTGACCCATCCACCTTGTGCTGGCACAAGCTGTGTGAGTCAGCAGCCTCAGTGCATGGGTCTAGCATGGCATCAAAGCATTTCCAAATCTCTTTACTATGCTGTTTTCTTCCTTTCATTTATTCAAACTTTCTGACCCAACTTCACTCTCTCATCCTCTTCTCTTTACAAATTTGAAGCCTGATGTGTTTCTTCAGATCAGTGCAAGCTGAGCACTGACAACTGCCTTGAACGTGGGTGGAAGCTCTCTGAGAGAAACCGAGGTGGAGCAGACGGTGCCTGTCCTTGCTGCATTCAGGGCACTGCTCCCTGTGTCAGTGCCACACCAGTGCCCTGCCTGAGGCTTGCTGAACATAGTGTAGCTACAGGTATTTCTGTCACACAGGCAGGATGTACAACTGATTTCCTAAATACCTGTGGCCTTTCAGTAGTCTTCTCTTCCTGTCTTTTACCACTGGTTGTATTAGCACTAAAGAAGAGTAAATAATTCTACTAAATAATTCTATACAATATGGTCAAAATGCAGCGACATGCAATCATGCTTGTACATTCAGTTAAATGCAGTAATAACATAATTTATTCTGACATACTATTGAAAACTCAAGGCATTTATTTCCTCACACAGTCCAGCTATAGGTAAAGTTTTTCTGGGTGTTTCATACCAATTATATAAACTCTACACACAACCTATCTAGATACAAAATATCCTTGAGGGTGAAATTCTAGACTCTCAAAAATTTGCTTTGGCAATAGCAAGATTTACTGTTTTTCTTGTCAGATTTTGTTCTCAGGACATCGGTTATCATTTCCTTGTTGACAGATTTTGCGTATCTCAACATGACTGATTGACTTGCAAGTCAAATCAATGACAACCCAGAGGCCTCACCATATTTCCTGACAACAACTGCTGGGATTTACTCTCAACTAAGAGTATAAGAAGTGTTCTGCAGTACGAGCCACATCTTTTATGCTCAATGTCAAACATAACAGGCTTCTAATAATAGAACCACTACAATCTGTCCAGCTATTCCAGTCCTGGATCTGCCACAGGAAGCATCTCATGAGGTCACAGCTAATACAGTAACCAGTGACCCTTCTTAGTGACATGGTTAAGAACAGAAAGGCTTCAAATGTTGGGGAGTTTTCTCATCTACAACACTCTCCTAAAGGATTTAGTGGGGTGAGTTTCAGCGATATATTTACAGTTCCTCTTACACAAATTATCACAGCATACACAGAACTCTGGGATTTTCGTAAGGCTCTTTATAAGTAGGAAGGACATCCATCTACAAGGTATGCTGATGCCCAATCTCTAATTTCAGACCTCACTTATAGCTGTGTATTCAAAGATTTTTATTTTATGATGGGAACATAATAGAAGAAATAGGAATGTAATAGGGAAATAAAACTTTCCCCACACTACCCTTAATTCAAAGAATTTTCTCAAAAATTTTCACATTCCCTTACGTTACTTCCATGAAGTGATTAAGTCACAGAAGTATCAGTTGCTTTGGGACTGGCTGTTAACAAAATAAAATAAACAGTTTTAAGCTGTTGCTCAGCTTTGACTACAGGGTGATAGTAATGCTCTGGTCCAGCTGGCATTACAGTGCAATGTTCTCACCAGTGCTCAGCTGAATTCTTACCTTAAGCCTACACAGAATTTGTGTGACGCCACAGACTTAACAGGAGGCAAAAAAAAACATGCAGAGGTGCCAGGCTTCATGGATTCTACATGCAAAACCTTCATGCCTCCACATCCTGCTGCTGCACAGCCACAGCTCTCAAGGATCCCACCTCGTGCTTTCTGCTGTGCAGCCCCACCATGCCAGCCTTACATCCTCAGCCAGGTTAGGCCCAGCATCCCAGACCCACAGCCCACAGGCAGGAGCAGAGCTGGACAGAGTTGGGAAGTCATGGCTGAAACCCCAGGTCAGAAACCCGAAGACAAGCAGCTACAAACTAAGCTCTGCAGAACCACAGGGGTTTTACATCTGCACCACCTGCACATCGGAGCCCTGGGCCAGGACAGCAGCTTGGCCAGTGACAGCCAGGCGGAAGGACACCTCAACCTCAGCTGGGCAGCAGCTTGTGACACTTTCCCAAAGCCAGGGCCCCTCATCCCATTAGCCCAAAGTCTGTTTCCTGGGTTGGGCTGGGGTTTGTGGAAGGTGCTGTGGTGAACACAACACAGCAGTGAGTGGAACAGAGAAATGCTGCTTCCTCCAAGAATACATGGATTCATGACACTTCCTCATGGTGTTTCTGTACATAGTGTGATGTCTGCCCTTGCCTTTGTCTGCATTCCAAACTGCAAAGGTAAACCACACTATACTAGAATACATGTATACAGTTGTGGCTCCATTTCTTCCCTGTAACACTGGGTAAACTGGGCACCCCTGCCTTGAGCAATTAAGGAAGTGGAGAGCCATTGGAGCATATTTGAAAGACACCAGTTAGAGCTGTGTACCAGTTTCACACTGAACTTCAACAGCAATATGGTGTTAGCATCGAGCTTTATGACCACTGCCAGTGCTCCAGTCTCTCTTTGACAGAATTTGATTTCTGCCTAAAGAAAAATGCTGACCTGCCCCACACAGGAAAGATTCCAGCAGATTCAATAATTCTGCATTTCCCTGCTATGGCTTTAGAAGCATTAACACTTTTGAATTTGTTGTAATAATCTAAGTTTTGGTTATTTTTACCTCAGAGTCTGGACAGATGTACTGTTATACTCTGCAAGCTGTTTTTCCTGGTTGATTTCCACCACATAGCTCCTTTTGTCTCAATCTCTATACAGATTCCATAACAATTTGTACTTGCTTACCTGCTATATCAGCTACATATTCTAGGCTGAATGCTGTACTTGCTGTTTGGTTGTTCTACTTCCATCTGCCAGAGCCTATGTAATATTTAACTCCTTAATTTTGAGTATTCATCTCAATATCACTTGGTAGGTTCTTACCTCTTGCTGACAGCTGCTTGTTCTTTCATAGCTTTTACATAAGATGTGTAGATGCAGAAATATGCCATGTCCCTTCCATCTTCTCTATTTCAAGACAGAGACTTCTCTGCTCTTACAGCAGCTTTCCTTCAAAACTTTCTTTGAAAATCTTTTATCTGAAAATATATGTTTTTAAGGTTACAGGTCATCTCTTGCTCTGCAGTCAAGAATTTCTTTCCAGATGTCAGACACTACTGTGCTTTAATTATACAGTCCTCTGAAGGGCCTTCCACTATGAAATTTTGTTTTGTTTCATGAAAGTAATTTTATTGGCAAAACATATGACTAACAAAAGGGATATGACTCTGTGCTTACTGTATTATGAATTATTACACTGTTTACAGCTGAGCTTTAAAAACAATTTTCAGACAGCTCTGGTTTTTGTGACTAAAGCTTTAAACCTCTTGGGATTATTTTTACTCCTTTATTAAAGCCAGAAGTGGTGAATTTCTAATTCGTGATGCCATTTTTTGTCAGGCCAGACACAGGGGTCTGTAGGTCAGACATAAGCACTGAAACTATCTATGCTTTTTTGAGTTCTCTAATGGAAACTCACAGGAAGTGTAAGGAAATGTTAGAAAATTGTGACACATTGTCCAATTCACAAATTGAGATAAAGTGAGAGCAGTTCTCCTCAATCTGCCTGGAACTTAAATCTTGCTCCTTCTGCCTTAGACCTGAAGGAGAATTTGTTGCCTGAAACATTGTCTGTCTTTTTAGTTGGTCCAATGAAAACTCATTTGTGCCTAAGAACCGTGCCTTGCATGATGCCTTCATTCAGCACAGTGCACAAACACTCCTGCTGGAGCTCCATACAGCCAGTACTATTCAACTGGCAGGCAGGTCTCAAGAGTTCTTTATTCCTGTCAGACACAAACCATTATAGAGCAGCATTCTCCAAGAGACAGATCGGCTTGTGAGGCATATAAATACTGCTTTTCCTTCCATTGATGTCAATAGGAGCAAGGATGGAGGTATGATGTTATGAGATACTAAGTTCTTAAAATATGTTCTGAATGATTTCTATTTTAAGAGCTGTTTTGCTTTGGAGGATGAAAGGTCTGTTCACTTAATATGAGGAACAAGGTCTGTCTCAGAGATGTGGAAGAACATCTATTCATCCAAAAGCTTAGCTATTTCAGGAATAATCTGTAAATTATTTTAAGAGTTTGTTTAAACCGTTGTTAACTATACCTGGCAGATTTCTGGCAAATGCATTATTGTTTCTTTAGACTTCTTCATTCCTTCAAAGAAACTTTTTGGGAGACAGGACTTGTCACTTCTCCTGTTGACACTGTTCTACTTTGTATAAATAATTACACATTCACTGGGACTGGGACTAACACCTCCACCCTCCCCAGGAGGGTTACTGAACCATCAGACTAGAGCATTGTTTTTTCTCTCACCAGCTGGCTCCATGAATATTTAAGTATATTTTACAAAGTGGGACTGTTCCAGTCAAAGGGGCTAATGGTCAAGTCGTTGCTGTGAGGCAGAAACCTAACCTGAATTTGCAGAGGAAAGGAGAATTCCTCTCAAACACAGGTAGGAGTTAGATTTTGTGAGGCATGCTTTCTCTGGATTTGCACATCAGTTTGTATAATCGTTTTGGCAATCATGTCCACAAAAATTACATTTTTAGCATTAAATTGAATAGTTTACACCCAGTGAAATAGTTTGGAAACTTAATTTCATTTAGAAATATGAAAAAATCATATTCAGCTCCTGGGTACTGAGATTTTCTTTCTTGTCCAAGTATTCAGTCAATTATTAGCCCAAACTAACTTGGAAAGTCCTCCCAAATAATATCTTGCTTACCAGTATGGGCTCCACAAATTCTGTGCCTTTTAGCTTAGTCTAACCAAAGTTCAGGTAGGTAATTTTTGCTTTCTGCTTTAAAAACTGTGAAACATGCCTGTTGTCATAGAGTGAAGGGCTTCTGGGAAAGGCAGGGGAACTTGGGAAGTCACAGCCTGAGAAAAACTTCATTTTCCTCAAATGAAAAACATTCAGTTTAACAAACAGACTTATATTTTGAGGGTAATTCAAACACCAAACTAAATCAAAACAGACAAACTGGGATTAGGAGCAGAACAGACTGCTAAACCATCCAAAATTGAATGGCAGATTTAAACCCTGATTCTCATATTAGTACAAAGAACTTGAATAATTCTGAAATGGAGTAAAATTGTCAAAATAAGCTTTGAACACTATAAGGATGCAGTAAAATCAAAAGTCCTGTTGTGTTTGGATCAGATCTCTGGTAATTTTTTTTTATAGCTATAACCTTTCGGGTCTAAGTCTTGCATTAGAGCTTGGCTGGGAATCTATGCTGGAGTCTTCTTCTATGTTACAAGAAAAGTACAGGTGACACTACAGCTATAAATTCATACATTAATAATCTAGGGCAGGTCAGAGGCACAGCACACTGAGTTTTGAATTTATTTAGTTTAATTAGATGTATTTGAATTTCACTTCCATTTAAAGCAGATAATTGAATAATGACACTTAGGAGGAGACTCCAGGGTTAATAATGCCTGAAAATTATTAAAGAATCCACGGAAGCACACTTTCACCTGGGTAAAAGCTGCAACCATGAGAGGGGTGATAACCAAGAGTCAGGCCAGCAAACACTTTAGGTGTATTTAGGGTGGTGCCAAGGCAGAGAAAAGTGTCAGCAGTGTTTAAAAGCCTAAGAACCAGAGCTTTGAAAACTTAGCTGGAAAGCTGAATGCAGAGATATTGTACTGCGTAGACAGTATAAAAATCATGATTTATAACTCAGGCTCCATATAAATCAGTTCCTCTCATTCCCTTTCAATAATCTATATACCTAGCATCACAAATTTACATCTGTGCCTATTTACAGCAAAGAATTCCTTCCTGCTTGACACTGTGCAGGATAATCACTATCAGTGCACTGCAGTCCACCTGGAAAGACGAAGGAATGCTGGCTCAGCATACCTCAGGCAAAGCACTGCATCTCTTAAAGACTGAAAGCACACATAAAACAGGAGCACAGGAGCTGCATCACTCTTTCATGCACTCTGAAAGCCAGGCATAATTGCTTTGAAGTGGAAGCAGTTACAGCAGTGCAGCTCTCCAACTGTAGAACAGGTAACAACAGGAATTCAAATAAATACTTACCAATCCTTGCAAATCCTTTGATTCCTTTTTCAAAGATGTTAACCATCCACCAGAAAATGTTACATGGTAGAGGCAGAGCCTTGAGTCCTTTCCTGCCAGGATTAAAATGAAACTTGACTGTTATCTCAAGAATGAGCTCAAAGACCAGACTTAGATTCTGGAAAGACTTTTCTCCTCTCAAAGTACCCTTCTAATAAGTGAATCGAAGGATTTAAACATAAAGACTCTTTCAAAACAGTTGCCTGTGCTCAACTGTCCACGTCCAAACTGAAGTCAAGTATAGTTTAGGAACTGAAACTAAATTACAGTATTACTTACTCAGTCTGGCCTTTATTTTGTTTGGTGGATATGGGAAATTTCCTCAGAGACTGTTAAAACAAAAATAGTCTGGGGCTCTTGAAGGGATTAAAACAAGTAACTCTTGGAATACAAAAATGATAAGCTGCTGCTTAATTCTGGCCTTGCACTTGTGATTCCTAAAGCACTAAAGGACTATTGCTGAGTTAGAACTGCATACAAGTTCCATGCAGTTGTTGTCATATAACACTAAAAACACTGAAGCATTTTTATGCCAAGTATATACCTAATTTAAATTTATTATGCTTTTTCTCTAATGCTTTTTCAGTGTTTAAGTTACTTTTGTAACCAAAAATGCTACTATCTTGAAGGCTCTGGTCTTGGCTCCTAAAATTTCCATGTATGTTCCACTGATTTTTTATAATTTTCTCCTTAATTCTGTAGCATTTTAATGACCTATAATGTTTTGCCCATAGCAAGAATCACTTATCTAGTGTTCAGATGTGTTGCTTTGCAATACCATGCTGAGACTGATACTGACAATGACATTTCTTTACATATTAAATAACGATGATTCTGTGAAAATCATTGCCCAGCAACATAATAGATCACAGATGTGTTTTAAAAACATAGTATTAGGCTAAACTCTGAATTCTGGCCCGGAATGCATGCGTGCATCTCCCAGGGCAGTAATTCAGCATTTAGAAAAAGTAAACTCGCCATTGTAATGCACGTGGCAGATAGCTGAGTTCCAGCCACCAGTGAAATAATCTGGCCCCAGTTTTGCATTCCATGACTCCTGTGTTCTGATGGGAAGGAGGCTACAGGGACTGACTGTAATTCCTGTAGTTGGAACTACCCACCCTTGTACAATTTATTGTTGCACAGGAACATCAGTGATGCAACACCCACCTTCTTGCCAGGGACTCTACACTGAGTAAGGACAGCTAGGCTGAATAGGGACAGCTGAGGGTACAGCATAAACAACGTGGGGAATCCAGTAAGTCTTTCTGTACTACCAATATGATGCTGTGCCTGGCAGAGAATGACTGTATCAAGACATTCCCTCGCAATTACTTCAGCTCTCTTGACTTGGCCTAATCTGCCTGTTCTGAATTTCCATCTTTGAGGAAGGAAATCCCCCAGGTGTAGGCTCCCCCAGTCTATCTTTCAGATGTAGCTGTTGAGCTGCTCAGTTAAGCAAGGGACTCCTTTTCAAGTCAGGAAAACAAGTGCAAGAATGATCATGGCTACTGGAAATTTCCTTATATTCTCCCACCTCTTGCTGCACAGGCTGTCATATCACTTGCACATTTCGTAAAGAGATTTTTCTTCATTGTCCTCTTTGTGGTAATTGGAAAGCAGATAACAAATTTTCTTATCAGTAAAAGTAGAAAACCAGTATTTTAGTTGGCTGAACTAAAATAGCTCACAACACTTCTCTTCCTAAGAGCATTTGCAGTAAATAAATTAGATCAAACTAGTCTCCTTTTTATGTATAGCCGTATAAATAATAGTAGAGGGAAATCCAGGAAAAATAATGAGAGCATTGGCAGGAAACAGTTTCTTACAGGGCTTAATTCTGATTTCAAATCTGTGTTGCCAGTAACAGCAAACTAGTTACATGTGAAACTGCACCTCGAGACTTGGGTCCCAGGTATCACCTGTGCAATAGCAGTATGACAGCATAACACACTTGATGCTCTTCAGAAATACCTCTATTGCAACTAAAGCATTCAGTAGACAGGAAAAAAAGGGAGTTGGGGGAGAAACAAGGTAGATACCTTAATACAAACCTACTTATTCACAGCCAATTTAGAACTCTTTCTTGAACACCAGAGAATTAAAGCACACACACACACACAAAATAGACACCACCTCTGCTCAAGGTTCCAGTTTTATTTTCGACAGCATTCTTGCCAAAAGCACCCTCTAAACCTGAATGAGACTTTTCTGGAGCACCCTTGGTGCCTTTTGCAGCTTTTCTTGCTCTGCTTCTGCTCAAGTAGCACCTGACAGGCTCTCACTGCACACACTCCTGCATGCAATCACGTGTGCCTTCCCCTTATGCTTCCAGTGTCATTGCAGCCAGCTCGAAGGGAAGGTGGCTGTGACCATCACCAGGCTGCTGGCACCACCCAGTGTGCCATGGAACACAGTGAGGGCTCCACGCTCTCACTCACTTTCTCCATTCAGGTCGGAGCTGAGCTTGTCTCTGGTGGAGGTGATGCTTTTGTAGGAGGGAGGATGCTATCGTGCAGTGGGTTGTTCAAAATATCAGCTCTTTTCATTTTCTCAAGCTATAAACGCTCTGATCTAAGTCTCCAGAAATCTATTCATATGCAGACATGAGTGAGTCTTGTCATTGAATAAGGACAATGGATCCAAGGATGATTTATATATATATATATCGCTCATAAAAATAATTCTATTTTGTACATAGAAACAGAAAGTCTATTTTTTCCATTTTAGTGACACAATTTTCTAGCTCCTCTCCTATTTCTTTCCCCAAGAACAAGCACAATTAAAGGTCTCATGTTTCTTTCCCTCATCCACCAAAGTAAATGGGATCTGCTTTGTCATTTTCTTTCATAATATTATCTATTTGAATACTTGCTGATTTAGATTACATGGAGGCTGGGATTATGACTAACTGGCTAGCTGATCTGTCTTTGCTTTCACAGCTCTCTAGGTACTGAGCAACATTTCCTGATCTTTGATGATGCTCTGCCCCATGCCAGGGCTTGGACATTGTCCTGCAGATCCTGAGGTGCTTTGCTCCTCTCCCTATCTGCTGCTGGAAGATTTGGCCATAGGACTGCCTGATTCACAGGTACCTGCAGGCAGTTCAGGCCTTCTGCCTTTTTAATTTCATGGCCTTCCACTCCATGGTTTATGCTCCTGTTCCTTTTACATATTAAATATTTTCCTCGGACTGATGTGTTTAAGATGTACTATTAAGGACAGAGCTCTTGCTTAAAAATATTATTTTTAGAATCCATTTATTTGATTGGCACGTCAGCCATTTCTACACGTGCGGTGTGATAGAGTCATTGTCAGTGCCTGTGCTTGGTTAATGGACCCTGGGATGCTTCACTGGACGTGTTGAAACAATCCTTTAGGAATCTTGTGCTATGATGGAGTATCTGCTCACAACATTATGAATGTTTCAAGCATCCTGCTTGATAGCAGGTGCTCTGGTTAATAATTATTAGATCTCTTTGGTTACAGGAATATTTGCAATTTAGTAGTAGTTGTCCAATTTATAATTTTTATCTTATGAAGAAAAACAATCCAACTAATTATCACTCAGCACCATTGTCCCTAAAATTTTCCTATGCAGGCAAATAAGCAACTGACCTTGAACAATAGGGGGTAGAACATTAAAAAAAAAATAAATTATTGGATAGAACATTTAAAAAAAAATAAATTATTGGATACCAGCTTGTATTCGTAAAAAGAGAAGAGGCAAGTACAAACTGATGTTAGGATTGCCCAAACTGACAAATGGAAGGACCAGAAGGTAATCTAGAAAAGCCATACTGAAAAACTAAACTGCTTTTATAATGGATGCATCACATCTAGTCTCTCTGCTAAATGATAATATGAAGTATTGCAACTGTATTAAATATGTTATTACTTGAGGTAAAACCAGAAAAGAGACAAAAAATGTTACAGAATGTAAGCTTAGTTCCTAATAAGTACCTAAATTCCTGAGGTGTGGGAATACTGCAAATACTCCATTTGCACTTGGTACCTCAGCATCAAAATAAAACAGGGGAGGGGAGGTCTATGATTCATCACAGCCATTTTTTATATAAAGCCAGAAACCACATTGTCATTTGAAAAATGAGCCAAGAGTGAAGCTTGACACACAAAAAGAGAGAAGAGTGGGAATTCCAGCCTGGGGAAGGGTGGAGGCTCTGAAAGTTTTCCAGGGACAACTCTTGTGTGGGTTTTTACCCATAAAGTAGCAGATTCAATTAAAGGCATGACATGGTTAAATCCTTGGCTTACAGACCAAAGCAAATTTGGGAATCCTAGGAACTGGGTGGGTACATCAGTTTGTAAGAGTCATTTTAGGTGTTAGGATTATCAAAAAAATAGGGATACATCCTCTTTATTGCATGTTATCCAGTGCTGTTCTGAAAATGGACAACTTGCAATTCCAGGAAATACCAAAGTTCTTTTGGAAGTGAAAATATCAAGATTTTGGCACTTAAGACTGCATTGAGAGAGTTGGGGAAGAAAAGGCTCCAGAGCAACCTTGTTGTGGCCTTTCAATAATTGAAGGGGACTCAGAAGAAAGATGAGGAAAAATTTTTAAAAGGGCCTGTAGCAATGGGACAAGGGGCAAAGGTTTTAAACTGAAAGAGTGTAAATTTGGATAAGACATAAGAAAGAATTTTTTTATTATGAGGGTGGCAACACACTGGAACAGATTGCCCAGAGAGGTGGTGGATATCCCATCTCTGGAAACATTCCAGGTTAGGTTGGATGGGGCATTGCAGGGTGGTTGGACTGCATGACCTTTAAAGGTTCCTGCCAACTCAAACAGCTCTATGATTCTGTGATTCAAATGAAATAATGACCTGTTGTTGATAGCACTTAAAGCAATTTAAATTCAAATATTTTCACAGCATAAGCAGAACAGGACTTGTGCAGACTCACTAAGAGAGCACTAAGAGGTCTTTTGCCATGGTACAGAATATTTTGTACAGATGACTATCTGTGGAGAAAAAGAAGATTTGGTGAGAAGCCTGAAGGCTGTAGCATAAACTAAGCCTTTAGGGAGGGGGTTTATTTTCAGTGAGATCATCGTGTCACTTGGCTGCTGCACAGCAACATCATTATTAAATTTGTCACAGGAAAGATGGCAGGGATGCATGGGGGGACACATGGTTTGCACCAACCTTTACACCATCTTTTCAAAGAACATCTCCCAGCCAATCTGTCACACAGGGCTACATTTCAGGAAGAGGTTTCCCCTTTCCACTTCAGCCGTTGTCTTGTTTTCAGGCAGACAAGGTCACACTTGCTAGACATTCATTAGGAAATTCATCCCTTGTTAGCTTTGTGTACCAAATATCTTTCTTCAGTGACTGATAGGGAGAAGCACTCACCCCTGGCTTACCAGCATCCCTGGCTGAGCCCTGACAGCTGGCAGCAGCTGAAGGGAGCAGGGGTCCCTCAGGCTGCACGTTTCTGCCAGACAGTTGCAGGAGGCAGTGACACCCCAGGAGAGTGAGCATTTGTCACAATTATTATGGCAATAGCTCTGTATTTCATATGTTAAATGCCTGTCACTAAAGATTCATCATTCCAAGTCTGAAGATGCCTCACTTCAGGGACACGTAACAGAAACCAGTTTTTGTTCTACCTTCAAAAAGAAACTGCTGTAGAAAACTTGTGTTGCAAAGTCAACTGTCAAAAGTTAGACATTTTTCATCCACATTAATGCAGACACTTTGCTTATGCAACTCCATACTATTTTTGTCACATAACCTATGCATCATTTATGCAAAGAATACATACACAAGGCAGCATAATTAAGATTGCATGAAACGGTAAATCTGCTATCTTTTGGTTTTGAGCTTAAGACCTTTTTAGCTGAATTTATATCCACTACCTACAAACAATTTCTAACCGTGCATTCCACAGTTTTATCCCAAAAAGACAGCGACTCTAACAGATGCTGATTGAGAAGCTCCCTGGCTTCAAAAATGAAATATCAGCATATGAAAGGGTTTATTTGATTTGGTTCCCTGCAAGAGTAGAGGACTGGGCTTGGTGAAGAAGAAAGGTCACTCCTGTTTCTGTGTTCCTAACAGATCATAATTTAGCTGAAGATTAATGTCAATGCTAACACGTTTATTTATGGGTAACTACTTACCGGCCTTTTACTTTCTGTTCCTTCTGCAGCCATCAATGGAAACCAGCCAGATGTCTCTGGGTTAGCTCATGGGTGAATTCTCTCCAGCAACAGCCACAGTTTAATTCAAATGAGTGCCTTGTTTATAATTTACTATTTGTGGTATTCATAATCCATTTAATAGTGGGACACCAAAGAAGTGCTTGAGCACATTAGATTTAGGGTGCTGAGGGAACACACATTTCAGGTGTGTTCCCAGGTAGGCAGTGCCAGGGAGTGATGCTGCTGCTTTCCCAGGGCAGTGAAGGTGCAGGAGCCTCCTGCATGGGCCGTGTACAGGTGTGGGGGGCTTTCCCAGCAGCCTGTTCATTGCCTGGGTTTGCTCAATAGGCCTGAACTGTCCTGTTGATGCACAGATCTGTAGATGTGTTTGGGTGGCAATGCAGAACCTGTTAATGCCTTAACTGTTCAGAAGTTTAAAACTGCCTTTAGATGAGGTTAAAAGTCTGCAGCAACCACATGTAAAAGATTCCTTGAACACGTAATCCATGGGAACTAACAGCCTCTGTTGGTGGTTTTGCACAGAGGCCAGCTCTTCGGTGGATATAAGGCCTGACACACTTTCTCCTTATTAAATAATGTGTCTTCTCTAGACTAAAACATATTGACAGAGAGGAGCAGTAGGTGTGTCTGTGGTGTGAGGATTACACAACTCTCTGTCGTATACACTGACTTTGGATCTAACCATTTTTATTAACATTGTATTAGCTTAATGGGTAAAACCAGTATACCCACTGGTAGCAGTTAAACTTTTAGCTGCTAACCAGCATTGTGTTGGTCATGGAGTAAGTAAATGTCTCCTTTTTGGCTTTCTTATTTCCCATTTCTGTGACTTAAAATCAGTTCCAAACACAGCTGCAAACATAATCTCTGCTCAGACCATGTTATGATCTTCTGTTTCCCCAGCCCCCTTTTTGTGAACTGGACTCCCTGCCCCAGTCCCTTGCCAAGCCTTTCCCAGATATGTCCTGCTCCTTCCGCTAGTCCCACTGAGGGATGTGGGGCTGCCCCTCCTCAGGGCTGCAGGCCAGGCACTCCCAGTCTGTACCACCACACATTCACTCCTACAAACCCTGGGCCTCCCCAAACCCACACACATCTCAGCCTCTGCCCTTTTGTTGTCTTCCATCGCCTCTGTGCACACAGGAACACTGTTAGCATCTCTTACCAGCAGTCTTGCAGGCTGCCTCCAAAGATGTGGCACGTTCCAATAGCAGCTGCGCCTCTCCCACAAAAATTCTCTTGGAAACTCAGCAAGCATGGATCCAGGTTAGTCTACTGCTTTCTTCATCCAGCACTGCAGAAAGAAGAGTGCAGGTATTATGTCTGCTAAACTGCAGCACACACTTTCTGTTTAATCCTCAGAGCATCCTCTCTAATCCACAGCACTTCTTTAAAGTCACGGTAGTAGGACCACTCTTCTCTGTATTTTGCAAGAATAGGACTGTTAAATGCCGAATAAATGAGCTAAAAATAAGGTAATAGGTTTATATTCTGCCTCGTATGCAGCAGAATTTCTCCTTAGTTCCTCCAGTCTTTGCTTCAGTTGGCTGTGCCTGAACACTTTACTATAGACTTACCTCCTCCTGCAAAGAGGTGCATATGAGAAGTACTTAAAACAGTAAGAGGGACAGGCTCTTCTTAAAGCAATCCTCAGAAGACAGATTATTATTTACTGACGTGATAATCTGTATGTCATCATTCAACAGCACTAACAATGTGAGGTTTTTAAATGCCAGGTTCAATTAGAATACTGTGTTCAATAAGAATACTGACTTAATCGTTCATTTCTTTTCTCAGTCAAACAACTTTGGCCCAAATCCTACAAACACCCGAGTATTGAGTTCATTACTGTATGCTCTGCCACAGCCCTTTAAAGAGTATCTTTCACAGCCAGAGCGAAAAGGCTACTAAATGGGTCAGGATTACCCACTGGTAAACAAAACGAAGCATTTCAAGTTTACTTTAGAATTTAAATAAAGAAGAAATTTCAAAGCAGCATTACTATTTTTTAAGCGCTGGCGAGGCTGCACGCAGCGGCAACACTGAGTTCATTCACGGCCGGGCGGAGCCCTCGCCCTGTGCCACCTGAGGACAGAGCGGGGCGTTCTCGGGGTGCTGCGGGCTCGGGGCGGGGCCGGGCACACCCGGGGCAGCGCCCGCGCCCCTGCCCGGGCCCCTGCCCTGCCCTGCCCTGCCCGGGGGCGGAGGGCTGCCGCAGCCCTTGCCTCCTCCCCCGGCCCCGCACTCACACACGAGCAGCCGGCGAGCGGAGCAGCGGCTCCGCGGCCCCAGCCCCGCCGCCCCGATGCCGCCCGCCGCCCCGCGGCCACCGCCAGCGCTGCTGATGCTGCTGCTGCTGCTGCTGCTGCTGCCGACAGCGCGTCCCGCAGCGCCCCCGCACAGGTACCGCTCCCCGCACAGGTACCGCTCCCCGCACAGGTACCGCGCCCCGCACAGGTACCGCGCCCCGCACAGGTACCCCTCCCTGCACAGGGTACAGGTACCGCGCCCCGCACAGGTACCGCTCCCTGCACAGGTACCCCTCCCTGCACAGGGTACAGGTACCGCTCCCCGCACAGGGTACAGGTACCGCGCCCCGCACAGGTACCGCGCTCTCTGCCCCTCCATCCCTCCCGCCGTGCTCCGTGCGGGACGCGGGTGTTCCCTGCCCGTGAGCCCGTCCAGGCAGGGGCTTTTCCCAGGGACGCGGGTGTGCGGTGTGTGGCGTGTGTAACACAGCGGTACCACACGGCGTGGCATCCCCGTGTGTGACGCTCGGCACGGCACTCGCTCGCCCTCGTGTCCTCAGCAGGACCGCTGTGGTTCCACACGGGGGTTTTCCCTGGCTCGGACCCCTGAGCTCGCCTGAGCTGAGCCCTGAGCATGGGTGGGCTGCAGGGTTCGTGCACAGGGTGGGTTGTGCTAGTGGGTTACAGAAAACTGCTGAAGACTTACTTGATTAAAATATTCAAATTCAAAGCACGAAAAGGCATGAAACGTTATTCTTATTAATGTGCTATTTTAACTACTATTATATGTACTATAAAAAGCCATCACTAATGACTTTTTAATAACTATTTTTTCATTACAATACTAGTTTGCAATGATGTATCACACCTTCGCTCCTATGAAGTGAAGAAGGAGGGAGGGATAGCAGTCTGTGCAAACCCAGAGTTAAGACCCAAGTAGTTATTTTTTTCTACACATTTGCATGTTAAATCACACATTCTGTGTCAATAGTCAAATTATGTAAATAATGAAACATACATTTAATGTTAGCAATACTTTTAAGTATTTAAGTGGTTTTGTGGTGGTTCACGCCTCTTGACTATTATACAAAGAATAAATGAAATATATTTTAATATTAAGCCTATTTTTCCGATTATTCTCAGGCCTGCATTTACATGTGGAGGAGTCGTATCTGGAGAGTCAGGGTTTATTGGCAGTGAAGGATTTCCTGGAGTCTACCCTCCAAACAGCAAATGTACTTGGAAAATCACAGTAAGAATTTCTAATATCACAAAATCAGTGCTGAAGACAATGAAGAACTATTTGTTGTTGATGCCAGTGTTTTATATGGGGTAACGTACGTGCAAAAATTAACTCAGTAATGCAAAGCAGCTCAGCTATCTGGAGCTTTTTAGGGTTGATGTAATATGATAATAGTGGCTGAAATAGAACTGGCCTTGCCTCCTGTCAGAAGCAAATTTTCATTGACTTCCATAGATACACCTTTAATTGTTCAAAATTAACACACTTGCAAGCAAACATCTCCCCTTCCTGTCAGTGCGGAAAGCGATAGTGAGTTCTGTCGAAATGAAAGTTTGAGGTGGAGATAATGAAAAGAAAAATTTTCTTTCAAAGAAGATATAGAAAAAAATTCAATCAAATCCAAAAAAATCAGGCAGGTTTGCTCATAGTGTCCTACTAGCAGTGTTCTGCCAGCAGGACATCTGGAATATGTCATCCAGCAACCTGACAGCAATAGGGAAGTGCTGTTACGTTTATAAATGACCGGGTGAAACGAAAGCACGTGGTGTGATTGATACTTTGATGCTGAAACGAGGCTGCAGGGCAGAGACATCATGTTCATGGACAACAGATGCCGTGAAATAACTAGGACTAAACATTCAGTGCTGGATGTCCTTACCCACAGAGAAAGGGATGTGAGTGAATGATTACCTTCCTCACATCTGCACGGATTAAACCCTCTGAACCTGGCCACCAAATTTCCTCTCTGTTTTTCAGGCACAGTTCACTAAGAACTCTTCTGACATTCAGGCCTACAGAAAAAAAGTATAAGAAAGCATAAAAAAATAAGTTAGTCTGTGTGTTGACAGGCTCACTAAAGACAATTTCAGTTCAAAGACTGCCTCACAGCCTAAGTGTTGGCAGGAGAATAGGATGTCACAGGATAATTGTTTCCTGCTACTATAGAGATGCTGACGCAAAGCAGGAGACATTGATCTGTGTACAGTGTTCAGTTTAAAACGACTCTCGTACCAAATGAGTGATGTAAATTTAATCATTTTATCTGAAGGATCCCAGTGAAGTTGCACAGTTGATTTCTGCACCTTTCTGTTGCATTATTATTAGGGCCGAGTTAGAGGTTACCTTTGATCTGTGACTGACTTCACCCAGAACAGCATGATGTGAAACACAGGGTATGCTCATAAACTTGCTTCCTTGCTGTTGAGGGCTGAGGTGACAGCAATTAGTGTGGCCCATCTTACAGTCTGAAGACCAAATGCAAATTGCATTTTGGATCATACACACATGCCTTAAAGGAAAGGGAAAAAATGTCCAAAGTTAGTTTACTAATACAACTCTGTATTAGATCTTCAAAAGTTCAAAATCAAATCTGGAAGGAAATAATAATTTTGCATATTTGCATAAAGTTTTTATCATTAAAAAACTTAGATTACAAATGGAGGCAGCACTGAAGAAGCAATTTCTGAAGCATGCCATGGATCTGCCCTTCATATAGTGGGGGTAGAGGGAGAAGAGAACAAATGATTGTGCATAAAAAGTCAATGCAGAGTAGTTTCACTGCAGACTTAACATGGCTGTTGCTAAAAAGGTGCTGGCACCCAGGTTAGCCTGGCCATGGTGAGGAACATTACTGCAAAGCTGTAGCAAAGCTGTGTCTGCACTTGGGCTTTCCTGATGATGGGAAGAGCTCCATGGCATCTGGCATTTCATGATCACCCTGTTCCCAGTTTTCTCCTGTGCTGCCATTTACTCCCACTCTTTGACTGCTGCTCACTTGTCCCCTGTAACTTGCCCAAAGCCAGAGAAGGGTTGCACTACTGTGGTAGTCCAGGCTTGCTTGTGCCCTCACCTCATTTAACCGGTTAGACAATATTGTGCACTAAGCCAAGCTGATTTTTTTTCCCCCCATCACCCTGTCTTTTGGGTGTGTAGGAAGGATGTAGGGATGTCAAGGAGTACAAAAGTTGCAAGACTAAGACTACCCTCTTTAAAAAGAGGATGGTTTACCAAACTGAGGGACAGTGTTACAGTCAAGGGTCTGGTTAGCCTGAATTTAAACAGCAACATTCTTTCACCAAATACTGCTGAGGCTCAGAATAGCTTACAGTAGCACCCCAGTAAGAAAGCCAGTTACACTGCCATGAAGAAATACTCTCGAGTTGCTGTTAGGCTTCCTCATTTAGCATCGCCTTAGAAAGTGACTAAGACTTTTTGCCTGTCCGTTTTAGCCAAGGGCTGTGAACACCTTCCTGAAAACACTCCGCTAATGCAGGATCTGACAAGTCTGCAGGACTGAAAGAGACGTTGATTCACTTTGTGTCTGGGTCACGAGAAGCATTAAACTGTTTTCTCAGCTACAGGATCTCATTGTCTGCAGAAGAAATGCACAGGGAGGCAGAATGACAGCTAATTCATTCTTTAGAAGAAAATAGGTTTAGAAAACATTATGGATAATATAGATAAAGCAATGTAGCATTCAGGTATCATCTGAAATCTTTCCAACTGGTTTGCTAAAGCTGGAAGAGTCTCTCTTGCTCAATTATGGTTCTGTTATTTCAAGAGACTGGGACTTTTTCAGCTGGCTAAAGAAAACAGCTTCTCTATTCTAAGAGCTCTAAGAAGTGTTCAGCACATGCTTGTGGTTATATTACAGCCTTGGCAGACTACCCAGCAGCTTTTAGCTGGCTTTGCTAAGAAGTAATTTGTACAGCTATTTCCTTTCCTATAGCAATGTATATAGCTTTATCTCAAATATGTCATATACATTTACTTTTAATGCTCTGTAATCCTTCTTGGCCATCACCTCACATAAATGTGTCACATAGTCCAAGAACCTGGACTGCTGTCCTGTGGTTTTCTGGCAGTCTGCTTGATTCCCATAAAACTCCAACAACTTTATGTGCAACAATAATACTGAAAACTGTCAGAGTTATGTAAGGTTATGTTTTCATAGGTTCAGGAGCTATGTTACAGCAGGTTTGCTGGCAATAAGCAAGGTTTGAAAAATTTACTTATCAGGGAAATTGGGAATCTGCCCTGAGGGAGCGAAATATTTTAAATAATTTTTTCTATGTTTTAAGCATTCATTTTCCCATATCATTGTAAAACTGCCCTTCCAGTAGAGAACAGTAGAGAACACATGGTTGTATGGCCAGAAGAGAAAGCAGTGAACAGAATCTAGTGCCTTTGTCGGGAAGAGCAAGCTAATAGAAATTTGTTAAAATTGCAGCTGGAGTATAAGCCACTAGGCAGGAATTGTGGTTCTTCCCGGGATATAACTCCAAATAAATTCCACATTTATTCTCAGTAGAGAGAAATAATACATTTGGTATGCAGGTAGCTGATGTATTTTTCAACTCTACCTGGATTGCTATGGCAAAACATTTGGTATTGAACATATATGAAAGTATATTAAACCCATATACAACACAGGTTTAAAAATCAGGCAAACTATATTTACAAAAGTTGTCATTTTAAGGGTTTTTCCCCACTGAAAAACTGTTTTCAAAGTAAATAATCTAAACCAATAATTTTGATGAAGAGGGCTTTGTCTTCAGTCAGAACAACATCAGAAAAACAGCTTCACTGCTTTACCTGAGCTTTGATTAACATTATATGAAATATTGGCAATGAATGATAACCAAAGACAATCTAGGGACCTTATTTTGAGGTGAGTTTTATATGTGAAATAATCATGCCCTTTTAAACAAATTAGTAATCTACACAGATGATTTTAGGGAATTATGCTCCAGAAAAAACTCCTAAAATTCATTTAACCTTCAATAGGAGTAAGGTATTCTTCACATTAGTTTAGTATTGTAATTTTTGATGCTGAAGAAGTTCACAGAATTAAAATCAGAAGGGAAGCAGAGACTGAGTGTCAGTCCCCCTCTTTGTGACAAGGAGAGGTGGAAGCTGAAGTGCCTCTGTTGTTGAAAGATACCAGCTGGATGGATAAAACAAAAATAAGGCACACCCTGCAGAGGAAGCATCACATAATTTTTCCTTTGACTCCTCCCTCTTTTTCCCCCCCTCTCCTTTCATCTAAGAGTTGGAATTCCTTCCAGTTCTTCCTCTGAGGTATCCCATCATCTTACTGTATCAGGCTCGGATGTGGCTCAAAGTAAACAATACTGAGTCATGCTGGCCTTTGCTGCCTCCCCTGTGTTTCTCATGGAACAATATTTTAAATGTCCGAGGATAAACATTGGCAGATTTTAGCACATGAGTTTGCAACATTTAAAAAAGCAAAATGGTAGCTGGAGCGGCTGCTAACAGAATATGGAACCACCATCCTCTGCACTGGGTTGTCATCCAGTCAGATCAGAAAATTTTAATTCGTTTACCATACTGGAAAAAAACTTACTTTTGTGAATGACAAATATTATTTCAATAAGCAAGTACATTGTTTTATAAAGTAATGGCTGTAAGTAGTGACTGTGATTAAGGGCCCCACACATTTCTCTAATTTACCTTGCTGAATTCAGCTAAACGTGACAAGGATTATTCTAACAATGAAAACCTGGAGCAGGCTACTTGTTAAATATTCATGATCATGTGTCTGAGTTACACATTCTTTTACAAACTGCCATGAAACAAAACTTAGAAAGTCAGTACATATGTGGGAAACAGTCTTGACCAAGTTCAAATAGGCTGAACTAACAGAAGCTAAAACTATAATGAAATATAATTAGATAGTGTAATGCTGTATAGTGTAACATAGCCAGTAGTGGAGAGAGAAGGAAGCACACAACACTGCACAGAATTACTTGTACCATGAAACAGAAAACAGAAGACTTGAGTGAACAGCTGGCTGGCAGTTTGGAGTTGGGCAGTTTTGCCAGCACCCTCTTCCTCCTGTGTAGGGTCAATCCCATGTCCTGGTTCCCTCTGTCCCCTTGGGGCAGCATGTGAAAGTGGAATACCCGAGAGCAGGACTGAGTGCCCTGAGGCTGCTGTGAGCAGAGCAGCCCCGGGTCAGTGCTGGAACAAAGCTGTCAGTGAGCACCATCAGCATTGCTGAGGGGTAACCACTTGGCTAAAGCTGAATACATTTCCATAGGACAGCAAAAAGACCTTTTCTTACCCAGAACCAGCCACCTCTCACATTTCCACTTCCTTCTTCAAACACTGGGAGGGAGCAGGTATATTCAAAGAAGCGATTCAAGCTGAGAAATAGGGAAAAATCCCATAAACATTGATAAAACTGTTTAATCTAATATGCTAGAGCAACTTCTACTCTACTTTCAGAACAGGAAGGAAAACGGGAAACTTCTTACAGACGGGTAACTTGTAGCCAGCGCTGCAAGGCACTGTAATGGAAAATGTTGGACAATCTTAAAATTGTAGGCATAACAGCTCAGTCTGCTTTAAAACATGATAACCTTTAAAGGTCACCTCTTTCGCATCCAGTTGTACCATTTGTACAAACTTATGAATAATGAGTGTTCCACCCCAGAAGAGCATATGTTATTTTACATACATACTGCTGGAAAAGAAGGCTGCTGTAATTTAATTGCCTAAATCTGACTTTATCTAACTTTACAGTCAGTATTTCTGAACTGATTTGTCCAGTCGCACAGTTTGTAGTATAACCATAAATAATATTCAGGTCTTCTGACAGGAGTACCAAATTCATTTTAGCTCATTTTCTGTTAAAATGACCATGTCTTAATGCTCCTTAGTGAATCACAGCAGAAGACAAGTGAATGCAGTAAGAGGTTTAGTTATGAGAGCAGGGAGTCAAGGAGTAGATTCAAGACGAGGTGAGTTTTGTGGTTTTGATGGAGCAGTAGTGATGTACGTCACCACAGGGGAACTGAATGCATTTTTGAGAGAACTGTGAGCTTAAAGGAAAATACTCTGAAACCAGATACAGGAACTGCAGTGGGGCTGGTCAGCCTGCGAGCATGTGGGCCCTAGGCAGCTGAGAACAGCTCAAGCAAAAGTCTGTCCTGCTGCAGGCTCAGCATCAGCACTGGACGTCAAAGCCGCATGAATGAGTCACCTTAACACACTTACAGCACAACTGTCACTGCATCTAGAGCTGCTGGTATCTTCTGTGGGTTAAGTGGTCACTCCCATCTCTAGCACCTCTATCTGGATCTGACCTGACAAGTAATTTTTATCCATTGAGACTCACAATATTAAAACACTGTTTGACAATTTCATGAAGGAACAGTTTAGTTGTAGTTTATCTCAAACTAGTGTTTTAAAATGAGTCACTGTTAAGGAATGAAAAAAATTCATGAACTTTTAAATAACGTGGCTTAAATATGAACTAACTGCAGATATATTAAGTGTGTGTTTAAAGCAGAAAATTATAGTAGTGTCTCAGTAAAGCAGAACAGCTGCAATTATTTTAATAGCTAGCCACTCTACCAGGCTATGGGTTGAATGCAGATAATTACACTTGCCTGTCTGGGGTCCCTCTGTACGTTTAAATAGTGTTTCTCTTCTTCCTGTCCTGTTAAACAGCATTAAGTGCTTTGTTAGAATAATTTTCACTTCTCAGTATGCTGCTTTTTCTCTTAAAAGCTTGCAACTCTATCCCAGGAAATGTTCCCCTCCTTGTAAACTATTATGCTGTCTTAATTTACATCCTTCTCGGTACTCTTGTCTCTTTTGTAATGTCCACAGATGCAGACATGTAAGATTTGCCCTGCCTTATGTTTCCTCAGATGTCTCGGAAAACAAAACTCTCTTCTGTATTGAGGACGCCCACTACCGGTTCTTTTGAATCCTTTGTTTATAGTTTTACATAGTCTTTCAAAACATAATTCTTTCCCTGCAGCCACTTCAATAACTAAATATTAGTGTTGTACAGTGTTAGCCATAAAGTGTCCAATTTTATATACAAATATGTCAGTAAATTTAAAAAAAAAAATCCTTCAAACTATAAAACTTGATAACCCAAATCAGAAAGAGAAGCCATTTCAAAATGCTAAATTGCCTGTTCCTTTTTTTTTTTTTCATGTTAGTGTCATCCTCACCTTACTTGGCGAGAGGGAGCTGCATGGCTGATTCCATACTTTTAGCAGAAAACAAGAGAAACACGCCAAGCTGAACTGGCAGTGATGGTTTATAATTAACTGCATGAGCCTGACTAGAGGATACTGTGGATTAGAAATAAGATAATGGCAAGAGATGGCCAGACCTTTGTGTTTAGGATTGGTCCAAATTACTGTAAAAACTGCTTTGCCTGGAAGTATAAGTGACAAAAAGAGCTTACCTGGTGAGAAGTGGAGGGTATGAAAACAGCCACACAGACAGTGGGATGTGATAGTGGAATGTGGTGTCAGTCACGTTTAAAGATGCACGTCTCCCTTGTTCCCTTCCCCTCCCTCTCTCTCTTTCTTTCTCTCTCTCTCTGTAGGTCCCAGAGGGAAAAGTGGTGGTTCTTTCTTTTCGATATTTAGACCTGGAAAGCGACAACTTGTGCCGCTATGATTTTGTGGATATATACAATGGCCATGCCAATGGGCAGCGCATCGGCAGGTTCTGTGGTACTGTGAAACCAGGTGCCCTTGTGTCCAGCAGCAATAAAATGTTGGTGCAGATGACTTCAGATGCTAATACTGCTGGAAGTGGATTCATTGCCAAGTTTTCTGCTGCAGAACCACATGAAAGAGGTAATTTATTATATACATGCTGAAGACAAGTATAATGGTACAACTCTATGGAGAGCCACATTCATACATAAAAAGATGTGATGGCAGAGATATCAGGGATTGTGCTGTTCAATATATTCATTAATTATCTTGCTTAGCAAATAGCAAAGTATAACTGTTTACCCATCTTAGTTAAAGTAGTAGAAAGAAGGGCTGATCATTGTAAGAGCAGTGGAAGAACTGTGCCTGGTAGTAAAATGGTAATAGCTGGTCAATAACTGAGGGGAGACCTCATTGCAGTTACAACTTCCTCATGAGGGGAAGAGGAGGGGCAGGCACTGATCTCTTCTCTGTGGTGACCAGTGACAGGACCCAAGGGAGTGGCTTGAAGTTGTGTCAGGGCAGGGGAGGTTTAGGTCGAATATTAGAAAGAGGTTCTTCCCCCAGAGGGTGGTTGGGCACTGGAACAGGCTCCCCAGGGAAGTGGTCACAGCACCAACCCTGACAGAGTTAAGAAACATTTGGATGATACTCTCAGGCACATGGTGTGACTCTTGGGGATGGTCCTGGGCAGGACTAAGAGCTGGACTCAATGATCCTTGTGTGTGCCTTCCAACTCAGCATATTCTGTGATAAAATGTCAGATGATATTCAATATTGTTAAATGTTGCAAATAAGGGGAAAACATCCTAACTTTGTGTACAGTACAGCAGGTTCTGAATTAACTACTGCTGCTTAGGAATAAGATGTTAGGTTTAAAAAAGATAATTTATGAAAACAATAGTTGAGCATCAATCCAGTACTTAGTAGGTATAAAAAAAACCAACAGAAACTTTCAAAATTTTTAGAAAAGAGAATACAGACCAAACAATAACAAAACATTATGCCACTATAAATCCATAATGCATCTACGTCTTGAATAACGTGTGCCATTCTGATGTTCCCATCTCAGAACAGAATATAGTAAAACTATCAGAAGAAATCAGAGACAACAAACATGATAGAGTTAAAAGAACCTCATCTACACAAAGATCAACTGCACAACATGAACTTTTTCATGCTGGAAAAAGGAAGGTCAAAGGGGGTATAAGGAGAGGGCTCTAAAGTCATAAACAGTACAGAGAAACTGAATGGGGACCACAGTCCCTGTCTCTTCCAGTATTAAAACCAAGTGAGCAAGTGGCTACAGAGGAAATGTATTTTTTCCAGTGAGCTTTGAAGTGGTGGAGTGCTGTGCCAGGGGACATTTCTGCACTGGTTTAAAAACACTTAGAAAAAACATACTGAAGAAAGATTTGTCAGGTATTGTTAAACATAAGGGCATTACCTCATGCTTGGGAAGAGTATGACCTATGAGAGGCTGGCAGGTCACAGGCAGGTGGTACCGCCCCACTGAGTGGGTGCTTTTCAAGGTTTTTGCTATTGGCATAATACCAGACCAGGCAGGTTGTTGGGCAGACACTGCAGGCAGTGAGTAATTTATCAGGTCTTCCAAGCTGAAGCCCTGTATTGATAACTTCTTGAAAGATAGATTAAACAACTATGCCCTGATATAGTTAATTTAATAAAGGAGGTTTGTAAGAATAACGTAAATAAAGATTATACACCTGAGGTAGTTTTGCAATTTGGGACTGTGGGGAGGAGACACGGACGAAAAAGATCCCTCTCCATCATGAGCGCTCCACAGTCTGCAGTTCCTTTAGGAACACCTGTCAGCCCCAGCACAGCTACCCCATGGGCTGTGGGCTGGCTGCTCCAGTACCTGTGGCTTCTCCTCCTCCTCCAGCCCCAGTGTTTGCAGGAATGTTTTTTTTTTTCTTGCTGCCCTTTATTAAATATGTTTTCCCAGAGGTGCCACCAGCTGAGCTGAAGGGCCCAGCCATGTTCTGTGGTGGGACCATGTCGGAGGCAGCCAAAACCATCTGCTCTGCCTCCCCAAGGCCCTGCAGCATTCCAAGAGTGTTCCCCAGGCTGTGGCTGCCCTGCTGTGCTCTGGTCAGCTCGGTATGTGTATTGCAGGGGACCAGTACTGTGGGGGACGACTGGAGAAGCCCTCGGGGTCCTTCCACACACCCAACTGGCCAGAGCGAGACTACCCAGCGGGAGTGACCTGCTCCTGGCACATCGTCGCCCCCAAGAACCAGGTAAGGCGCTGCCATCACCACAGCTCAGCTTCCGTGGCCTGCTGGCACACAGTACGGAGCCATGGGGTGCCATGTGGCTCAGACCCTGGGCTGGGTCTGTGCAGCAAGTGCAGGCACAGCAGTGCTCCAGCAATACTCACCTTCCACTCATGTGTCACCGGTCTCACCATGGTAACTCCTGTGCTCCCCCAGCACTGCACGGCCTCTGCCCTGCACTGGGGTGCTCCCCTAAATGGAGCCTGTTAAAGCATCTCTGTCTGGTGAGGCTTTTAAACCAGGGGGTTTTTAAGATTATTTTGTTAAGTCACAAAGCATTGTGCAAATTAAGTTAGGGCAGGTGACCATCAGCACCAAACATGATGACCTATGCTTAGGTCTAACAACATTTGAACGTTTTTGGTGTTGCTACAGTTTGTTAGTAAGGTACCCAGGCAGAGCTGATTGAATTTACTAGAAACACCACAGGGAATATATCTGGCTGTGTCCTGTACATTCATAAGGTTTGTTTTATTTCCTATGTTGAAGGCTCCATCTCATGGCATGCTTGGTTAGCCAGATGCCATGAGAGGATATGTTACCACTTCATTAAGACCTGAAGAGATGTGACAGCAGACCAAGAAGGGCTCACATGCCACACATGACAAACACAAGTGTGTTCCCTACACTGGAGGACTGATCTCAGTTCTAGCTCCACATTTTCTGGTTGCTGCTGAGCCATCTGCTCTGTACCTTGGCAGGAGGCCTACAATGACTGAATGTTTTGGTTGCCAAGCATGTTTGGTAGATTGCTTTTCTTGCCGCATCCAGCTTTTTAAATTCATTTACATATAAAGACGAGTTTCTCCTTCATCTTCTGCTCATGACTGTAATCCTCAAAATAAAAAAGCTGCCTCAGATAAACATATTCTTCTGATCTTTCATACTTTTCCATTTACCAAGACAGTTTCTCCCTTGCACTGAAGCAGTATGCCAACTTAGTCTTTCCTGTACTCCTCTTTAATCCACATTCCTTGTTTGCTAAACACAGGTCATGCAACAATCCTATAGATAGGCAGTTATTTTTAAAACCTTATCTGTAAACTGCAGATTACTGTGGTTCTTTCCAAGTGTCTCTAGATAAGCCTAAGAACTTCTCCTAAGCTCATAGAGAAGATTTAAGAAAGGCTATATAAGCATAAAAATAAGGGCATTATATCCTGTGCCTTTTGATGATCCTGTTCCATAAATCTACCTGTTTCCAAATATGTATTAGTCATGTACTTCAGCAGTGGCTGTTTGCATGCAAATAAGGCACAATTTTGACAAGGACAAAAGCAGTTTTTGAGGAAGTGAATAAGCATCTCTCTTCAAGTGCACATAAAAAGCTCCTCTTGTCTTCTATTTGCCAAAGTTTAGGTGCCATTTTCTCTATTTCATTTTCATAAGCATGTGAGCAATAAAACAAGGCACTCTTGTTGCTGCAAATACAAACCAATAATTATTTTGTGTATTACAGAAGATCAAGGAGTTTCTCATGATCGTGAAGAGTTTCTGTTCTATCATGAAATACTAATTTAGTGCAAGGTGCACTTATGAACAATAGTGAAGTAGATATTATGGCCTACTGTTTTGCCTCCTATGGAAAAATTTAGCATTTCTATTCCCAGCTGCAGTTCTATTCCCAGTTTTTTGATCACAAGCATATTATTCAGATGGGTCCTTCCATTTAAAGGGCATTTTTTCATCATGATGCCGAGGGTTTCAAAACAAGCCTGTTAGTCATCTCTGAAACCAAGTCCCCCAAGGCTACTCATACTTTATGGGAAACAAAATTATACCTTAAACATCTGAATCGTACAAAAGCATATTCAGGCAAAATTAAGACATGATAACAGGCTATCATTGCAATGAATATAGAACAAGATAATTTTTACTATGTCAGTAAATCAAATAAAGTGTATGCCATGTACAAATTACTCCTTTTTCTTTATACAGTCTTAGAAGTTTTAATACCATCTGTGTTTGAGACAGACCTTTAAAAAGAAATCCTGCGTATCTACAATCAACACAATTCAGTGTTGTCATTCAAGCCTCGTTTGTGCTATTTATGGGAAGATGATTTAAATACTGTTGTGCTTCATAGAAAGAAGCAACCTAAATGCATATATTACCTCTGTTTCCATGGAGCAGTTAGGTTGTGTTTCCCTTCCTTGCTACACATGATTGACAGAGTCATTGTGCAGGACTTCATTTCAAAGTAGTAGATTCTATTTCTGCTTTCTTGTCCATTGTTTTTCTTCCTTTCATAGAAAATTCCATAAAAACAAGTAATTGGAGATAATAGCATCAGCACTGGAAATACCAGAGCTACACTAGCTCTCATTTATGAGTTGTAGAGCCTCAACATTTATGGAAATCCAACATGGAGACAAAATTCCTTTAACTACTTACTTTCTCCTGGGTTTAGTCTTACTCTCTGCTAATTTTATTTCTATCAGTATTTTAATTTCTAATTTTTTTAATTCTGCATCAAATGTACATAACATTGGCAACCACAGTCATTCAAACCCTGTTGTTAATGAAGTCATTGAAATGGCTCTTACCAGCTTTGCCTTTGCTTTTTCTTTAGCATATCTTGAATGATGCAATAACACTAAAAGCTCCTTTTCTTTTTTTTTTACTTGTTACAGTTATTTTAAAAGCAACGTAACACCTAACACCTACCCTGTTTTCATTCACTCATAAAAATAACTTTATCAGAAGTTACTTGCATGTATTTGAGAAGAAAATGTTTTACAGAAAATTGCAGTCATATGTTGAACTATTTGTGGAGAGGTCATGCGGATGAAGATATTTTACAATTAAATCCATTAAGGACTTTATGGAAATAAAAACTGTCTCCACATGAAGATGTCACTTATTACAAGAAGCACCAATAAATGAGTTCTTCACATTTTCCCTGTAGCTAATAGAGTTGAAGTTCGAGAAGTTTGATGTGGAGAGAGACAACTACTGCAGATATGACTATGTGGCAGTGTTTAATGGTGGGGAAATCAACGATGCTAAAAGAATTGGAAAGTACTGCGGAGACAGCCCACCAGCGTGAGTAACATCCTTGGATTATGAACTCCACTACACTATGTGTCATAACATAGTTACAGTTCTGTCCTTGGCTTCTGAAAGATTCTTTTTTAAATTAAACACATTTTCTGCCTCCAGTTGAACTTCTAGAAGTTGCTTAGTATCTTGTCTCTCTCTAGGTTTTCTCATTTTTCTCTCTCCATGACTAGCCCTGGCTCCAACCCCTATTCTCTCCTGTCCCACAAGCCTCATTAGACCACTGTCTAATAACACCAAGACTAATCCTAATGCTGTTGATCTTGGTATAATACCAATACTAATGGTAGCTGAACATCAACATAACTTTATATGTATGTTTTGATTATAGATACTAAAAGGATCCAGCTGAGCTCTCCAGCTCTTTGGCTCCTTACTTTATCTGACTTATTTCCCTCTCAGCCACTTTTTAAAAAAACAGGATGCACAGACTGGGTCAGATTTTTCAGATTTGGCCTTGTAGTCCTGGTGTTCAGGAAGCAGACCAAGGCTCTCAGGCAGCTGATAATCAGTGCCCTCCTACCTCCTACCCCCTTCCCACAGCCTGTGCCAGTGCTGCAGCAGGAGAAGTGTGATCTGTGCAACTCCCATGGCAGAGAGCATTGCAGATAACCAGGCACTTACTGTTTGTGTCAGACTTGGCCATCAGAGTAAACTGATTTGGGAAAATCTGCCAAAAAACGAGGAGATGATGACAAGTTTTTACTTCAAAGGCCTGATTAAGTGTTCTGAAGAAGTCCTGCTCACGAGCTCTGTCAGACTTGCTGGGAAGAAACAACACAGTCATTTTAGTAAAACTACAACTTAAAATCACTTGCTATTTTTTTTCTCATTAAGATTCTTTTACCCCTGTATTTATTTTTCCTTCTCTTTCTTAAAACTGGTTTTGCTTGAAAAATTTGTGTAGTAATTATTAATTAATATTGACACAAGGTTTGTGGAAAGCTCGAAAGAATGAGAAGTGCTGCTTTGGCTAGACTTGGATTCCATGTGATTTTCCCAAACAGTAAAGTCTTATTGCACTACCTCCACATCCACAGTGTCACAGAAGGTACTGTGCAGTTGCGAATTAAAAGGGAATACACTGAGCAAGACTTGTCCATGATATTTCAAATCCTAAGAAGGTAACCCTATTCCCTCTTCAAGGCCTTGGTAATGAATATCAAATCATTGACAAAAAGCCCACAGAAATAATAACCCAAAACATTTTATTTTGGGTGGTTTTATTGAAGAGTTACAGAATCCAAAATTGAAATAATTTTCTTAAGCCTTTCCAAATGTATAACGTTTTTCATTAAGCAACAACAAATTTTAAGAAACCTCCATTTACTTATGTCCCCTACATACTGAAGATTTCTTCAATGTGTTTTCTCACTGTGTTGATGTGGCCCCTTCCATTCCATGGAAATGAGGTCTGCAGTGAATTCACAGAGAACTTAAGGACACTCATATTGCCATAACCTTCAGGAATCTGAATTCCAAGTGATTCATCAAAATGAGTTTCATCCTCAAAATATTAGAGTGTGACACAGCAACAAAGAACCACATATTTTTCAGTATTAGTCTGGAGGCAGCTACTGCATTCAGACCAGGATTTAAAGAGAGGCACTTTTTTTTTTTTTTTTTAAGAATGCTATTAATGCTCTTTGGCTTCCACATTCAAAATAATGGAAATATTTTGTTTTTCTATTTCAGGCCTATTCTGTCTGAGAGAAATGAGTTGCTCATTCAGTTTTTGTCTGATTTAAGCTTAACAGCTGATGGTTTTATTGGCCATTATAAATTTAGACCAAAAAAGTTACCCACGACTACAGTTCCACCTACGACCACAACAGTCCCTGCTACCTCCTGTAAGTTTTACTGGCTTTATTTAATTTCTTAGAAAAATTAATTACTCCAGGACAAGGAGAGGGCTACAGAAATATGTAATAGAAAGTATATTAAAAATTAAAGTTTTATGGTTTGTTAGTATTTCAAATGTCAGGGGAATTAATTAAAATTAATATACTCAAGGGAGAATCTACTTAACATTATTAAAAGGAAATCTATCCAGCTACAGTTCAGTGTAACAGTCTTTCACTCCACCTGAGAGAATCTTCCTGTCCCTTCTCAATTTTGGACAATTAACCAGCAAATGCCATAGAAGAATGGATGAGCGAATTTCTTCGGTTTAAGAAGGTCTAAATATTTCAGGAATTAGTTTTATTTAAAGGAACTCTTTCTTCTCTAGAAGTTGGTATGTAAAAACCTTACTGTATTTTTCTTCATGTAGTTATTGTGATCAAGCAAAATCGGTACAGAAGCCACCTGAGCCCTCTTTGGATTCTGCCAACACCCTGTCAGTGTGACACTCTCCTAGAATTATTTATATTTTTAAAAAAAATCAGGGATTGGAACTTATAAAGAAGTATGTCACACTAAAAATAAGTTTCCTTTTATATTTTAGATTAGACAGCATATATGAAAGATCAGAGGGGAATTTTTCTGAAGGTATTGCCAAAACTAGCTCATTACTGAGATATTGAAGGGATAAATTCTTAGAATTTCTATAACCTGAATGTGAGAGATTTAAGATGCAGTTATAGCAGAAAACCAAATTATTTATGATGTTTTTGCAAAACATAACCTGATTTGTACTTAAAACGCATCAAAAGTCAGGACAGCAGTGGCCTGTCGGCAGTAAACCAAGAAACTGGTGTTTAAATACTGCTAACGAAAGGTATTTAAAATAGATGAAAATAAACATTATGAAAATGAAATCATAATGACCTGTAAATTCTTCTGATGTGACTGCTGCTCTGACAATAAATAATTCAGCTCTTCCTCACTATAAAGCACTTGCTAAGGCAGTTTCTAGTTCAAACACCCGGTCTCAAGGAGCTCAGGCTGTCAGTTCTCCCCCCACACCGTGCTCAGGGTTTGCCATCATTTCAGCCTGTGAGCTGTTCGTGGGTGCACAGGCAAGAGAGGTGAACTTTACCCATTAACTCCAAATCAATTTTTATGGCATCAGTGTTAGGAAATACAAACATGCAGATCCATCTGAGAGAGGACAAGAGAGAGAAGGTGTTCAGAAGGACTTGCCAGGCAAATAGAAGTAGTAAGAAGTCCTTTCAATGTCTGATCAGCTATGCATGGTGTAGGTATTTCTGATCTTAAAAACAAACCAAAGCAAACCAAACCTCTACAGTTCAGCTGAATTTCTGAGCAATCATTTGCATTCAGAAGTGTTCAGTTCAAATAGACTTGCAAATCAGATCTGTTCAAACTTGCACCAAACTCCAGGCATGAATAGTAAACTTTAGTAGGCATTTTCAAGAATTATCTGTCTCTGTCTTACATGAAATATTAGTACTTGAAGAAATAAATGTTATAAATACATTTTTTAAATCTGTCTCACCTCCATGTTTCCAATAATTATGGTATCAATGACCTATGTCAAACAAATTTGAAAAGGACATAAAAGTCTTACAGTACTGCATCCTGACATGTTATGTAGAAAGGGTCAGCTGAATCAAGTACAGAGACTATTAGCATCCACCCAAGAAGGGAAAAGATACCAAGTGTATTCAGTTGTTTATGAACAAAGCATTCCATTTCAGAAAGGGAATGTCAATCAGTAATGTTAAATACCTACTTCAATCCCTGTGTTTCAAAATGTCATGAATAAAAAGTATGCAGTAGTACATGTCAAGAAGCTATGTCAAAAATTCGTAAAAAAAAAAAGTCAGGAATTTGAACTCTGATCCCTTTCATGACAGTACAGTAATTTCCAATAAAAGGCCAGCCCCTCCCTTGGAAGCATTACTGTAATATCATGTCATAATATTTCAAGTGTCCCACTAGGTCTGTGTGGCAGCAGCACTTCGCTACATATTCAAGGTCCCACTGTGATCATGTGTAAGTTTTCTGTAACATTCCATTCTGTCAGGTCACTAGAACAAGCACACAGCTGAGACATCTGAAAAGATCATGATTGGAGGTGATGGGTGAGAAAAGGAATATTGTTAGTGTGGTGCTCATCCCCTCCAATGCCAGATCTAGTTGATGCATACATCACGATCATTCATCTTTCTTTTTTTTTTTTTTTTTAAACATACTGCTTTGCATTTGTACCAAATACTTCATTTCAATTTCAATTTACTTTTTCTCTTCAAAAAGTTGCGAAACCTACAGTTGCCCTGTGCCAGCAAAAGTGCAAAAGGAGTGGGACTCTGGAAAGTAATTATTGTTCAAGCAACTTTGGTAAGGAAGAAAAGTTTCTTTTTAATGATCCACTTGGCACTGTGTTTTTAGACTCAAGGGGATTTTACCAGATGTAGTTCTGAGTTATCATTAATATAATGGGCTATATTTTTACACCACCTTATGTGTATATGTGACATTATTATCTGTGTTTCACTCAGTACCTTCTTGGAGATATTCTGAAACAGGCACTGCCCAGGTGTCTGAGACAAACATACTTTCTCAATCTGAAAAGCAAATGACAACGTAAGACAAGCACAGGAAAGTATGGATTTTCAGTTCTGCATTGTCATCTCGTGCCTGTAACCAGCCAGTGCACGTTATGCTGCACCTGCCGACTGTTCCACAGTCACTGCAGCAGCTTCCAAAGTATTTTTAAAAGAAGGCATGGAAGTTCACAAGCACTGCTTTCTGTACACAGGCACAAATCACCCCGAAAAGTGGTGTCTGCTGTGTATTCGGGCAGCATTGTCACTGCTGCTCCATTCAGTTATGTGTCAGAGTATTTTCCCATATGAATCCTGGAAGCTTTTTTTAATCCCCTATAACATCCCTAACAATTTGATGGGACGACTCCCCTCCCTCTTTTGTTTGTTTTAACCTAACTCTCTACGACTTCATTGCTAATCCCAGGAGATTTGAGGAAATCATCTGGTTGAGGAATGTGAGGGCAGCTTTGCCTGATGAAGGGCTGTGGCTGTTCCTGAGGCAGGATGGAGTCAGGGACCCCTGACCACCAGCCTGTTTTCATTTGCAACCAGCACGGGCTGGTCCAAGATGGAAAGAAGCAAGTAGGAAAAGAAACCCCAAACCATAAATGGTCTCTTACTGACCATGCCTCACTTGTGGCTGATGGTAAATGACACCATATAAAACTTGGTTTTTACCTCTCGCATCAGGGTAATAAATCACATTCTCTCACCTTCTGTCAAATACTTGACATTTTTCAGTCTTTTCCATGGCAGGATTGAGAGTTAAAATATTTTATATGCTACCGTGAACGTAAGTGTATCCTAAGGTAGGATGTCTGCTGTTTGTAGATTATAATTTATCCTAAGTTTATTTGCTGACTTTATGAATTTGGAAGAGCTATTTATCTTTCATTATGCATTTCACTTTGTTTCTAGAAATATAGCTGCGATATGCAGCATTTTAGCACCCACAGTTCTCTTTTGACTGAACTTGAACATTCCTATTTAATTAAGAGGTCTGCATTAAAGAAAGATGATGTGCAAATTTACAAACACCTAGCCCAAAATGTGCATTATGCAGTTTTGTAAATAAATCTGGCTGTACATACTTGATAACTGAGGATTTAATTGATCCCAGGATAGAATATTTGATTTACTAAAGGTGACCTGAGAAGAAAACAAATTGTTAATACCAATTACCATTTCCTTTTGATAAATAAGGATGGTTTACAAGTTAATCCAGTGATCCTAGGGAAAAGAAAGTATAATGAGAGGTCCTTAGGAGATATGATGGTCTAATCTGTAATCTACATTTAGCTCAAATCAGCAAATTTTTATTACTATCAGGCCTCAGACAGACCAAACTCTAGTTCCTAGGGCATTAACTATTCCCTGCTACTCAAGAGACCCGGAAATTCAGCTTTTGGCTACAAGACTTTCAATTTGACTTCTCCACTCATTTAAAATTAGTCATTAAAAGTAGGATAAAAATGTACTGTTTAACTGAAATTATCAAACCCAAGAACTGGGCTTGCAAGAGACTGACACGTTCTAGAACAATTTCATGTTTGGTGCAACCAAAACTTGACAGTAGTGGGTTATTTATTACAGGTGATATGAATATTTCTAGTAACTGTTCCCAGTATTGTTTCCCTATTAGGGACTAATATATTGATTAAGTTTTATGATGCCCCAAAACATATGTCTAAAATAATAAAAATGTATGATGTATCAAATATCTTTTCTTCTAGTAATAACTGGAACTGTGATCACAGCAACCACACGGGCTGGCAGTCTGCATGCAACAATAGCCATCATTAATGTGTATAAGGAGGGAAATTTAGCAATTCAACAAGCTGGCAAGAATATGAGTGCCAAGATTCTTGTTGTATGTAAGCAGTGTCCTCTCATCAGGAGAGGTAGGTACACAACAACTGCTTTGCATGTTTATGAGACAACAGTTTGGAAAACTACTTTTTGAAATATGGCCACAAAACTCAGTAAAATGACAGTAATTGTCTCTGTAATCAGTAATTATTATTACAATCAATTGAAGCTAAAAATAACCAGTAATCGAGGTTTATACTGCATTTTTCAGTTTAGCCTTACTTAGATCAAAGAAGTTTCAAAAACTTTTTTTTTTCTTTAAAAGCCACATGATACAAGGTAAAATCTACTTTGGTTCTCTCAAATGAAGCTCAAATAGATTTTGTTTCCACAGAAATGGAACCATAGCAGGAAATATTCAAAATAATTTAATAAGCATCAAAAAAAACCCTGATACTGTTGTAGTATTGGTGTTTAAGTGCATTATTTCAAGGTGGGCAGTAGCAAAGTGGAAAATCATGATCAGAAACTGGCTTTTGCCTATAGTTATCTGGAAACTAGACATTGGGAGACATAATAATGTCCTTGGTGGAACAAACTGTCTTCTTCTATGGAGACTGCTGGCTCCAAAACACACACCTGTGTTTCTCATCCTAAATATCTATGAATTATTTAATAGCCATTACTTAGTATCTAAATTTTTCTGCTTAAATCCCTATGATACCAATCCTTCCAGCCTAAGGCCTTGCAAACCCCTAACGTTTCTGAGCCATAAAAATACAGAAATCCACTTGATTTCCCCAAAGCCAGGTCCTGTCACCCATTAAGTCCACCTTGCTTGCCTGACTGCCCCTCTATGTATCTAGAAGATGTTCACGTCTTGGGGGAGGAAAAGGGAATGAAAATATTTAAGTGCACTATTTTTTACAGGTATTAACCTACAAGCTGAGCAAGTGTGCAAATATTCAAATGAATGAGACACATTCCACTCTGGGTGTTGGTGCTTAAATTACCCACTGTTTGTACTGCACTTCTAATGCCTTTCAGACTCATTTGACAGTCTACATATTACTTAGTGGATATTTAGCTGTGTATCAACTGGATTTTTGCCCAACTGTACTTTATGGCATAACAAGCATGGCAAAGGTGGGTAAGGAAGTATCATGCTTTAGGCAGGAAGGAAAAAATCTTAGAAGGCATTGATAACCAACAGTGCAAACGAACAAAGACCACAGGTAAAGAACTGTACTTACCGAATGACATCCCAGATTTCTGTCTTGTAATCTCATTCTCTCATTTTTAGGTTTAAACTACATCATCATGGGCCAGGTAGAAGAAGATGGTAGAGGCAAAGTCTTTCCCAACAGCTTTGTCATGAGTTTTAAGACTAAGAATTCAAAGATCCTAAATGCCTTGAAAAACAAAACATGTTAAAACTGAACTCTGCAGCTGCATTCTCTCATCTGTCTTGAAAATAATTCTCACTTAGTGTAAGTCACAGAAATGCAACTGATCGTCAAGAGTAAGACCTTTCTCCCCTCCCATCCACCTAAGCACGGCTGGCACAAAGTGACATCCATTACACGTACGGGACAAAACCAGATCCTCCTGAGTCTTAAAGCCGAAGATTTGCAGCACAGCCATCTGATCTCAACCATGCAAATTCCAATTACTTGGAAGATGTTAATTTATAATTGTCTAATTTTTTAAGGAGTTGCATATGTAAAATAAGGATTCTAAGTGCAATATTTATAGTAACTCATTTTAACTTAGCTTTTTCTCTAAAATTGTTTTATTACGTGGATTTCTGCATTATTACCTGTGCTTAATAAAATATTTTAAGATTAAATCATACACCAGCTAGTTATGAATTATTTATAAAGTGGGGCAGGCTAAACATAGAAACTCTTTTTTTACATGCTTTGGATGGTTAGAGTTGTGCACAGTATGACTGACACTTCTTTGCTGATTAAGGGCCTGATTTTCCTTACATGGAAGTCAGTGAGTCATTGATTTGAACAGGAACTGCATTTATTCTTCAAAGACTTAGAGAACTCTAAAGCAGCACCAAACTTTCCTCCACTGATGACTGTCTAGTTAGTAAATGTCACTATTAAGTTCCGTAAGGTAATTATGGAGGAGGAAGGAATGAATTAATTTAGTGGTGATAAAGCACACATGCAAATAGTTCAAGTTTTCATCTCTCCTGTGAAAGGACAGACAATACAGCAATGCTCAGTCTGGCACCAGTAGTGTAAATAGGAGCACATCTGTCTCATTTCTTTCATTCCTATATGCAAAAGGTTGAACAAATAGCTATTTTGAGACTAAACAGTGAGCAGACTGGAAGCAGTTAGACAGTGTTACAGTGTTAGGAGGTCTTTGTTGGTCTGTCTGTTGTATGAATTTGTTACTCTGAAAGGTTATAATCAAATCTGTAACCTTCTATGGAGGAACAGAAACATTATAAGTAAAGGTTAATATTGAAATATTGAAGATTTTTGTCAAATGCAGGTATGAAATACATGCTGTTCAAACTAGGAAAACTTGAATACTCGTAAGAACATTCATGGAATAGAATCCAAGATCCCTTCAAGTTCTTGTTTTCCTTGTATATAAATACCAGACCAGAGTTCTTTGGATAATTTGCAACCATGGGCAGGAAACTAATGGAATACACAGTCCCTGCTGGAAGTACCCATTGCTTATTTCAGCAGTGGAATGCGGATTACCATTCTCTTCCATTATGGATTCTCACATGTAATGCCAAGAGACACGGCCATGGTGCAGCTCAGTAGTGCAGCAGCATGTGTTCCAAGGACTTTATGGGTAGCTGGGCAGGGGACAAAAGGATCAGAGGCAGGCACAGACATACAAAGAGGCTGTGCTGGCAGCTCACATCCAACAGCTCAGTGCTGCAACACACTTAACAGATTGCTTGGCCTTTGCCAGACTGACCAAACCAAACAGCATCCCTCTGTGGAACAGACAGCAGCATTTGTTTGCAAAGCAGATGTAGTTTTGTAACTTTTAAGTTGAAATTTTAATTTTCCAGCATTGATTCCGATGCAGATTAAGGGATTTTATGCACAGTGCTCTCTGCATTGCTTGGCAGCAGCCTGGGGAGAAACAATTTGGAAATCATGCTCGGAACTGTCCTGAAACTACAATAATCTATTTTTATTTAAGATGACATACCCATCTGTCATGCAGCTTTTTTCAGTGAGGCAAGAAAGGTTTGGCAGCCTATTCCTTGTCTACCAAATGGTAGGTAGGGAAAGCTCCTGCCTGCTCTTCTCAACACTCCCTTTAGAACAGTTCCTTTTCCAAATCAAGGCACTGGAAGCAGTAGGCCTGAAACAGGGAAAAAGGAAACATGGAGCACTGCAAATTTTATCACGTAAGGGTTTGTTACAAAACACAGGTAACAACTATTACAAGTTTTTAGAAGCAGGTTGTAGTGACTGTAAACTTCATTTAAAATCCAACCTGCAACCAAACAGAACCAAATTATCTAACCACAATACAATTTCTGAAATAGTTTCTGCAGAAATTACAATCAAAACCCTATTTTAGCAAAAGCATAAAATAAGCTTTCAGTAATGAGTGGTTTTGACCGTTTTTCAGTCATCAAGGCAAAGTTAGCTCTATGACAAAACACACACTAACATGAAAGGCAAGAAAAATCAACCTTTTCCAGTGATCTCAAAAACCCCACTTAGTACTTTTATGACTTGCACTAATATTTGTACAAGGACATTCTGAATCCTATAGCCAAATCCAGCTTCTCCAAAACTTTTCTTGTGACATCTAAAATTTTGTCTCTGTGCACATCCAGAAGTATTATGTGAGTGGGCATAAAGGAGATCTTGGATGCCCAACAATACTGGAACAGCCAGTATAAAACTGCCAAATGAGAAAGGAAGAGAATGTTTAACACACAAGGAAAATGTAAATGAGACAAGATTGGGTAAATAGTACAAAGCACTCTGTACTGATTAGTAGCCAAGTAGACAGGAAGACTGCAACAGCTTTCAAACAAAACAGAGATGCAAAATGTCCTAATGTATGACAGACAACAAACTTCTCTCTCCCTCTGGTCTCTATCACTTTGCAGGTATGTATTTCAGTGACAAATAAAAACTCCAGAACCCATAGGTCCAACCCAAGCCCCCCCAAAAGAGCCTTGAAGTACAGCAGTTCTTCCTAAGGGCATTCACACTTCATAGACCACTGTGCCAGGAGACAATGAGCAAGCTGGCTGTGAGTGATGGCTGAACACCTGAAAAGCACTCAGTCCATCAGCTCCTTCATTGGTACTCTCCACACACCAAGCTTCTCAGAAGCACACAGCGTGAGCCCATTGCCAAACAGCTAACAGCCCTCCTAGGATCCAGCCTAGCTACTCTGGAGCCAGCTCAACCATCGACTCATGATGCCATTTCAATGAACTGAACAGGATGAGACCAGAAGGAAAAAAGGAAGCAACACATCAACACCAGCTACCTTTCTTATTACCTTACCAAGACAAAGAAATGACTTTCAGTGTGGTGCCTGATATAATGTGTTTGCCATATGACTAATATTTTACACAACCGTATTTTTCAAAGAGCTTTTATTTGCTTCCTTTTTTGGATATATGTAACACACACAGCACTTAGATTTTATGTTGGTGCATTATTCAAACATGAGATCTGAGTCCAAATACAAAATTCAGTGATCCTCTTTGCTTTGAACCAAGATGTTAACTTCCAATTCACATGAAAAGCCAACACATATCAGAATCCCTCTATAATATAACACTTCTGGAAGCAGAGTATTAAAACCTTGTTCAGAAATATGTAATTTCATAGTACAGAAAATATATTACCTTTACAAGAAAGAGTTTTAGAAGAATTCCTTCAAAAAAGTAAACATTCATGTAAGCCTCCGCGCTCTACCAATCAACTGCAGTCAAAGACCACTCTGGCTACCTGCGCCTTCCAGACACATGACCATTGTGGAAGAGCACCATCATAACAGGAGAACTGTCAATCAACCCTCTAGCTGACATAAATATACTTATTTTGTAATTAAAAATACAGGAATCTCACATTTCTCAATTACAATTTGTCAGCTTGAATAATATATATAAGCATATAAAGGACCCTCTAGCACAGAAAATCCACAAAGCCCTTACTGTCCATTGTAAGCAAAGTCAAATCACATGTTTTCACAAAACATAGTATTCCTGGCACAAACTAAATTCTAGCTTGGCAACAAATGTGTTAAAAAACAGGAAAAAAAAAAAGCTGAAAAGTAGGATATGTAAAACCTGTGTCAAGCAGACCATTCTAAAGTATTCTCCAACGACCAGACTCAATGACCTCACAGAAAGAAGTGCAGAATGTTTCACAGGAATTGTTCAGCACTGCAAACAATAGTCCTCATGTGCTTCACCTCATTTTCATTAAACCACAGGTTTTAATAATTCAAATAATTTATCATCCAGATTTTAAAACTGCAAGATATCAAACATTAAATGTTCACAGCTTAGTTTTAAAATTCTGTTCCTAATCATAATGTATATTAAAATGTACTATTGAGGCACTGCTGAAAAATCCAAGCAGGGATTGATTGTCTTACATATAACCATAAATATTCAAGAAATGGTTGGTCTACTTTGTGTTCAAAATGTCAATGTCCCCACAAAAGGGAAGAGTCTCGATGATTTGATGTGCTGTATTCTATAAATGTCAGTTTACAATCAGTGTTACCATACAAAACTAGAATTGCCTCTTTCAGAGCCACACAGTCGTCCCAAGCACTGTAACCTACAGTCAAACATAATTTCCAACTGAGCTGGAAATTTTGTATTATTCTATATCTGACTTTTCTATTAAAAATAAACATAGGCTGGATTTTTGTTTTAAAAAGCCTATCTTCTCCCACAACTTGAAAAACAAGTATCAAAAAAGAACAAACAGAAAAAATAGAAGAAAGAAACACATTGTGCTACTTACAAAGCTCTGACACCTGACAGCCACGCTCTGAGGAACATTTAAAAACTCCTATATACAAATTTTATATACACACTAAGATTAAAAGCTTAAGAAAATCACTATATCTGGTTTTGCATTTATTTCAACCACTTCTGCTGTAGCTGCGACTCATGCAAACGCATTGGGAAATGTATTTTTGTGCAATATCTTGTCGACGTGATCTGGCAACAGAATTAGGTCAACACTTCCACTTACAGGTATCTGCAAGTACACACTTTTGTTTAAAAGCTAGGCCTTAGTTTCTTGGATAAAACATAGCATATTTAGAAGTTCGAAAGCCAAGCAGGTCTCTCATTTCATTGCGGAATTTTGACAAGTCCTGCCGCAGCTCATTGAGGTTTTCCACAGTTGCCTGGTCCGTACTTTGCATCTTCTGTCTCATGGAGGTCAAGTAACGGTGGACTAAGCAACACATCACCTTTTGGTAATTCTCATCTCTCTTTTGCTTCAGGTTTCTCCATTCCTTTAAACAAACATCACACATTTACTATGGAAAAGTGATTTTTGAGCCCCAGAGCCTATATACAATTATACAGAGAATAAATATGAACAAAGTAACAAAGCTGTTTTATAAGTACATGCTGATGTGCACAAATATACAATGCATCTCAACTGTCTGCAAAATTTAAATTAAATTATAATTGGCTGTACCAGCAAAACTGAAAATTTTTATCTACCTGGCTTGGTAATTGTCCTACGAGCAATTAAGAGTTCCATAGTCCTGAATGTCTCTCAGTGCAAATTCCATGAAGTGTTTTAATTTGTTTATTTAATGCTATTTTTGTCAGCAAGAAGATGCAAAATTAGTATTCAAAATTACAGGGTACAAAAAAATGTTTAACAACAACAACAAAAATATCCCTCCCCCCAGCAATGAAAGGCTTCAGTGATCTTTTTCAGTTATTTATTTTGACACTTCTGTAATGTGTTTAAAACCAATTACCTTCCCCAAAGAATACTCTAACCTCACCATTTTTGAGATTAGCACATACTTCCTTGAGGTTTCTGTGTGTTTTCATTCAATCAAAGCATTTTTTCCAGACTCTTTCTGGGGGAATTGGGAGTTGGAGGGAAGGGGGTTGAAATTTCCAAACCAGAAAATTAATAGAACCTTACTTAAGCAGAAATAGGTACCACTTATTTATATTTTGGACGCAACACACATTATTCTGTAGCTCCTAGTAATCTTAGCAGCATTCACCTTGTGACAGCAGCTTCCTGCAGCAGTTTGCTAATTCATTTTAGCAAGCAGCACCTTTCCAGCTTCAGAGCCCGGAGCTCTCCCAGTCACTCCTTACCTTTAGGCTGTTCTGACGTTTCACTTTGCCACTTGAGGTGTGAGAGCAGATCCATTTACTGAGGCTGTTGAAGAGATAACAGGTCGTCTTGGGAGAGGGGATCACATTGAAAGGTGGAGGGAGTGTGCATTTGTCATCGAAGTAGCTCAGCCAAAGCTTGGCACGAGCAAACTTCCACTCCTTGTCTTCATGATTCTAAAGCATCAGAAACATTAACAGAGAAAAGAAGCAAAAATATTAACAGGCTATTTTGTAAGTTTTATTTTCTCATACCTGAAAAAGTGACCATAATGTAACTTTGGTTATATAGCATTTTAAGATATAGATTTACACAGTATTTTAATAAGCTTGTTTTAATACTCTAATATTAAATACTTAAAATAAGTTCATCTCCCTTCAATTCATTATATACTGTAGTGTAAGTACCAAATTCAGCCATGAAGGTATAACCCTCTTATCAAATGCCAAAGCACCACACATATCAGAACAGTATCTTGAACAGCCACTGTATCAAGAAAGTCATCAATTCCCAACAGGCCAAAGCCCTGCACATGTTCAACATGCAAAGTACCCAGTTTATTTGGATCAAAATAAATAAAAAGTTCTTAGCTGAAGGAAAGATGAGCCTTGCTTTTGAGCTCACAGACAGAGCTTAGGCACGAAGGTCTGTAGATTAGTCTACACATCACAGGAAGAGATTTGTACAAAATCCAAACATACACCTAAGAGTTATTGGTAATTAATCAGAAACCACTTACTGCTATCAGCTGAAAACTTTTATGAAGCATTGCCACAAGGAGTTTAGTTAGTACTATCACAACCACCACATTGTAGGTACCAACAATAACAGCACCCACAAAAGACTGTAATTCTTCACCATAGCTGAAACGTGTGACAAAGATTGCTACATGTGCCAGGGAAAATATGTACCAGAACAGGGCAAAACATGTGCCAATGAACCTACAAAAACAAGGAAAAAAGATGTGGTTAGGTAAAGCAACCACCAAAAGTGTTTAATGTAAATTCAAGTTCATTGAAAAATTCCAGTTTTGTTTAACTACTGAGGGCTAAAATGACCAGCTATTTTATAGATATCAGACTCACGAATGAAATGTGTCATTGCTCTGCTGTTCACAGAAAATACCCGCACAGTCCTTTTCTTCATTCACAGTAAATCCTTTATCATAAAGTTGTGTCAATCCAATTGTGAATGAAAACAAGACAAGAAGAAACATGCCCAGAAATTTTCCAAAATCTTGCAGCATCTGCCCCATTGAAATCTGTGAAATAGATTGATTTCTAATTTTAGTAAAACATGTAGTTATTTTTATTTGCATTCTCTCCTTCAGCCACTCATCAACAAAAAATATTTGCATTTTAAATATTTAAGTTAAATTTTAATATGCTAAGCAGATCTCACAATCAGCAGATATCCTTGTACAGTTTTTCAAGAATCTAGATATTAAGAAGATAATGTAAGTAATTTTAACATCACCTGATAAGTTAATATCCTACAAATAACTAATAGTGTTTAGACCTTGGTTTTTATTGGCAATACCAATGGTAATAAGGAACTCACAAGTCAATACACAAAAGCAGTAAATGAAAAGCATGTGAACATAAATGCCACCACAGAAAGTTAAGAAAACACTGATAAGGACACTGAATTAATAAAAAACACTTGGAATCATAATTCAGCACTAAGAAATTCTTTTTTTTAAAAGTAGCATAGCACAGCCCATCTGCAGAATAAAAAATTAATTCACTGTACATTGTATGTAAGATTTTAAACAAACACGTGTGTAAGCACATAAAAACTGATGGATGAAGTATAGAAAGTATGACAGTAAATTAATTTTCCAAGTCAAAATAGGCTATACAGAACTTTGCAACATTAATAATACAGAATCTTCAAAAAAAACTAAAATGTATGTTTGTGCCATTTTCCAACACAGAAAAGACCTTGACTTGCTTCTGGCATAAGCATAAATTTTTACACAGACACAATATAAACTGTTTATATCATTTAATTACTGTTCCTACGAACTTCTTCAGAACAATATACCACTATAAAGAATGCAAATATATAAAATGGGATTGGGTCAATCTCTTCTTCTATACAAATCAGCATATGAATTAAAACCCATACTAAATCATAGTCCAGAATTGTAACAGTGGCCAGGTTTGCAAGTACAGCTTTACTGGGAGATGAATGGCTGCTCCTGCTCCCTCCCTCCTGATGGCAACTGCCCGCTGCACATCCCGAGTGTGAGCAGTTCGTCACAGTCAGGGAGATTCTGCAACTGCAGGCTGAGCTGTGTCCCAATTACATGCACATTGGTCAGGAGGACTGTAATCCCCATCATACTGTTCTGTCACATCTAACCCTTTAATGGGAAAATAATTCAAACCAAATCCCAACAACAAAACATTTACCCTTTAACTGACACATGGTCCCAGCCAAGATGAAACAGGAACGCACAGAAAGTGCAAACCACCCAAAACTGTTTTGTTTGGAACAGAGTGTAATAACCCATCCCAAATGCCAGTTGCTTTCTTCATATATTCATGTTTTCCCTCTCTAAGAATTTACAGTTTCTAAGCATCTGAAATCTAATTATCTAATCTAGAGGAATATTATTCTACTTTCTGCTAATAATTAAAAAAACCCCACGCAGCCAACTTACAAATCTGTACTATAACAGGTTTTACTACCTGGTAAGTCAAGTAACTGAATGCTTAAAAATAACTCTAATAGCCAAGAGAACATCATAGCTGCCTTCTCCCACCCCCATTGAGGGGTTTCCATGCCATATTTGATTACTACCATTTGAACTTTGTGACCTACTTTCAGAAAATACTGTAAGAGTTGTTGCACCAGCAGGACTGGCCAGCAGTAATAACATAAGCTCCAGTGTGTCTCTGAATGGGGCACTGTTGACTGTTTTTATTTACCTGGAGAATTTCATAACACAGCCTCCTAATAAAAAACTTGTGCAAGTTCTAGTACATAAATAAATACACACATCAAACAGTGAATCTCTTTAAAATGTGGAGAGACTTCAGTGTTCGATCAATTTGTACAACAAGCCTAATGCTTAATGCAACATCCAGACTTTAGTATTTTTTTCAAAGCATGCAAGTACATTTCCATCTAAAATGTGTATCAGAAAATTATGTAATTAAAATGTGGGAGGTTTTACCGTCATCATCACCTACTGGAAGGCTCCAAAAAATTCCAAGTAAGGAGAAACCTGTTCTCCCTTCTTATAACTACCAATAATTAAATGACTCTTTCAACACTCTTGAGCAATTTATATTTTTCAAACAAAAGCAATTTGCACAACTCAACATGCAGCTTCAATGAGATCTCAGACATAAACAGAAAGGCTTTTGGTTACTCTTCCTTGCTACACACCTCATTCATCCATCTCTTCAGAGATAAGTTAAGACAATTATTCACACAAAACTTCACAAGAACCACCTGATCCTTACACTTTTCCAACTGAGAACACTTATGCAGTATGCTAAGCTTATAAGAGATGAAAACAGAAAGACAGTACAGGCACAGTTATCATGGCAAAATACCCTAAGAAAGTGAACTACACAAGGTCTTTCCTTCTTTTTCTTATGTTTTCCCATCTAAATCAGTATGTTCTACATGAGAGATTTAAAAAAAAAAAATCAAAAAATCAAACTTCAGTGCAGTAACACTTCTTTCTACTTCTTAGTTTTTCTTTTCCTGTTCTCAGTAAGACCCTTGAAAGCAAATTATGTTTAATATTTTCTCAAGCAATAATGATACTCACCTGGAGTGGTCCCAGAATAGAGCTGGTTGTGTACATAAAGAAGAGACGCAGATAACTAAGAACATTAGCAAAAGCAAAAAGACCTTCTGCTACTAGGGTAGGATGGAATGCATCCCAGTCCTTCCTTTCAGCATAATCATGGAACTGAAACATAAAAAGGACAAAGTGAGATCACTGAAAATATAAACACAGAAATGCAGCCATGCACCGCTCGCTACTTCTACCTCCAAAACAGGCAATAGCATAGAAGAAATTAACATGGATCATTCACAGATGTCCTACCTATTTCAGAAATTTCATTCATTTTACACAAAGGCAGCTTAAAAGGCATTCCAGAGGGAGCCAGAAATCAGACAATTTAAATTCAACATCTAACTCTGCCACTCACTTGTTCAAACCACTTATTCCTCTGTTGTGCCTACTCTGTTCTGCATGGTTTGTCGTAACAAGGACTCCTATTTTATACATGTGCATATGTGTATAATAGGCCTCAGTCAAAAATAATGTGTGTGTGCAAAGAAAACTAACGCACACTGATGCAAATGCAATGTGGTGACAGCTGACCCTAACCAGTTTGAGAAAGACTTAGGACTTGGGGTTCCTTCAACATGTTTTCTGAATGACTACAGAGAATGGAAGACACATGTAAACTGTCGGTGCAAACACATCCTTGAAGCACTGTCCACTACGTACTACCATTTAACTTATTCATGGAATATCCACAGATCGCAGCTTTCGGCTTGGCTGAAAACATTCTGCATTTATATTACCAGCTTCTGCTGTCTCAAAATCGACGTTCAAAAACTAAGGAACTCTAAGATGCTTTAAAATAACTCGCCCAAAAGTCTACTGCCCAAAGATGGCAAGAAACAGGGATAAATATGTTTTTATGCATTGTAATTGCATGTGTACAAATCCTCCTGCTGCAGAGACTCTTTATTTCTTACAGCTTCAGTGCCTATAACACAGTCGTAAGATGGAAACAAACATTTTTATTTAGTTTTCTAAATGATTTATAAACTATAAAAATAAATTTTGCCATATAAAAATGGCAGAAAAACCATTATGTGCCTATTACATAGGACAGGAGTCCTGCATCTTCAAAAAGGTTACAACTTCATTTAGCAACAAAGGGCTCTTATCTCAGCAAAGGAACTGCTAGTAGACGTGGTTGCAAAGCAAAAGGCTGGGAAGGCAGCCCAACATGGCATTCTCCCTCTCATTTTTTTCCAAGAAATGGAGCCTTCCTTTCCAAATGATTACCAGCCTCTGAATCAATGCAAGGATAGGGAAATGAGCCAAACACCAAGTTGGGAAGAACTGAACCAGTTTATTTCCCTCCCAACAGCCAGACAGCTGTCAACTTACAGTTTGCAAGACAAAATAATGGTGCTACTGCACTGGCTTGAATTTTGCTAAAACATTCACATTCAGTTGGTCTGGCAGCCTGCCATGTTCTGTGTGGCTAACAACACATGCAACAGAATGGCAATGATCGTGTGCAAAACACATCTTCAATCAGGTCCAGATAGCTTTTCATGGAGAAAACACAAGGCTCCTCTATGGTGTCAGGGCTTTTATCCTGACTACCAAAGAAAACCCCAACCAAAAAAACCCCACCAAGCCAAAAAACAATTAAAAACTCCCCCATGACCACTTAAGACATTTGAATATATTTAATCAAAAGCTAAATAAAACTTTCAGTAACAAAATAGCGTTAGGCAATCCAAACACAGAGATGACTATTAGCTTTCTGCATGTTACTATGGAACCAGGCAAGCTCAAATGCCACATCAGATGAGATGCATTTCTCTAAACAAAAATCAAGCTATTTGAAGACCAACCAGTTCTTACAAGGAAGACAGCAGCTCCATTTTGGGTCTTCAAGTACTTGGACATGTCCTGATGTGTTTTCTAACTCCTATCTGCCTCATCAACTTCTCTTCCAAGACCAAGATGTAACAAGACCTGAGGTCTTGACAACTACACGGCATATACCCCATTTAACTCCACAAAGTCTGAACGGTATCCACATAGCAGGCTATTACTAATGTCATACACTTAACCACAACATACTACTAACACACCACATGCAACATCTCTCAATGTATTTTGCAGCAGTGTACAATTTAATATTTGGCCATTCAAATGGATCTATGAAGACAAGTGCTCACCTTGTTATGGGCAACAACTTTGAGGGCAAAAGTTGCCAAATACAGGGAATTCATGACAAAACTAAGCTGATTACGGGATTCTTCTAAAAAATCCTCTAAACCATCATACCAGAGTCTCTTAACATCTGACCACACCATTCCTGCAAGAGAAATAGAAATCCCAGAAAAGTGAAGCTGTTGTACTGAACAAATACTCTTTTAAATACGATCACCATGTATTTTACAGTAAATTTGTTAGAGAATTGGTAAAAGGAGATGGAGCAAAAAATGCTATAGTTGATGTCATTTACATACACAAGAACTGGAGTTCTGTTCCTTTATTTTCCTGTGAAAGACGCTTCTATGATTTAGGCTCAATAACTTATTAGAAAAAAAAAATCACTGCATTCCTAATTCTGAAAGTTAACCTACAAGAATACAAAACTGGCTACTAACTACATATTAGAAATTCTTCTGTGGCCTTTTTGCATTGATTTTTAGAAAGCATTTTAATGGAACTATGTAATATGATATATGCAAATCCTTGTTACTTGGTACTTTGAACTCTAGTTGATTTTTTAACACATTTTCTAAATATGCTGTTTTTCAACTTATTGAATATTTGTCAGGAATCAGTATGTCATTACAAAATAAGCATTTAAGCTATAAATGCAATTGCTATTTAAAAAATCTGTTAAGATTCAATAATGGGAAAAATAACCTGATTTTAATGATCACATTACTTAGAGGTCTTTTCAATCCTACTTGAAATTCACATTAGAATACTACATGAAGAAAATAAAATGTTTATAGCCTTTAATTAAAATCACCAAGACCACCTAGTGACACACTTCATCTACAGCAGATTTGATGACACAAAAGAATTTCTAAAATGAGATATTTTAATCTCAAAGCAAAGGACGAATCTGATTTATACTCAAAATTTGAAGTTTTTCAAGTTTTCTTTTAAGACCTGCCCATGTTTGTGCGTGGGGTACCGAGTATTTTCAAAATCTGCATGAACTACTCAAAATTTTTAACATGAAGGAAGTGAAGGAAACATCATTATACAAAAAACCCCACCCTAAAACATCAAATATATTACCCAAAACTACTTAGATAAAAACTGTGTTGTTTTTTACTACATCATTGCTTGTTGTGAGTCAAATAAGTGATACATATCTAATAACCTTAAGTAAGGTAAATTTTAATGTAAAAACAAACACATGCCATCCAACCAAAAACACAGTAAAAGGCTTTATGAATTTTCAACCAAAAACTCTTGAGAACTCAACAAAACTTATACCTGTGCTCCCTCTGCTGCATCAACCAGAACTGACATGCAGCCTTTTCCAGTATAGTTATGATAATACAGTGGCAATGATGCAGAGAAATAGAAAACCGTACCGTGGGAAAATACTTGTTCCTGTGTTTTAAAACAAGCATGAGGTAAATGCACACCTTGAATTTATGAGACTAAGATGGAGCAAGCATGCATACACATAAACACACACAACATGAACAACATGCTGGTTTCCTGAGAAGGTAGTACAAATCATTACTGTGCAATCAACATCAGCAATTGGCATCCAATGCACTCAAATCATACCCACCAATTAGCCATATTATCAGAAGATAGTCTATTCTCTCAAGGGCTGGTCCCATTGTATTCTTCTTATTCTCATTGTAGACAAGGGAGTACAAATTAAGCAGTAACAGAAATGTGAAGTATGAAGCCCCATGAATAATAAACTTCATAAAAGGAGTGTGAATCATTCGGCCAACTCGAGATTTAGGAGCCAACAAGTAACACAGGGACAGAACTGGCCAGAAAATGCCAACCATCAGAACAGTGAGGATCTTCTTGCAGGTGTGCTTGCGCCGATAGCCGGCCATCTGCCCGAACCACACCGTGTTCAGGAACTGCTGGCAGTTTGACTGGGCAACAAACTGGAGGGCAGGGGGAAGAAACAAAAAATCAGTCTCAGGGTTCTTAATGAACATTACTAACTTACATCATTAAAATTAATTTTCAAACTACGTGTAGTTACCCATTAACAGGAAAAGGCAAGAATGTCAACTTGAAGTAATTATCTCATAGACCAAAAGCACTATGGAACCACTATAAACAAAAAAATCCATTATTTTATTTTCCTTCCAGTCAGCAACTAAACATAAATTTTACACACCAGGCTTTGACGATTTTTAGGTTAAGAATTAGTTTTGATTTCTAATTATTTAGAAATTTAGCAGATAAATAACATCACATCTCAGACAGCTTCACTGTCTGTTATTATAAAACTGAAAAATAAATTAACTGAAGAATAAGATACTGCTTTGTTAAATACTATCCACAATGTAAAACACAACATGTGGTAAGATGAGGACTAAAGTGGCCAAACAGTTTTATACATATGAGTTTTAAAATCATTATAGCTCTATTCAGCAGAGTTAATTTTACATTAAAGTAGGTTATATGTATCAAGCCCTCAAAAGGAGGCAATTTTGTCCTGAAGATTATGTATATTATGCAAATGTAGTTTCAAGTTTCAGGTGCTTATCTACATGAAGTTACAAAAGAATATATTTCACTAGAGAATGAGTTGTCATTTAACTGAAAAAACATCAACAAATAGAACCTTGCTGTTATCATCACATCTTATAAAACATCACAAAAATTGTCTCTAGAATCCTACAAATACCCACTTACCTTCTAGCACAGAAAACCAGAATTGTAATTTGTCAAGGGACAAAGATGACAATAATCCACTGCATGAAATCAGTTGCACACTGATGGCATAAAAAGTACTGCAATTCTGGAACAGAGGCACTATTCAGTTATACCAGCACAGGTCCAACTTAATTACTGAACAGCACAGGCAAGGCCTGAGACAAAGCTGAACAGTCAATGACGAGTCAGACGATGATAAATCATGTTTGGCACCTAAAAATCCATGCCTCCCTAGGCAAGGGTTTAATGAGGATCTGAACAAATAATTACCATTACCAGAGCTGTTTATAAAAAAGCAGTAGTCTATACTCCAATACAGAAAATAGTGCATTCTTCTCCACAATAAACACTGAAGAAAGTATGTTGCAGCATCACTTCCCGGTTTCCCATGCTGCTGCTCTGTCTCTATAACCCCTGTAAATTTATTTTCACTTCTATGTCTAGAGGCCCAACAACAAAATAAATGAATTACTAGCAAAATATGACATGGAAAGACTATCAAATTACTGTAAAGACAAACCTCTTTTTGATTATACTTGATTGCAAGTTTTAAGCGGCTTAAATTCATCCTCTCCTCCAACAAGCCTCGCTTGTCTACATGTTCATCACTGGATGTGTGATTCAGAATCACTTCCAGCTCCCGGGAGTTCCGTGCTTGTGCAAGCAAATCTTTAGCAAAGGTTTTGCACTGCTGGGCCAGCTCCTCGTAATCGTTTCTGAAAGACACAGAAGCTGAACTTACTATTACACTGTTCTTGTATTTTCCATTAAATCATTAAATACCCATTTTTGGTTGGGATTCTACATTATGTTAAGACAAATTTAAAGAAACCACCCCAAAAGTCATATGTCAAGGTCCAAGCATTCCTACAACTCTGAGTAGTTTTTACCTTGTAACGTGACAATTACACTTCAGTTCAGTTTGCAAGCCCATGAGAGAAAAAGTGACGAACAGACTTAACAGTATTTAAATTCTTATCTGGCGAGTTCCAGATACAGAGCGAAGGCTTAGAATTATTTCCAGGAGATAAGAAAGTGTGGCGGTCACAAAACATGGCACTGGGAAGTAATCACTTGACAGGAAGTCCATTTGGGTTTTGCTTTATTCCTGTCATCTGAAAATTAAGGTCTATTCACTGAACACTATGCATTAATACAATAAACACAAGAAAATAAACCACATGATTTCCTTGTCTCACCTTGCACACAATCCGTTTTAGTGCCATGTTGTATCACAAAAATGCAACAACTGAGCTCTTACTAAGAAAAACAAGCAGCTAAAATACAGAAAATTCACATGTTGTTTAGGAAAGTAGAATTTTAACTCATATAAACATTTGCTTTCACATTCTTGGAAAGTTTCTGTACTGGTAAATTACAAAATGGTAAAAATCTGCATGGTTCAAACATGAAATTATACTGAGCATTTGTTCATTAAATAGGGCATTTTCAACATGACATCTTCTATGCATATATTTCATATACATACACACACACATGCACTGTTCAAATCCTTATAAAGGGCAAAATTAAGAAAAAATACCCAAAACAACTCTCAACATGAGTCAGGTCAGTATAAACAAGTCGTAGCATATTTCTACCCTGATATAGGAAAAAAAAAAGCAAAGTACTGATGAGATATTGATATGATTAAAAGGTGTGTGATTTTCAAGTAAGTCAGCATTTAGGATAATTTCTGTTTATTTTTTCAGAGCAGAACTGAAATTTGAACTGTTGGTGCAACTATACTCATTGAACTGTCTACACCTTAAGAATTTAAAGTAATTAAACTCTCAAAATGATTACTAATGAGGCATAAATTACATTACATAACTTGTTATTTGTCTAATTATCAGTTTAAGCACTCCAATTACAAAAAAATTAGAATAAACTTTTTCTAATACATACACATTTTTGTACAGGTAATTTTATAAAAGTATTAAAATTGGTTTGTATTTTCAATTCCTACCTGAATTCAACCTCAACAAGGCTTAATTCTTTCAAGTCTGCACTAAGTTCAAAAGCTCGTAGGATTGGATCCTCCTCTGTCAACATGATTAAAGCAGGACTGGCCAAACACCGATAAATGTCAAGACGAAACCTGTGACAAAAGAATAGCAAGCAAAATGAAGATGTTGCATTTCATCAGCTGCTTCAAATCATAACCTATTCCAAAGGTTTGCATAAGTAGCTGAAAAACAAAAGAGTTTGGTTTCCTAAAATCAGACACTGCAAGTGGTAAATATGATATGTGGTGGAAGATACAATTTCATGACATATTTAGAATCCCTAAGTTCTAAAAACTGGCCAAACTGATTCCCTCTTCTTTTCCTCACTACTTCCACTATGATCAGTAGAAGGCCATCAGTCAAGGTAAGAGCAATTGTAAAATCCTGACATTTACACAGTAAGTCTTATGGTTCTTAAGTGAAAATAAGAGAAGGAACTAAAGCATTTTGGGCAATCTTCTATTTTAACAAACTAAATTAAAATCAGTAAGGAGCATGAACGTGTAATACAGGAAAAAAATCAGGGAATGCATTTGAAGGGATGTTCTCCTCTTGCAAACTGAGCGACTCATGAACACTGAAACAAAGGATGTAGCTCTAGTTTAAACTAAGGGCTGTTATCTCAAATGTTTCTATTGTTTGTCTGCTTGGGATACCCTGACATCTTTTCTCATACTGAAGATAATGGCATAGGATATAGAATGGATATCAGAATGTGGCCTGCAGTAGCCAAATACCAGTAACAATTATTCTTTCATTTCTCTTATTTTTTGGTATTTTGGATACATACTGGAATAAATATGCAATAATTGTGTATTGTAATTGCAGTACACTTATGATCTTTGAGCTCTGTGATTTTTCATCCCAACTCTCACATACTAAATTTTATTTAACCCTCAAACATACTGTCAAGTAAACCAGGCGAAATATTTACCAGATTGGTAAATCCTTCTCCTCATCTGAACCTTTATTAAAAAGCTTGTCTTTAGTCTGCATACATCAATCCATGCTATGTAAGCACTTTTAGAAACAGAACTTAGAAACTTGTAGATACAGAATTATCCACCTCTTCATTCTGGTTCAAAAGCCCCCAAGAATTAACTGAGAAAAATTTTATTTGCATAATCCCTATGCTTCCAAGCCAAAGGTAGCTAGAAGGTTTGAGACAACTGGTAGCAAAGAAAGGTGTGTAGCTTAACATGCACAGTGACTAAGAGTACAAAACCAAAATGGAAAAAAAGCCACGGCCTCCCACCAGCCTTTTCCCATCCCTGAGAACTACCGTGGCTCACATACGGTCTACAATGTATTAAAGGAATCCACTCATAAACTTCACCTTAAAAACAAAAAGGAAACACTGAATCTGACCCCAAGTAACACCAGAGAACTAAGAATCTCTATTATGGTCTCTGACTGCTAAGTCTTACCTGGAATGTCGCAAACTGTCCTTTTTGTTCTTTGCAGTACACAGTGTGCACTCACAGCCCACAGCGTGGGGTTTGGGTAAGGATATATCCTGCTTCAGCAGCATAGTGAGAATTTCATAGTTGTTACGATGAGCAGCTAAAATGACGGGTGCCACATCCATGGTCGTTGAGTACTCCGGGTTCTGAATGCGTTCCATTAATTTCTGCAATAAAACATAGGAAGTGTCTAAATTTATTACCTACAGTTCTAGCACAGTATTTACATGTATGGTTTTTTTAACTGTTTAACAATGAATGTGTTCTTTAAAATACTTTCCAATGTTTCATAACACAAAAAGAAAGAAAAATTTGCACAAACATTCAAACACCTGTCAAATGATGAAAAACAGACACAAAAATGTTTCTGATTTATTTTAACTGAAAATCTGACATTCGGTGCCTATCTTCTCCAATATACAAGTGTGATATTAAAACCAGTTATTTTGCTGTAGCTTGAGAAAAAATTATTGTATATACTAAGTGCAGAAAAAAAACCCTTGAACGTGCCATACTCTGTTACATAACACCTTGTTCCTTCCCTTCCTCCCCCTCTAGCTGTGTACTTTTAAAAGTTCTTTGACAATTGAGCATTGCCAAGATAAATTTCCACTGATTAATTTCAAGGTGAAGATTTGATGTTTATAGATTTGCTTGAAAAATCTATGAAGCTTTAATACACAACTAAACCCTTTCTAGGTCAAGGCTGCTAACCACTCTGTAAACAGGCTACAAGAAAAGATTTACAATCACTATTTTCATTCTCTTGCAACTAGGCATCTGTCAGCACTTGGCAGGTATGAAGCCGCTGCATTCCTTTGGCAATAAAGCAAAATAACGTATTCCATCTTTCAAGGCAAAACAGGCTACAAAAATAATCCTTAGTGTCCAGATTCTATCACCTTAGAGATACAGAACTTAAGAACAGTTTTTTAAATACTACAGCTACCCAGAATGCCCATTCCCCAATCAATAATCAAGGGATAACAACACTCAACCACAATGGTTGGTCTGGAGGATCTTTTTGGTCGGTGATTAAGTAGAATATCAACAGCTCCCACCACTTCCGAGTCAATAGCCACCAAAAGCGCATCTGATGACTAAGGAAAGAAAACAAATCATATGTGAAAACAGCAGTAACTTAAACAGCATTAAGAATCAAACTCAAGCAAAACTGCATTTTTAATATAATATTTTAAAATTATATTTCAAGTACTAATACAATATTCCGTATTATCACCATGCATATGATCAGGATACAAATGCAAGCTCTCATTTCAGGAGTTCACAGAGCATCGCTGACAACTTGTTTCACTGCACAAACAGCAAAAGATACAATTGCAGAAATTGCTTTCCAGCAGACATGATGCAGAGTACTTGCTAAAATCACGTTCTAAGGGACAGTTTACCATGTTTTCAAAAAAGTTAAAAGCAAGTCTGTGTAGCACAGCTCAGGCATATGGGCTACTTTAGTCCTGCATTTGTAGTTCTTGGTACAGCTAAGAAAATAAGCTTTTTCTTCTTGACTGGTAACTACTTGTGCAACTTCTCCTAAGCTGAGCTAAGCAGCTTTTTATTTTCCCTAAAGTTGATATTATTCCTTTTAATTCACTTCCAAAGGCAGTATTGTTGGCAGGAAATTGCCCTTCCACCAAGCACAGATCAAGTTTAACAAGAAACAGTGCAGAAATGCATGTTTGTCTTAACTTAAAATTAGCTAACATAAAGTGCATTTTTTTGTTTACCATTTAAAAACTTATTATACTCCACAGCCAAAGGGACCTCTGCATTTTCCACTTTTTAATATGATGCCTCTGACAATATAGTATTTATTTTGCTTAAAGATAATCTGTGCATTTTATCTGCAGCAGGAATACCATAAAATTCAGACTTGTTTATATAATTGAAAATGTTATTTACACATTTATATATACTTACAAAAAAGTAAATTTTTGGAAAAAAATCACTTTCATCATTATTAAATGAAAAAAGAACCGAACTGCCTGTAAAGACAGATTGTATTCCCTTCCGAATTCTAACCAATCAAAGAGAAGATGTATCACAACACTGAAAATTTACAATAACACATGTTGCATACCTGGCAGCCATAATCCAAAAGGAGCTGTAGTATGTCCAGGTTTTCATTTTCAATGGTTATGGTAACAGCATTTCGCCCAAGCACATCCACACAATTAATATTCATTTCCCCTGAGCTGTTTTCCTCTAAGAGTTTCTTAACCATGTAATAGTCACCTGCACAAGGAACATCACTTCGTATTGTTACAAAGCACGTGAATATTTTAAGCACCAGCTACCATCAAACAAGACAACACAGAGCTGACAACAAGACATGGACTGTACTAGACAAGTGAGAAATCAAGGTAAGTAAGTATTCTCTTGTCAGGGAGAAAACTAAAGATATATGTCTTTTCAGAAAAGCAATAGACATATACTTTATCCATCCCTTTAGTTCCAGTCCTGAAAAAAACACACATACAAAAGTATGAGTAGTTTTCAAAACTGTCTGAAGGGTGACAAATTATTTTGCAACATAGAAGACCATGACCAAGACAGACCTTGGTGTAGAATACTTACAGAAGTGCATGTAGAATACTTCTACGTGCAGTAAAATACCTGCAGAGCCTGCAAGACTACTGAACCAGTTGTTTCACAGACAGTCGGGTTTCCTACATTTTTTGTCAAGCAGCATTTGAGCTCCCTCAATCCTTGCTTATAACAGGGGAGAAAGCTGTGGCTTGGCATGGCTGGGCATGGGAACACCGCGGGTTACGGTCGGCTAGATTTAGGATCACACCCCTACTCCAGGGTAACTAAATACAGCAATAAAGTAGGAAGCGTATTTTAAAAAAGGAAAATCTCTTCCCATCCGCAGCCACGGGTGCAAATCGCAGCATGGCAGTCACGCCGACTCTGGGGATGCCTAGACAAGCCCCGGATTTCCAGCAGCCCTACGCCCCCAGGCTCGCCTAGCAGCGCAGGGAGGCGGCGAACGCGGCCGGGGCTGCTGCGGCACAGCCCGAGCTCCCTCAGAGCTGTCCCGGGCGGCACGGCCGGGCCTGAGGGGGCCGGGCCGGGCCGTACCTTTGTCGCAGGCCAGCAGGAAAAGCTTCTCGTCCAGCGTGGTCTCCTCCTTCACCTGCCGCACGTCCTTCAGCGCCAGCAGCTTGTTGGGCGAGGCCGAGGCGGACGGGTCTGCGCTCTGGTACAGCGCGGCCATGGCTCCGCCAGGCCCATCCGGCCGGGCCCGTGGCGCGGCCCCCGCTGCCCACCGGGGATCACCCCGGCGCGGTCACCCCGCGGGCGGGCCCGGGGCGGGGCAGGGCAGGGCAGGGCAGGGCTGTAGGGGCAGGGCGGGGCAGGGCAGGGCAGGGCAGGGCTGGGTAGGGCTGTAGGGGCAGGGCAGGGCGGGCAGGGCTGGGTAGGGCAGGGCAGGGCAGGCCCGCCGCTCCCCGCCGCACTGCGCAGGCTCCGCGCCCGGCCGTGAGGGGCGCTGCCCAAGGGCGGGACGAGCGCCGGGGCTGCGGGAGGGGAACGGGCGCTGCTCCTCGGTCCTGCCCGCTGGCCTTCAGTCCTCCCCCGCTGCCCTTCGGCCCTCCCCCGCTGCCCTCCGGCCCTCAGGGGAGCGGGGCCCGCCGGCCGCGCCTGCGAAGGAAGGCGCCGTGAGGCACACACACCGCAGCCTCCTGCTGATGGATCTCGGGTCTGCCTTTTCCCGTAGAGAATCACAGAGTGAGTCCGGTTGGAAGAGACCTCTGAGATCAGCGGGTCCAACTTGGGACCCAACACCACACCCTGTGAACCGGATCGCGGCACTGGGCGCCTCCCAAACGCCCCCAGGGACGGTGACTGCACCGCCCCAGGGTCTGATCACCCCTTCTTTCTGTGAAGAAATCCGTCATGCCCAACCTAAATCTCCCCTGGGGCAGCTTGAGGCCGTGGCCTCGGGTCCTGTTCCCTGGGAGAAGAGGCCGACACCACTTTTCTCCTTTCAAGGAGCTGTAGAGAGCGAGGTGGCCACCCCAGAATTCCTCCAGGTTAAACACCCCTGGCTCCCTCAGCCTCTCCTACAGCTTGTGCTCCAGACCCTTCCCCAACTTCAGTGCCCTTCTCTGGACTCACTCCAGCGCCTCAGTGGCCTTCCTGAATTGAATCTCTTTTATTCCAGCTTCTACAGGGACTGCAGCTTTGCTCACCCCGGCATCTTGTGGTTGCCCATGAAAGCCCATTTCAATTTGATCAAAGCAAGTTTAAAATAATTCTGAACGTACAATAATGAGCCATATAATTGTAGCAATTTTTTACCCCAACAGGAAATACTGACCCTTACAGTAAGTTACCAAGTGCCTGGGGAGGTAAATACAGGACTTCAGGATTATATATCTTAAGAAAAAAATCATTTATTCTTGCAGTATAGAGACTAAGTCTCCCTTTAGCCTATCTTGAATGAGGACTTGGACTAATTTGGCCCCAGGAACAGGGCAAAGAACTCAAACTCTGTACAAAATTCTGTCATCATCTGGATCTGGGAACAGACACCAAGTAACTATCAAATTTGTCCAAACAATACAAACCAATAAACAAAGACAAATGGATCCAAATCCAAGCACTTAATTCTCTCAATTACCGCTTATCCCCTTATACAATAGAAACTGAATGGAAGCGCCTCTTACTGTTGATACTTTGTGGGGAAGATACTGAAGATGTAAAACAGTATAACTTTTCACTCATCATGATCCTTCAGGTTTGCCATACTTAGGACTAGTTTCAGGAGCTGAAAGTAGCAGCTTCATACCTTTAAAAAAAAAATCTCTGTTATTTTAATTTCGTTTTCTTATTATTTGGCTTCTGGAACAACTTTATAAACTGTCCAGCTCCAGCAAGTGAAAATTTACAGCTGCAGAGGAAGGAGTACAAACATTTAGTTTAAAATTACTAAGAAAATAATTGTGGACTTCATCTCCTCCAGATAATACACCAGTCTACACAAAACCTCTGCACCCATAATACACAATTTAGGAAAATCAAAGGAGTGATCCATAACGAAATGCAATACAGTAAAGTGAAACCCCAAACTGGACTAGCCAGCTCTTTATTGTTGATACAATATTTTATGAAAAATTAAAAAACCCAACCAAGAGATGTTTTAGTTCAACTGCAAAACTTAATGCATATGCAGACCTAATGATGACATAACATTTCTGCCTTCTATTGCTGTTTTTTCATAGGACACAGACTGTAAGAGTTCCTGCTCAATAACAGAACAAAACTACTACATATATTTAAAGATTATTCCAACAAAAAAAGTTTCATCAGCTTAATCAGTATTCATTAGTTTCCAGACATTATCACAGGCCTTCACTTGCTCTCACTTAAGTCAGTGACAACATTCTCCAGGAGCTAAGCTCTCCAAGAATAAGGCAAAGATGATAACTTCTGTGCAGTTTGGAGTAATACAACAGGATTGGAATGCACCTTGAAACTTGTATGACTACATGTAAGTAACATCCACAAAAATCAAACAATGTTTTGCAATTTGTCCTGAAATAACATATGTAAAATGATGCAGATTCTCACAATGCTATGGAAACTAATACAAATGAAGCTTGATTAATATGGTGGGTTTTTTCCAAGCAATACAAATCTAGGATGTTAATTTGGTAATGAACACGTTCTGAAAACAGTATTAGCCATAAATAATCCATGTGTTATGAAATGGAATAAAATGAATATAAACATTATTAAAAGGTAATTGATGAGTATATTTGTGCATACAATTTTTCTCATACTAAGCTTCAGAACTCTGTAAACTGTGAGGCATTCATCGTGTTTAACGTGGCAGAAAGTTATATTACACGTCCTCCTTATTTTATTTTGTTCAGTCCTCTTCCCATCAAACATGCAAACACTGTCATCACCATTTTTGGCTTCACTTCAACCAGATCATCTGGGAGAGCATAAATACGAGCACCGATTTTTCGAGCAACCGAAATGGCATACCTTGAAAACAAGAGAAAACCAATAATGTCATTTTTCTGGCATCTACTAATGTGTCATGGTTCACAACAACAAACCTAGATTTTAATAGCAGGATACACTTGTTCAGTCAGTACTTAGGCTCTACTAGAAAATGGACATTATTGTGAAGGAAGCATCAATTAGCCATTCTGCTGACAGATGTTTTGCTACTGGTTATCAAAGCATTTATTTTTGTCAAAACCATTATGGATTATGGCAGGCTATTCAGAAACCAGTTGCAGTGCAGTGGTGGGAGGTCATATCACCTCTGAAGGTGAGTTCATATTTTAGATATGCTTGAAAAATAACTCAGTAATATTAAATTTATTATATATTCTATTTGAAACAAATCAATTAATATTAGTGTAATCATTCCTTGTTAACAAATCATTAATTACACTATGAATTCATTTATTTCCCGCACTTCAGAAAAATACAAAGCATTCATTTAAAACTTACTTGGCATTATTCAATTTGTCTTGGTAAGAAAGGTCTTCTCTCTTGACCATTTCTGGACGAACTGCTTTTGGTGCAATGGCATCTATTAAATCTAGGACAGGTAAACTAGTGCTAATTGATTTGTCCTAAAAGAAAAACATGCACAAGATTAGTTTAAGGAATTTGCTTTAATTATTCCATCTTCACAATGCCAAAAACCCTACAGCACATCTTGCATACATACTGAAAGACAAAAGCCTGTTTTGTTACTTCATAATGCGGTTTTCCTCATCCTTTATGAGATCTAATGTTCTTTTCTGCAATCAGAATTATAAGGTTCATTGTGCTGATAGGATTATTACACCAATGGTTTAAATTTGTTTGATGAAACTTCCACCCTTCCCTAAAGAAGGAAGACAATTTTGATAGACATTCAAGGACCAGAATTGTCTGTAAAACACCAGTTGAATGACCTTAAAAACACAAGCAATGGCCCCCAAAAAACACAGGCATACCAAAAGCAAGATTTGGGACAGATTCTCTTCAGACTTTTTTGATTTAATACCAACATTATTACGATTTATGTAGAAATAAGAGAAGCAGCAATCGCTCTTAAGAAAATAAAGACCTAAGTTACCTCCTAGAATGAAAATGGAACATTTTGTTCTACAAAATTATATTACCTTTGCCTAATAATGCTTACCTAATTAAAGTGAGCTCTCCAATATGTACCTTGCTATTGTGAATCACAGATATAACTGCTGCAGATTATGCAAGGAACCCATATAAGAATGTTATATTCGCATCCAAGTGCAATTATTAATGCGCCATTTCTAAAGAGATTCACACAGCACAACACGCCTGGCACACCCACGACTTCTTTGCTGTTTAACACTCCACTGATGTGGAAGGAAAGCTTCCTTTATCGATTTGTTCCCATTTGCTGAAAGGGACAGCTCCCGCCTGAGCCGGGACAGCGGCAAGGAAGACACAAGATGTCGCTGGTGACCTGGGGCTCCCTCTCCTGGCTCTGTCACACCGAGAACATCTTTCTAACCGGCGGTCAGTAAAAGTGCTCATCCGTCCCCAGGATTTCCAAAATTGTTCTTCATGCTTGTACAAGCATGAGTGCGCCTGTATCTAAAGATCTGGAAGATATACCACGTGCCACGCACAAACATTGGTAACTTCAGACAGAAGCCCTTCTGAAAGTTTAGACTCCTTTTTCTTTTTTTTTGTTGTTGGAGTTTTTGCTCTGTATTCCACTGCAGCTATTAAAATTTCTTTTTCTTATTAATAGATTTAAAAAATACTTTTGAAGATTCAAAATCAGTCAGAAGTATTTCCTTAAACACTTATGCCAGCTGATGGGAGAGCCACTGTAAAAGCCAAATTGTTAACAAATCATGTTAAAAATCACAGGCCTGATTGTATATGGGAAGAAAAGTAAATAAATTTGATTACCTTGAAACTTGTAATTGAAGTTTTCTTCTCTGCTTTTGCAAGTGTCTGATTCACCCACTTAATAATAATTTCATCATTTACTTTTTCCCCCTCTCCAATGTCTGACAGTACGTTCAAAGTATACCTTCAATAAAGAAAACAAGAGCCGGGGTAGTAAAACTCAACTCTTCCAACAGTACAAAGCTACAAGCACAAGGAAAATACTACTTCGTCACAGTAACAATGCTAAATACCTTTCTTCATAAGGTACTGACCTTATAAACGATTTAGTACTTTAAATCACTTTTTCAGTGGTTGCAAGGAAAAAATAGTATCCCAAACCTCATAATATTGGCTGTAATGTCTTTATGTGTTTAATTCAGCACATCATAATTAATTTTACTTTATAAGTTTAAGTGGCTCCCTACCATCCTAGCCACCTTGAAAACTAAATCACAACAGTCTGAGAAAAAAAAAAAGCATTAAGTGTTTTGTGATAGGTCTAAGAAAGTTACTTTGTGGAAAACATTTGCAATAAAAAGCTCTTTATTGAAATCAGTTTATAATTTTTTTTCTTGTTCAGTATACTAGCAAGATTTCATTTTATGACAGTTATGTTACCATAGCTGTGATGGCCTACAATTTTGTTACACTTATAGCTTCTATATCATATATTACCTCTTCCTTGGGTTTTACAAATATTTAAATTACTCTCTACTTACAGAAAGATACATGGAATTCACATGAAATAAGCTGAGTTCTTTTTATTCACTATAGGATTTATAATTTTAATTCTAGTTTCTAGTTTATTAATGTTTTAATTGTTGCTGTAACTTGTTATTTCAATCACTACACAGTATGTAACATCACAAAACACATAAAAAAGTTTATCTTTGGGAAGAAGGATATTTAGAGATTGCTCTAAAATACCTGTTGGGTGAACTGACCACTGGCCTTAAATTGCCTTGATATACAGACACATACACAGACACATATACACATCTATCATATACTGTGCCTGACTTACCTTCTCATCAGCTGCCATACCAAAGCCAAAGTCAGAGTTGGATTACCCTCATTTAGATCATGTCCAGCAATACCAACCAGTGAGAATTTGGCTTTTGTCTTCCCAAGTTCTACTGCATAATTGCAATTCTCAATCTAAAAATAAATTTTTTGTGCAAAAAATGAAAACACCTTAATATTTTTGCAATACAGACTTTTAATCTATGTGTATTTTTAATTACTTTGGCTTACTGTTACCTGTGGTGAGATTTGAAGCTAGAGAAAGATTTCTAGTCTATCTACACTGGGATTAAAATAACACAGTTTTCTTTTTAATATAAATGCAAGTGTGCAATGCTCAAATGATATTATTTTTTCCATACTTGAAAGAACCAAGTTCACTTTCACTAAGGCAGTGAATTAAAATATACTTTTATCAAAACTTTGCTTGAAAAAATAATGAAATGTGTTCTTATTAAACAGATAATTTTTATCCTCCACAGTCACAAAACCAACTGAAAACTTGGATTCTGCAAGTCTTGCACAAATCCCCTGGGCAGCTGTGAGGAAACACCTCACAGTGTAAGAGCAGCAGGCAATAATAGCTGTGTCAGGCCTGAAACTTTCACTTATCTATCCAAATTAGACCATAAATTAAATATTGCCAAAAGGTGTCCATGTTCATAAAGTGATATGCTATAACTATGTATGTCTTGGGATACCTTGGAAGATACATTTCCCTTTTTTTCCTCCCCCCAGGACTGTCTCAGTGGCACACAAATACAGACAACACAGACTGCAGTCAGCACCATGGAGACAGTGAAGCTGGGCTGTGTTCTGCAGTGTCTACCCACCTTTTTCATATTCCCACCGAGTAAGGAATAAGGAGGTTTGTTGACATGGTTCCAGTCAACCGGCACACGGGTCATATCATACAGTTGGAAGATGATCAAAGCATCACAAAGGTCACTAAACCAGAGTAAAACAATGCTTTTAAGCACAAAAGCTCATATTAACAATGAAAATATGATAGAGACTCCTCAAATTGTAATTCAGTTGCTGAAAAATTCCAGAGACTTAAATAAAAAATTGCGTAATTCTGTAGAGAAGCTGGCCTATATTCTATTGCTTGATTTCTGCAATTATATATATATATATATATCTATCAAATTCCGCATTTAATTTCAATATCTGCACAGGTCTTTGCGAAGTAAGCTCAGCTCAGCCACTGGCTTTATCAACTTCAGTTAAATAATTGCTTTCATAGGATGGGCATAGACAAAATAGCTGCTACAGAGTTCTAATTTATTGATCTACTTTTAGTTTCCTCAGGACTTTTCCAAGTGTTCAATACTGATGATTTATCTGCACATACAGATGTATTTTGCTAAAGAATAATCAAAAGCAATGTACTTATTTTGTGAAAAAAGAATAGTAGGAAAAGTATTATTTTCCCATTATATATTGCACTCCTGATAATCCCTTTGAGCTACTTAATAAATTAAATTCTCCATGTTAAGCTACCTACAGATCACTTTACAGAGGTCAGAAAACAGAAACAATGAAACCTAACAGTAAATATACATGCAAGCAGATGCTCCCAGTTCCTTTCTATCTCATCTTTTATTGACAGGATTTGAATCAACTGCTGGCACAATTTGAAAGTGCCCACAACCATCTAAAAGCACCTCATAAAGCCCTTCATTTGAGGGAATAGCACATAGCTATGTGCATAGCTTCTTACAGTCTACTGAGGAAAAAAAAATCATGCATCATAAAAGAGAATTATCTCAACTTTTAAAAAAATGTAATTCAAAGTACAAGTGAGTGAGGGGACAACATAAAAACCTTCTTAGGTTTTCTAGTATTTCTAGATCACGACTAGAATATTTGAGTATGATACTGCTTGACATGATTCTACAGACCAATTTTGAAGTTCCTATCACACTGTCTGGAATTCTGGAAATCACTGTTGTAGTAGAAATACAACTTCCCTCTTTTTTTCCTTTCTTTCTTGCCCTGTCATGCAAGGAAAATCAAATCATAGTTTTAAAAAACCCTTACCTGTATAAATGATTCACATACGGGCTTACACCCAATGAATTCATCCAGTTTCTGAAAGTCCTTTCTTCCTTACTTTCTCCTATGGTGACAAATATAATTCTATATAAATTATTGGAAAAAACACTTTAATAAGCGCTATTTAAAATGCTCTCATACTTCTCACACCCCCCTCCCTCCCCAAAATGAGTTCATAATTTCCCTAACAGTGTCTCTACTGGGCAATACTCAAGGCAATCCTGTCCAATTCAGACTCCCTCAGCTCTGGGCACAAGGACAGAGGCACTACAAGGGAGTACCATTAGACTACATTTTTCTGAGTAAATACAATTTGATAACTTATTTTGTTGTATTTTACATAATTAATATATCATGAAGAAAATAGTGATGATTAATAATAACTTCCTAAAACTGAAAGGAAATTGCATTCAACAGTATGGTTAAATCTATTTGAAATGGCATTTTTTTATTAAAAGTAAATAAGCAACGCTTATTGCAATTGCTTCAAGCTCCAGACAGTGCAGCTCGACTCTCTCCACACAGAAGTTACCAGTGTTAATTTGTGAAGGGTCTCCCGAAAGTAACAGACTTCACTTTTTAAGTTTTTAGCACTGGAGGCTTAGCAAGGCAGTGTTGTATTGGTTAAATTTGTGAAGCTGCCAAGTTATCCTCACAGTTTTAACCAGCAATTCTGCTTGTGAGATCTGCAGAACATTAATTAGGAAGTAAAACCCAATGTTCACTATCCTGACTTAAATTGCTTTTATTCATTGCCACCATGAATCCTAGACCAACTCTCTTTCTCTGTAAAGTTACAGCTTGCAGTAATACATTAATTTTCTACATACAACACTGCCTAAATTTTAACAATGTATTGGAGGCCAACTGCCTGTGAATCAGTGCTGCACCAGCTGTTTTCCCTTACATCAAAGAAGTGCATTTAAGAAAATATTTTGCCTGGATATGTGAGCTTGGAATAACCTCATCACTTTTCTCCCACAGTTAAGAAAACAGAGAGGACATCAAGGAGGGAGAAAACCTCCCCAAACAACAAAAGAACAGATTTCTCTGGACTGAAGCACAAATACCTAAGAGTAAGATTTTTCTTTGCTGTTCTCATTTGCTCCTTAGAGGGTATCGATACCAACTTTGCCTGCTGAGGTTTATATAGCATGGAAACTCTCTCATTTAGTACTGCACTTCCAGGCTGACTAGAGAATAATGAAAGTTTTTGCAAAATGAAGCTCCTGTGTAAACAATTTAGAAAGAAAACCTCTTTAATATTATTTTTCCATGCATACACCTATTTAATAACATTGATTTTTAGACAGAGGTTACGTTTTTAATCTAGGTCTCTTACTCTTTTATACAAAAAGCTCTGGACTTCAGAAAATTCTGCTTTAGTTTACAATTTCTAACACAACAAATGTTATTTAAAAAGTTTCAGCCAGCTTACCAGTTACTCTCCTATAATTATGAAATAGATTATATTCATCCTACTGACACATTTTCTAAATTATGAGTTTTTTCATATGCAACTTGAACTAGTGTTTATTTCAAATATTTACTTGTAAAAATAACCAAAGAGTTACTGATGAATATATGCTGACACTAGGAAAAATACTGTTCTGCAAGGTCATCAGACAGTACAGCTTTGTTTCACAGATTTCTTCCCACATTAAAATTTAAAAGAAGAATGACATTTTGTGACAAAGCTTTTAAAAGGATCAGTTTTCCCATTAAAAAAACACATTCACAACTCAAAAATTATATATAATTTAAGTCTATAAAGAGGATCTTTAATGATGATAGCATTTTGAAGCAAGTACCTTTTGGGTTTTGTTTTGGTTTTTGGTGGAGTTTTTTTGTTTGTTTTTTGTTTGTTTGTTTTAAAGTTTTTAAGGTTACTGAGCTTTGAGTTGATTCGCAGTACCTTAAGTACTGACTGCAAAGTGCTTGTAGGAACACTTGTCCATTGCAAGGACAGTAACAAGGTTATTTAATGAACTCTTACTAAACAGCATAGCTACAAAAGCAGATACTCAGCCACTGCACTCAGACTGTGAATTTCAAAACACATGCTTAATGTTGGTGACAGAATCCAAAGTAGCCAAGCAGGAGTGAGAGCATGCAGGTTGGTCTGGACCCTTTTGGATAGCAGGAATCCAGGAACTAAACCCAGCATACTATATTTAATATGCCACTCTAAACAAATCTCTTTATCATGCAACACATAAGCGTTCGTAAGTTTTCCAGATGGCTGAGAACTGACCAACTTTTTCTCTCTATTCTTTTATTCAAAATATACCTGTTGATCCTATCAGGAGCATATCTTCTGCTGAGTGGTGCAGCAGATAGCCAAAATCATTGGAAAACTGCAGAAAGGGGGCAGAGCTACACAAAAGAGAGAGGAGCAAATTTGGTAGTATCCTTTATATTTATTGCCATCTCTTTCTTTGAGATCATTACACTGTGGAACTGAGTGGGGAGTAGTGATAGGGAGGGGGGTCAAGAATATAAAGAGCTCCAAATACCTAAGATTCTCTCTGGAAGACAACTGAGCTCAAGATGCAATTGCACCCTAAATTCAGCCAGCCTGAGTGGGAGTAATTAGCCCGTGGTAACAGCCTTGAAGGCTGCAGCAATCTAAGCAACAGCAGAGGACATCTAAACTGGAGGAAAAGTGGGTGGACACAAGTCCCTCCTCTTCCTCTCCCCAAGAGCTCAGCTTTCTGTATGACTACAACTCCAAGGTCCTGCTTTCCCCCCAAGCAAGAGGTTCCTCAGCACAGCAACAACACGCAAAGGTTGTGCATTAACTGAGATCAGGACTGTCCCCTCCACCCCCACACAAGCTCAAGTGTTCATTTGGCTGTGTCAGTATTCCTGAGGACACGCTCTCCATAGACAAGTGCACATCACCAGACTTGTTCAGTATCATCAGGGCAGATGTCACTTTATGCACAGCATTCACTATCTGAAATTGAAGAGAACTGCCACATCATACTCTTTGGGTGGAACAGTCACTGAGAAAATGAAATTTATGCAGGAAAATGAAGACTTTCAGAAAGCTCTACTCACCCACACATGCCTACAGCTTGAAAAGCCCTTACTGGCTAAACCCACTGAAATAACTGTACAGCATTTGACTTACTGCAACTCTTGCCCCCATTTTATATGCATCAGACCTCGGGTTTTTTCCTTCTCTTTTACTTATGACGGCATATTAAAACAATAGAAACATACAAGAACGATGCAAAAAATCAAGCAGAAAAGGACAGAGATGATTAATCACTAGGAAAAAAAAAAAGAAGAAAAATTGCAGAATAAACACTTTTATGGAGTACAGAAAAGTACTAAATACAGTACCTACATTAGGAGGGGTCAAATCTGCATTTCATGAAGCAAAACAGGAAAGCATTATAAATTATGAGTCAGATTTCAACAGACAATCTATGATGAAACTATAAAGAAATTAATGTCATATTTGATATCACTACCTTGAGAACACAACAGTAAAAACACAGGACTTTATGGAAAAAAATAAAACATATTAACAGAAAAAAACCAAAACATTAACAATATTGTCTTTTGGCTGAAGTAACTATTTTGATGGTTTATATCTACATGACACCATGGGAGTTATTATTTGGCGGCAAAGAAGTGTCATCTACTAGCCTTTGATCAGGTAACATTTGCATGGTTACCCCATCTCTAAAATATATACTACAAATAGTAAGTTAATTTTGGCCAGTATTTATCATTAGGAAATTGTAGTCTAGCATTCAGGTGATTGTAACTTGTTACAACTGTTTTAGCTGAGGCTTTGATTTCATCTAAATATTTCAGGAAAGTCCAGAAACTAGTTCAGCTGGTTTTTACCATGTCAATGAAAACTTCCAAATTTAACCAAATTTTCGGTATTTCAAATCACACCAGCAACTTTAGAACAGAGAGGCTGAACTGAGCATATTCCAGCTCCACACAGCTCCTGTATAAATTTCCAAGAGCACACATTTCTAATAACATTGCAGCAGAGGAAGAGCAGACCTTTCCTTCAATCATTTGTCCTGGCCAGCAGGGACTGCAGTGACTGGGGATATCACAGCTGGAAAGGGAAGACTGTGCTCTGATACCTCTATCACAGCTGGCACCCAGCTGGCACCCAGCAGAAGCGAGAACAGCAGCAAGCCTGAAACAGGAGTGGTCTGAGGGATACAAGACTTGTGACATAGGGATGCAGCAGCACAGACAAATTATGGAAAAACAGGCAAAGGAAGACAGACTCACCTAGATGGAAAGGAAACCTGATAGGAACAGTAAGAGGAAGGCAGGAGAAGGCAGTGCAGAGGAATATGTGAACATTGCTGATGATTCTCCCGAGTGCGGCACCCCTGATTCTCACACTCCTTTGAGATCAGTGAACAACTGAAATACACTGGCAGGAGCCATTTCATTATCCTAGATTAGCTGGTCCACAGCAAGGGCAACAGCCAAAAGCTGTTACCAATTATCCCTTTATCTCTAGCATCAGAGATCTGAACTGTACAGTTAAAGGCCAAACTCCCTGATACAATGGGAACTAGACAGGCTGTTGATGCAATAGATTAATATAGATTGCTGATACAGAAGCCTTTTTTTAAAAAAAAAAGTTTCCTGCCTTAAAAGGCAACAACCTGATATACACATATATATACACACGTATATAAATGCAGCATGTAAAAAAATACTTTTAAAGACTATTACAGTTACATAGTATGGCACTGCAAATTAGGAAAAACTAGAATTCATACATTAGCTAAAATATAAATAGTATGGGAAGAAGCACAGGGAACAGGAAGGAAGGTAGGAGGATAGCTTTTCCTCCTGCAAATGAATGATAGAAGGTTCTTCAGGAATAACCATTTGGTCAGGCTAGCACGAGTGAACAATGTACACAGCAACAGGCACTTCTACTAAGGCTTATATTGATTGCTAGTGAGAAAACACAGGCACCATCACACAGGAATCCCATATCACAACCTACAAGGAATACTTAAACAAAAATCACTAATATTCTTATCTTCTATATGCTTAGTAAGTTGAATACCTTCTAATAAATTGAGATCGTAAGATGAATTGTCAGGTTTGTGTAGGGCTGGGTATGTGTTAAAGAGATTTGCAACAAAAGCCAAATTGAGTTTAGGGTTGCCTGCAACCACATCAGCTGGAGTTACAAACTGTCTGCAGCCCAATTTATCTGCCTGTTGGAGCATGTATTCAGCCCTCCTCAAGTCATTTTTATCCTAAAAGAAAAACAAACAAACAAAAATTAATTTGCAGTAAGTACCAGCACATTTTCATTTTCCACTGAATCTTCAGGTAGGAAAATCTTTCAATGGCCCATGTCAGTTCCTCATTCCTCAGTGCCTGAGCTACTACCTCTTACAGCCCATGACAATTCCTATCTTTCTTCCACCTTCTTTCTGTCCTTCACTTCTGTGGCTGCCAACACAGCATTCCTCATGAACCCCAGAAACTGCAGCCACAAGTGTAGTGATTATATTTCCATTTCCAGACTGTTGATTCCCATATTGTATATTCTGCTACATGTGCCAAAGGTTCACCATCACTGCTTTAAACTGATACTCTCAAGGATATTGAGTACACATGATGCCTAAAATCCTCAGTAAGAGTTTGAATGCCTCAAACTGCTTTCCTTTTAATATTTTTGCCTTTGAATCATTGTAAGTTGGCAACCTGTGTGTTTTCTTCATTGGTCTTGATTGTTAGTATACTGGTTTATAACTCATTACAGAACATGATCATATGAACTGTAGGAAATTATATTAAAAAAGTACTATTCTTTCTCACTCCCCAAAAATTTCCAAAACAAGAGCAAAGAAAATAGAGCTGTCCTTTTATGAAGTAGTTTGAGAGAACTGCAGTTTGAGAAAATTGTTTGCCTGTAGGCAAACAATTTTGCATGTGGGGTTCATTATTATAATGAATAACAAGATTCTCCTTTAGATTCTGGTTGATATATAGATATGAGGCACGCAGTGCAGCTTTGTGTCAAATACATTCTCAGAATAATCCTTCCAATATAAATATTGCAGTTTAGACAAAAGGGTTTTCACATCCACATAGGCTGGTTTTAGACCCTCTGTCCCTTTACAACTTCAAGCCTGATGGATGCCACACTTTCCTGCCGGTTATTGGAAGGGCTCACATGTTGTTTCTGAATGCTTTTTGGTATGAGGAAGGATCACAAGGTTTGTGAGGTCTACCCTTTTTCCTTATCTGAATTCCAGAAGAGGAGAACTGAGGAGGATGTTGCACTCTCTGTGTTGGATGACCCAGCTGGAAAGAAACATACACTACTCCAAGTAAAACACAGCTCCACACTTTAGACTGCAAGATGCACTATCCTGTTTCAGCAGCGCTCTGCAACTTTTTCAAGTTTTTGTCCATTTCAGCTTTTGTAACACTGAGCAATCTGACTGTTTGCACGCACTAGACAACAAAAGAGGACTCGGGGGCAGCCCAGTAACCAGGATATTGGATACATACACAGAGGTCTCAGATAATTCCACACTGGATACTTACATGAAATCCTGAAAAGTCAATTTTAATGGGCAGTTGATCAGGGTCATCTCCTTTAGGTGCAGTCTGATTTAACAGATGGTAGTATGCTCTTGAATCCTAAAACAATCAGTGTAATATTTAAAAAACAATGAAAAGCAGCAAGTATGTAGCCTTTCCTATCCATTTGTTGCTCTAATAGTCCAATCCAAAAGCCACCTAAGTCAAAAATACAGCACTTGAATTTCAGTGAATATGGATGAGGCTATACTATACTATTTCACATAGAACTTACTTAGCCAGATGACAGAGAAAAGGAATGTCTGATAATTATTCTGGACAATGCTAGTTAAATTTATTCTGCTGAATATTAACTACATTGCTGTAATTCAGACATTCAGGGCAAATTTATATAGGTTACCCAGAAAAAAACCAAAACAATTTGCATCTTATATTCAGTGTTGGTATTTTACTCCTTTACTGTCCTTCTCAAATGGACTGTTTTATAAAAATTTCTCTTCCTTAATCAATGAGGTAATGGAAATTAAAAAAAGAGAAAAAGGTAGCTCTTTTAGGATGAATCTGAAGCGAAAAAAGAAACTACATGAATTTGATTCAGTTTTTAGTGTGCTTCTGGGTTCACCCCCACCCCAATAAGAAACAAGGATAACAAATAAAACCCAACTAGTTACTTCTCTTAAACAGCATATAATATTTTTACCATAGTAGCAGTTTTCATATAAAACCCGAGTTAAAGGTTTGTTCAAATAACAGGTGGCATTTGAAAAGATGTAACTAGCAATTAATTACATGGTTTTCTTTAATGAAAGGAGGTTTTACCACCTTGGGGAATTGCCCTCCTTTGCTTTCAGTTTTAACAAGTTGCTGTTCTCTCTTCAGCTGGGCTCCTGCAGTGCTCTGCATACCCCATGCAGAGTGACTGAAGAGAGAAGAATTATGCAGCTCTGCCACCTGCCCCAAGGAACCAGCAGTTCCCTGTGTCAGTCACTTGGCACACCAGCAAAGCAGTGGCTGGGAGTTATTAGTTAGCTAATAAGGTGGTGTAAATTGTCCTAAATAACTAATCAGCATCTTAGAACATTAGAACTTCCCTGAATATGAGCTTGTTGGAAATGTTTGTTGTGATGTGATAGTATTAGCAACTGAATAGGATGTGGGAGATCAAAAATAATAATCTTTCAGTGCTGAAAAATGCAGGATGAACATACCGCTAGAAGATTACTATTTTATCTAAATTCTTCTCATCTGATTAATTAGTTTCTACGCATAGTGTGTTTTTTGATAGCACTATGTTCAATTATCAGAGCAAATAACTACATACCTTAATGTCTTGGCTGAAGTTACTGATTTTCTGCCACCCTGCATTGGCCAGATGGTAGTTGACCCAGCGTAGCAAGAGGTCTTCTGGGGAAAGCTTCATCAACTGATCTAGTTCTTCCCCATCATTTAGCAAGGCAATAAGAGCTAAAAGCAAGTTTGAAAGAAAGCTGAAATCATTGCTACTGTGATCTCAGCTAATCCCAAATGGCTAGCACTGCTATACCTGGCATTGCTCTTACCTTCGTTTCTGGAGATCTCAATATCAGCAAAAAGACCAACTTTAATGATCTGCCACAAGAGTCCTAACACCAAATGTGGCTTTCCTTCTTGCAAATCTTGTGATCCAATATTGACAACCGTACAGCCAATGGCAGATGCCGAGTTCAGAGCCAGGTTTAGGTTTTCCTATTTGGAATATCATTGTTTAACAAACTTATGAGGCTGTAATTCTTGGTAAATAAGTTCAAATTAAACTTTGGAAGAAATAATGCATTAGTTCAACAGTTCCCAGCAGAAAACTGCACTCCAGAGATTTTTTGTGAACTACCTCGTACCTCACCAAAATTTAGTGGAAAACATTATTGACAGTGTTTAATACAAACCCAGCAAAAAAAAAAATTGTGGATCACCTTCTGCAGCTTGGATCACTGAGGAATACTCTAATCAAAACACTTTTTGTAATTCATAAGTATCAGCTGTACAAATTAAGCAATACTGCTCAGAATATCAGAGGCCTGATGCAGTGGGGAAAGGTGTTCCTATGGAACTCCATGCTGTGCAGGAGGCAACTGACGACACCCCTGTCATCCCATCTGGAATCTTATACAGGCTGACAGACTTACTCAAGCAAGTGTTAAACTGGAGATGAATGGAGAGCGTAAGAAGATCATGGCAATGCAACACCCTGACACTGAAAGTAAAGCTAATGACTGTCATAGATGAAACATTCCAAGAAAAAATAGCTGGAAGCTCTCATCAATATTGCTATTTTCTTGTGTCATATTTTAACTACCTACAGAGACAACATAAACACATGTAGCATCATCTTTTCTGACAAAGCTTCTTTAAATAAGTAGAGATTACAAAATGTACTTGGAGGATTTAGAACAGAGAATGGTTTAACTTTTCCTATTTTAACATAACAGCCTGAAATGAAAAGATTGCCAATTAACTGAGGTTTTTAATCAGCATTTTTTTCTCCTTGGACTGGTAAGTTATGGATTTACTTCCTTTTCCAGACCTATTTTCTTAAACCCTATCTAAAGTTGTAAAAACTGTTTCTCTCAAATTTTTCATGACTTCATACACAATTAAAAATTGAGCTTCTCATCTTCTGTACAAGCTGCTCTCTACCACAAAAATAAATCATCCTGCCATACAGCCATGCAGATACTTTCTGCTTTGCTAAAATACAACCTGACCATCTACTCAGAAGTCTAAAAAAATGTTCTTCAGGTACTTAGTAAAGCAGAACAAAAACAGTGAATAGGGAAGGAACTACAGAAAGCATGAAAAAAACATGTTTTCCTGTAAATCATCTAAGAAACAGGAGAATTCAGCAGAGTTTATTAGAAAATACAATTTAATGATTTAAGATTTCTTTAAACTTTTTTCTCCTTCAGGAGAACTGTCATTAAACCAGAAAAATACTTGACTTTTTCATTTGTGTTAAGTTCCTATCCATGCAGTACTTACAGAAATAGTGAAAGGAGTGAGTTTTTTCTTATTAATAGCCCTTTCATCAATTGTATCTGGTTGTGAAAAGTTGATCATTTTGCTAAGGAAGAAAAGTCAAGAGTTTATTCAAACTTTCATTTCTCAGAAAAATATACTATTTGATTATGAACTCCTAACACTTTAAACTAGCTGAAAACACTTTTGACCAAATTTTAAAAAACCCAACAATTATCCTCTAAATCTCCTCTCCCTGTTAAATATTTGCACATTCATTTAAAACACTCCAGATATGTTGTTGTAAGAAACTTGAGCGTTTGGCTTTTATAATTAATAGAGCATGTTTGTATTGGCAAAAAAAGGTCCTGAAAAGATCAAAACTGTAAACTAAAGTCAGTTAAATGGTCTCTACTGAAAATTTTTCACTACAATCAGTATATTTCTGCACTGCATTTCTACAGTGCCTTGTATCTACGTGGATCTCAAAGACTAATTCACATCAATACTAACATGCTTAATCTTTTGTTACCATGGTGTATGAGTAAGTACTATTAATCTACTTTAACTAACTAGAAGGTTACAGCAGACTGAAGTTAAGGGACCTACTATATGCTCTCTGTTTTGCCATGGATTTAATTCAGACTTCTGTTCCTCCCATCCCATGATTCAGTGACTACAATTAGTAACTTCTAAAAATATTTTAAATAGTCAACTTTTCTAATTATTTCAGTTAATGAATATATGAACTGTATAATTACCATCTCCTTTATAAACAGCCTGCACATATGTGATGTGCATAATTATGGGTCTGAATTGGAAAACTACTTCTATAACATATGCACAGAGTCACATAAAAATTTGCTAAAAATCAATTTCCATGAGCAGAAAGATTTTCCCCATTCTACACATTGGTTGATATATTTAAGAGTGGAGTCTTGATGTTAAAGCCTGTCAGAAGTTTTCCAATTCATGTCACTGTGATCAGCATTTAACCTTTGACATTAATTTCTTTTTTTCTCACAGCCTTTGACTCACCAAAGAAGGATGCCATCTGCAAGGGATTTAAACAGACTGGCATCTGATGGGTTCATGGGTAGGAGGTGCTTACAGTCTGGGTCATCCTGTAGAGCTTTATTTATCCAATTAACAAAAGCAACTTTTTCTTCCTCTGAAAAGAAAGACAGCATGAACATAATAGATTATCATTTCCATGAACACGTACTACTAAACATCATACTTGGGTCAAAAAGGTTCATCAGCAATAAAACCCTTTAGCACCACAGGGGCCAGTTATTAAAAGAATCAGACCAGTGGGAAAGAACACAAAAATGGCAAGTATAGACTGATCTTTCTTCCACTGCACCCGCTAAATATCTGGTGATTTTCTAAAGGAGAACATAAAAATCATAGGCATATCACATGGAAGGTATCCTCATGGCTGACTTCAAATTCAGCTTCTCAGCAATTACAAAGTAAAGAGGTAGATTTCTGATCTGAAAGATTCAACATCTCAATCTGCACACCCTGGTTTGGAAACCAGGGTTTCATTCTGAGAGACTAGCAGCCTTTTTGAGACTGTCATCTGGATTGCCAAGCTGTATTTAGCTTTGAGAAGATTAGGAAGTTTACTATCTCAGTTTTAAATTCTCTTTCATTCTTAGTGCAGAATTTATTGCTATGTATCTAAGAAAGCTTCTTGGGATAACAGTCAATACAGCATCAGTACCCAAATTCCCAAAGAGCACAGGTGGTATTCCCCTCACTTACCTCAAGAAGCAAACAAGACAAGGAGCTACACCTGACTCCTTACACTTCTTTGTCAGTGGGAAAAAAGGTGAAATCCTAGTGCACACCTCATCTCATCATAAGTGAGATGGCCAGTGAGGCCAGGACACAGGAATTGTACTTTAGCCAAAAATCAAAGGGAGTTTAAACAATTACCGCTGATGCCCTACAGGCATCCTTTGAGATGGAACATATTCCCTGCTTTGGAGATGTACCAAGTGGTGGTATAAGAATCATTCTGAAAGAGAGGGTATTGCCACCTTTGGCCAACCCAAGTCAATCTTCCTTATATATAGAATCTTAACACAATCTGGAACCACAGCAAATTCCAGACTCAAGTCAATCAAAAAAGCTGCAATATTGCTGATTGCAATATGATCCTGGAAGGTGGGGTTCACACTCTGGCAGGAGCTGCAATGCAATTAGGCACAATTACCAACTTAAATTACATGCAGCAGGGGGAGGTAGAAAGAAACAGATCAAATATTAAAAGCAGGGTCCTAAGTGTGAGAGAGGCTATGCAAAGCCACATTAGGAGGGAACAATTCTGTAATGGCAGAGACAGCTGAGGAAGCCATTCCACCCAGAAAGGATGTATGGTAGAATTTTAGTTTATTTTAATTAACACTGTGGAAATTAAAATGCAAATTCATTTTTATCTGAATATAGGAATAAGAGTAGATCAGCATGTAACGAAGGCAAAAGCTTGACTAACATTATTAGAAGAATGCCAGAAGGGCCATTTTTCTCCCCTTACATGCTGTCAGTGTTGGTTTTCCCCTTTTGCTCTCAAAAAGAGGCCCAACTTACCTCTAAGTGCAACATGAAATAGTAACAACCAAACACAGGCAAGATCAGTGTGGGCAATAGTTTATTAACTATCTCCACATGCTTTCTCTGTATTATTTTGCTTTCAACATCAACATTTTCCAGTTGGGTTTTTTTCCTTCACCTGTAGAGCAAATTCAGAGTTTTCCCCATGCAAAGTTTGCCCATGTTTAATTATTTCTTACCTGAATAAGAGTGCTGTGTCCCCTCACTAGATATTGCAGATGTGCCTCCAATCGCTGTAATACCTTGCTTTTTGTTTATTGATTTTCGGAAAGATTTGCTAACATCTTTACTTTTCAATTCCTGAATTATCTGAAATTAAAAAAATAGAGAGCATTTTGTGATAGATGTGTTCTTCAAATAACTAGGTGCTAATTCATGTAAGTACTCTAGAGTCAGTAGTTAACCTGACTGCCTTTCTTTGAAATTTACACTGACTGTGAATTTACTGTATGGGTAAAACTAGTTTAAATCCCTTCATAAAACGTGCACAGTGGATATCTAACATATTTCTAAGTGAGTACCTTTATTAAGCCATGCTACCTAAAAATGTAGACATAGAATAATCTGCACAATATTTCCACAGATATTTTGGTAAACTGAAGAAGGCAACTAAAGATACACACATTTTTGATGGCTATACCATATTTCTCCCACTTATTTCACCACATGCTTCACAGGAAAAGGTTACAACATGATGGTTGCACATGCCCTAAATCAAGCTGATACCATTTTTCAGCTGTCTGCAACGTAAACCACATTGGATATACTGGTATGTCAGAGATTTGCCCAAATACTGTAGAGGTCTCAAATGAAGAGGTCTGGCAATAAAGTAACAGATACAGTTCAACATCTGGAGGCAAATATTTGCCTCTCACCTATGAACCACTTCAAATTAGAATCTTGGAAAGAAAGGCCAATAGCTAGTTCAACAAGCAACCTGCAATTAGCTGCACTATTCTAAATTCAAAGCAAAAACTAATTTCCCAGATACACATGAACCAACAGCCTGATAAGTTTTTCATTTTCTTACAATGCACTGGTGAGTGATCCCCATTTTAAGAAGTCTAAACTTTTGACATCTGTTCACTGAAAGGGAACAACTGTACCTCATTCCTAGTAATAAATAGACTTTACTACAGAGATTAAGCATAGTGATAGACTAATGTTTGCACTAGGAAGATCATTCAGAAGCTGCTATCTCAGTCTGCTCTTTTGTCAGAGCAAGGACTGGCCCAACAGCTCCTACACCATGTTGTCCATCCCCTCATCTCTGAGGAAACAGTAAGCAGGACTGATTGCAACTCTGTCCTCTCATATGCTGCTCAAAGCAGATCTATAAAATTAAATAGGAGAGTGGAAGACAAAGACTGGAAAATAACTATATAGGATATTCTAAATGGTCACAGCAAATTCAAAATAATAGTTATATATATAAATTCAGTTTTCTATCCTAATTCTCAAGAGATGTCAGACAGCAGAGAAACATTCAAAGGCAATGTCTTACAGAGACAAATTCTTCAAAGTTGATTCTCCCATCCTTGTTGCTATCTGTGACTAAAATGATTTTTTCTACAATCTCCCGAACTTTGTAACCAGGCAAGGGCACACTTGCTTCTTTAAACAGGTCTTGAAGCTCGTAATCACTGACATACCCGCTGTTGTCAATATCTGTCAAATGAAAGCACAAGTTGTTATACTTATGTAAAGAACAAAGCACAGTAACTGTTAAGAATACATGAAGTGTGAGAAATGCAGTTCCAGGAATAAGTATTTCCGTTCTTGACAGAGATAAGTAAATAAGAAAGAATGCTTTTGAATTAGAGAGACAACTGTCTAGGACTTCTGCCATCTTGTCATGTACTTTCTCAGTACACGTACTCTTACGATCCCAAAGCAGAGCTATAAAAAGATAGCAAATTTTCAAATAGTGAAGTTTGACCCTTTTTTTTAAGACTCCCAACAAAATAATCTATAAACCTTCAAGTTTATAAGAAGATCAATGAATATATGCTTACTGTCAATATTATACCATTTGCAATCAGGAAACTCAGACCTGATGTATGTTGTTTTTAGAAAAGCACACTTACACAAGAACTCTGCCTTACTGCATTTTGTTTCTTATCCTAGTATCTGACAGATATTTTCTATTCTTCAAAATTTTGATGTGGTCAGGCTTACTTGTGAGGAATAAATCTGGGATGATCTGTATCTGTTTGTTAAAGGTGACCTTCCTTAATCTATTAACTAGCTCTGTTAGGAGCAATTTGTACTGCCACCTTCACTTACATTTGGCTCCCAAGACCACATGTCAGGAATGTTCATGTGCAGCAAAGTATCAGAATGCTTTTTTTCAGCAAGAGATATAGTATAGCTCCACAATTGTGGAAAGAAAGGAATGGCTGTATCATATTAAAATAAAGAAAAATTGAGTATAATTTGTGTTATTCATGATGAATAATGCAGCAGCAGTCAAACAATCAAGACTACCCTTTGTACTTTCACCTTAGGCCAATCTCTGTGCAGGAAGCTGTCTTGAATTCATCTTAGTATAATAAAGCATCATTCAACACCTATGTTTTTATCCAAAGTAACACATAAATGAATCAACCACATTAACTGTTCCTATTTGTTAAACCTATGCATATTTCCATAAGTATGCATACACATATTTATACAAGCAGAACTTGAAACTGAATGTAAAATAGCCTCACCTGTACCTGTAGTGTATTGGCTGTGCAATGGACAGCAGTACTTCTAAAAGCAGGAGAGTTATAGAACACACACAGTATAGATGAAGTTCCATCAAATCCAATAAATCATATCCAGCCTAAGTAATGCTGGTCATAATGCCATCATTTTATACACTTAATGCTAATATTTTCCATGTTTGACAATAATTTTTGGTGTCTTTCAAGATCACATTAAAGCTCTTGAAAAATATTAGTTAATGGCATTTTCCCAGCTCTACAAACAATCCATCTAAGGTAATCAATTTCTGACTTGTCAAGGTGCTCCCACATTTGGGTTTGTTTGTTTATTGGTTAAAAATCTCTCTCCATATTGCCTCTTCTTTCAGCCACTAATATCAGAGTGGATGAACATGCCTCTCATTACAGAAGGGCAAGCAGAGAAACATGCTTTCATCTCTAGCCATAATTGATTGCTATACAGTGATTTTCTTGTAATTCATACTACACTGTGTAGCTTCTATACAGCTTCATAAGGCAGCCACATTTCACTGCTGACAAAAGGCTAGAAACAACTGGTTTAAAAAGAATAATTTTCTATTTTCGATACTCCCAACAACTCACAAATCAGTACACAGACAAACACTAAGTCTGCATATGGATTAATTCATCCACTGGCTCCCAGACATGTAAAACCACATGTAATAACAAGGATGGTCTAAACAGCAGAGGACATGCTCATGAGCTCACTCAGATTACCAGCTATTTTATTTCTCTAGGTTTATCTTTCACTGGGGATAAGTTTCCATGATGACAAGCTGAGAGTTAAATACATGCCTTCTCTCAGTTTACCAATGTAACTGTAAACAAATTATCCATAAAGACATTGGAAATGTAAAAGTAAAAAAAAAAAAAAAATAAATCAAAAAACCAAAAACAAAACTAAAATTAATGATGCTTAATTTTTATGTTTTACAGAAAGGAAGAAAATGCTTTTCAGTGAGTAGGAGCAGCACAGGAAGTGGAAAAAACGAAGGAATGCAGATAGTGAAAAATCAACCAAACAGAAAAGCTGTCAGACACCTCCAGTGAGTATCTAGCTATCCTGACATCTCCCTGACATTAGACTGATACATGTACACAGTGCCCTTCTCTGTGGCCTGTTGTTCCAGCACCTGCAGTCTATAAATTTCTTCAGCTACAGATGTCATGATGAGTGTTTAATAAGAATTCACGAATTAGCTTCCATGGATGTATTTTTCTCCCTTTAGAATTTCTACTCTTTTTTTTTTGGTCTCAGCAACATCCTGAGTCAATGGACTCATGGTTTCATTATTTATAATGAAGAAAAGTTACTTCTTTTATTTTTAAGTTTTCTGAGTTTCTACTGGGCATCACGTGATACCTGTACTGACAGAACCTGAGAAATTCCCTCTTCACCTTCTCCATACTACTCACTGTCTTACAATTCTCTAACATACAGCTTCTCAATAGTTTCTTCACCAAGCTAAGACTCCTAATATTTAAGACTTCTTGACTAAAATGGCCCTGTTCCCCCCCATGATGACTGACTGGAAACATGTTTGTTTCATTTCCTGAGCTGGACAGTTACACATCACCCCCAGCAGAACTGCAGCAAATAAGAAAACAAACATGAACTTTAACATCAACAACAGCAGTGCAACCTGGAAATAGTAGTTAGCTGCTATTTAATTTCTCACTCTTTCTATTTACTCTGATTAATCTATAAACATTCTGTCAAGCATAGAAAATTGTACAGTTATTTATTAACATCTGCTAGCTACAAAAGATTAAAAATCTCCAAGTTTAGCTTACTTAAAATGTAAAACCCAATAGAATAAATTAAATTATTAGTTCACCAAAGCTTGCAAGTAAAGTAAAAACCAAGTGTCAGTAATATAACATGAAAACACATAACACCTGAAGCTTAATCAAACTTTTTTTTCAGCTCTAATTCAAAAAACTGAATTTTGAGACCCATTATGTAGCAGATGCAATGGCACAAATAGTGCAACTGCCCATCAAGAAAATATATGTTTTCAGTGCTGAAGTTGAAAGAAATTAACACACATAGTTTCAGGGAAAATAAGGGGCTCTATGTAAACATTCTAATTTCCTAGATATTACTGGTAACATAGAGAAAACATGTCCCTATCAAAACAAGGTGACCCATCAAGATTTCTTCCACAAATCCTGAACAGTTTTGCAATGTTAATGGCATCCTTATTATTTTCTTGTTTAAAACATACCTATTTTGTCAAATGCTTCTCTCAGTTCTTCAAGCTCTTCACGAGATATAGTAGTTATGTTGTTTTCCATCTTTGGACAGCAAAAAGGGTTGTCCTCAATTGCTTATACCTAATAACAATAAACAGGAAAGATCTAAGCCCTTAATTCCAGATACATATAAGTTATTGATCTTGTCTACAGGAGGTACCAGACTCCAATGACATGTCCAGGCCTGGCACACTTAAAACACTACAAACAACATTTTCAAGTACATCAAATACTCAGCAATTCTTTTCACCATAATGGTGGCTTAGAATTCACAACAGCAGCACCTGTCTACATACACTTGGTGTTTTCATTTGCATAGATTAAGCACGAACCAGCAACCTATTTCCATCACTTGAGTGGTTTTCCAACAGTAAAATCTCCTTATACTTCAACAAACAATTTTTAGACACATCAATTCCTAAGTGCAATGTGCTATCATTGCCAAGGAGTGGTCAGTGCTAGGACCTAGTCCTCCAAAGCACTGAGCACTCCCAGGTTTACACAGCAGTAAACCTCAGTGGGACACTTCCAAGTACCTGCCTACAATCCCTGGGTGAACACTGAGGAGACTTTCCACAGCTGCTGCAGAAGTTACAACCTGCTGACCTTCACCACTCTTCTGACACGCTGTTGTCTCGTGACACTGTCAAAGAGCCGAATGAAGGCTTTTACTGAAGCAGAGATTGGAGTCTCAACGTGAATCATTCTCTACTGACCCCCATAAAAAAGCAAAACAAAATTGAAGGCACCATTGCAAGGGGTTGATAAATCCCCATGACAGATCTTTGTCCACTTCCTCTTATTGAAGCTTTACTGCCACAGCATGATTCAGACTTATTGGTAGTAAGTACAGTGTTGTAAAGAAGTCACATGGAACTCTCTCAATGCACAAGCCGGTATTTGCTTTGCTGTCTTTCACTTTGCCCGTGCCATGGCACACACAAGGCAAGCCCATGGCAGCACCGCCTGCCTGCACTAAGCTCTGAGCAGCACCTAGCTGGAGAGAGCACACTGTGCTACAGGGGCCTCCCATAACTGCCAAAGTTTCATCTTTGCTTTTCCTTTGTAAGCCAAAAGGGATAAAAATCCACCATACACAAGTCTTTTCATCAAAGTCGCTCTGTCCTTGCATATGTTTTCCCTTCTGGTTCAGTGTCTTTGCTTTAGAGCAAAAAGAAAAACATTCCTGTGATGACCAGGCTACCATTTGCTCATCATAATTATATTCAAATTTGCTATATGTAGCTACTTCTCCAAAAATTGTGCCTATCAACAGAACAGTACTGGTGCCCACTGGACAAGGCTCTAGAAGGGGAAACCTCATTTCAGCAATTGGTTTTACCATGGACTTGGCTGGATGCCCTTGGGAAAAACTGTACCTTTGTTTCCCACCTTTTGTGGAAAGCTTTTCTTCCATGATGCTGTATAAAAAGAGTTCTTAAACAACCGTGGGTTATTCTAAATAGCTCTTCTCTACTTTACTGGGGTTAGTATGTTCTGTGTCTTCACTGGGACTGTTCCTGCGGGTCACACAGGATATGGCCTTGAGTGTGGGCGGCAAGTTAAGTCTTTTTCCTTTATGCCACTAGATCTTATTTAAGTACTAAAATCCTACTTATCCATTTTGCTAAGCTTACCAACAGCATGTACAGTCTTCATACTTGAAAGAAAAAAATATTTTAAACATATATTCAGAAAAAAGTGATACTTCACACAGATGTTTCTGGAAGCACAAGGACCTTCACTGGAAAGCTGGTGTGGCAATTAAAGAAATAATGAACTGTGGAAAACATGGTGAAAAACTAAAATATTTAAATCCAAATTACTACGGAAATTGAAAGGATTCCAAATCTGCAAAAGACAGGATTACACTTCTCTGAAATACAGAAACAGGATGACAAAGCCTAAGTGACATATTTAGCCATGCAGGTGTAAAAGACAACATCACCTTGGTTGTACCATTAATGTTTTCACCTATTTACCATTATCGGAAGTCAGATTTTATCAGAAACAATTTCTGAAAAGTTGCAATGCAATGAGTTTCACTGCTGCCCTGTTATGATTCATAATTTAGATTTTGTATGATATTCTATTTCAGAAAACAGCAATCTTTGATTTCCAAAGACGTTTCAGTTACACAGTAGAAACATCTGTTCTTGAATGAAGCAGATAAATAAAGCTAATAACTCTGCTCTAAAGAGACAGCCTTAAATAGCCTATGATATCATTATAGGGTGAATTAGCTGGTCAATTCAATGGCAGAAGTGCTGCAATCATGGTTCTGGCATTCAGGAGAGAGAGTCCGAATAATCGGAGACAACACCTAAACTAAATGTCAGACGTTTCAGATAATTTCAATACCGAAACATCGACCTCCTATGTAAGCTAATAAATACCTTGCATACCCAGGCTTATCACCACCCAAGATGATTCAGTGCACAGGCAATTCTGCAAGATTTAGCCTCCCGAGGTACATGTGTCTTGGAACTGTGACTACCTGTTGAAAGGTACATTAACTTACAGACAACGTTTCTCTGTACAGCGGTGGCGTTCACACGACACTTAGATTTTCTGTAGTCTATGCTTACATTAAACCATCTCCTGCTGCCCCAGGATAGGGTAGGTACAAACACTGTTTTAATGCTGAAAAAGTGCCCTTGATCCTCTTCCTAGTCCTTGACAACGTGCTTGATGTGAATTGGCAATATTCATCTATTCCTGGCCTGCCTTCTATGCCTGGAAGGCTTTTTTGTATCTAAAGACAATTCACTGGAGTTTCCTGGAACTCATCCACATCCAACAGAATACAGATACCAACTACTCTTGGTACCACCACGGTATTTCTTTGTGTACAGAGGAGTATCTGTGGCTGAGCAACCACAAAGGGTGAAGTGAGTAGGTCAAAGAGCAGTTCCTGCCACTTTTCTGACCTGTTATCAAAGCTGTCAGAAAAAACAGAACAGTTAATTGGCAATCAGACCCAATAGTTGTCTCCATCCCTGCAAGCAAGTGGCAATTTCTTTTCCAGCTCTTCATTTCAAATTCTGTTTGCCTCATTTCCAAGCAGCTGCTCCTGCAATGACAATGGACTGCAAAAATGCTGACTTGAGAGCTAATTTTCTTTTATTGCTGTTCTTTTTGTCTGGCATCATGGACACACCTCCTCTGTCCCTGCTGCAAATACCATCTATTGCTGCATCATCCTTAAAGCTGTTGTCTCTAATGACAGCAAAGATAACATAATTTGCATACACAGGTTGTGCTTTTATGTCAATAACCAGCTGGTTATTACTATGTACTATCTATAATTTACAAAACATGAAAATTCTGCTTCTCTTGTCGGGCTTTGAATCAAACTGCTTTGGACTTTAATAGAAAAAAAAAAATCCACTCAAAATACATGGTTTAACCTGTAGTATTCCTGTGTTGTTATCCAGGATTCTTTAAGTCCATGTGATGAGAACAGAACAGCTTTCAAGCACTATTGGTGTCTTTTAATCTCTGCCAGATTGAACTAGGAGTTCCATCCAGTCTCAGTAAGAAAATAGCACATTATAAAGTGTGAGACACACAGAAGGAACTTTAAAACAAAAACACATCACATATTCCCTTTGGTCAGTAAGGATAGAAGGGGAAATGCTGATTAAAAGCTGGTTAAAATATTTCCATATAAAAGATTTGAGCAATGGAGGTAACATACAGAATGTTAGCTTGATATGAACACACACAGAGAGGTTTCTGGTATTTCTTCAGGAAGATAAAACTGCCCAAATTTGTTTGGTTTTTTTTCTGTTCCCCCTCCCCAACTCAGCTTACACTGAAAGATCTTTTTACTTATGGGAAAATTATTCTTGACCTCCAAATACAAAGATAATTAGGTGCCAGCTAAATCAGTTCTTTAACAATGTGAAAGGACAAATGATTCTGTGTTTCACTAGTGGTCTGGAATAAAACGGCAGTGGAGATTAACTTTTTTTTTTTAACTTACTGGAGATTAACTTTTTATCTTACTGTGATAATGCTCTTAATCTTTATGACAAAATGAATAATCATTAGAGTTCAGTGACTTTATCATTTTTTAATTATTATTACTGTTTGCACTAGCATAGGATATGGAAAGATAGCTTATCTTTCCCATATCAGTGAAAAAGTTGCAGGAGACATTGACACGAGAGCAATACATTTTATGTTATCCAAACTCAAAGAAGCCTGGATGGCAGAACAGTCACAGAAACACAGACTAGAAGGTAGGGAGGCACCTCAAGGATCACGTGGTCCAACCTTTCTTGGTAAAAGCACAATTAGAGAAAATGGCCCAGCAGACTGTCCAGTCAAACCTCAGAAATGCCCAATGTGAGGAACTCCACCACTTCCCTGGGGAGGTTATCCTAATGACTGACTGTTCTCATTGTGAAAAATAATCCTCTTGTGACCAATTGAAATGTCCACAGGATCAACTTGTACCCTTTATCCCTTCTCTTTCCATGGCATTCCTTGTAAAAGGGAGTCTCCACCCTCTTTGTAGCCACCCTTTAAATACCGGAACACGGTGATAACATCTCCCCTAAGCCTTCTTTTCTCAAGGCTGAACAAACCCAGTTCTCTCAGCTTTCCTCCTCTGACAGCTTCCCAGTCCTCTGATCATCTTTGAGGCCTTTCTCTGGACCATCTCCAGTCTGTCCTCATCTTTTTTTGGATAGCAGGGACCAAAACTGAACACAGTATTCCAGGTGTGACCAGTCCTCTAAACACAGAAAGAACTAGTATAATACACCTGTAGAATGATGAGCACCTGGTCTTACAAAGAAAGAAGATACAAAAATAAATCCATTCCTAATGCAGCTAAAAGGATGCTTGTAAACCCAAAAAGAGGAGAGCACTGAAAGGTCAATGTAAGTAGCTATAGACATACATATACCTGTATATATAATAAGAAGATACTGCAAGCACATAGCTAATTTGTGAAGGAGACCAGAGATAATTATGGTATCACTTACAGTTATTAGCAGAGTAGTATAAAGAACAAAGTTCTTTCAATATCACACACTGTCTGAGGCTTTACGACCTGGAAGACTCAGATTATGTTTCTCAGCCTGGGCTTATAAACATGGGTGGATACATTTGTAACTATAAAAAGTACTCAATTACTAGAAGTTAGATGATAACAATGAAGAAATGTTATGCTTCAGCATACAAAACCATAAGCTTTCTTTTATGTACAGCATTACAGAGGGAATAAGGTAAAATTTAAGATGGGAAAAAAAGGTATTTTTAACTTCTTCCCAAACTCTAGGCACTGCTAGAGGCAGGCTATCAAACAAGCCAATGTGATAAATTCTATGTCCATGAAATGACATAGAAAAGGACTAAATTTACATTGAAATTAATTATTCACTCCATAGGAATTTACTCATCATAGTACAGTAACTCTGGTGAATAGCAAAATCAACATTTCCACTATGCCTTAAAGATAAACCTTGATGACTTATGAATAAAGAGTAAAACAAGCCCAGATATGTTAGACTGGTCATGGACCTGATCTGAATTCACTTACTGATATAAGAACAGATTAATTTCATGAGGCTCATGTTAGGATTAAGAGTAACTCTCCTACAAAGCAGATAAAATCCTACTTCAGAAAGATACCTTTTCATCCAAACAAAATGCTTCCAGCTTCCTCTGGCTGCTGAGTATACAGAATAGCCATGCAAATTTATCCATAGTATCAGGTTCACGCTGTTTCCTTTGCATGCATCATTCAAGAGGATCTCAAACTGCCTGTGCTTTGTGTTCTTGCATTCACCACTCCAAATGAAAATATATCAATGGAAACCTTACTTATGCCAAAAGGACCACTTCTAGGCAAGCCATTCTGGAAAGAAGCTATTGCACACAGAGTTCATGGAAGCACCTTTCCTGAAATGTTCTGCAAACGTAAACTGTCCACAGTCTAACAACACCAACATTTTGAGCTGAATTTGCCCAAATCGACTATCTCAGATCCCATTCTCTTTTGGTTAATTAGTTATTTTTCTAGGAGTTCTACAAGTTTCACCTGCCTCCAGCACAGGGCTGGGAGTGTTGTACCCCCTGTTGTGCCATTCAGAGCAAAACTGAAATAATGCCATTCTCTGTGAAATTGAGAGGTGGAGGTGGCACAAGTCAATACCACCAGCCCTGCAGAGCCAAGAGCACAAGTTACTACATTCTAACTGTAATTTCTAAGTTTATAAACACAGTCCTTCAAAACACTGGTTGTCGTTCTCTGAGTAACAGTGAGGAAGTTCAATTAGTGTATTTCCATAGTACAGCATGTCCAGGGCTCCCTACTGGACAGCAACCCATTCCAGAGGAAACATGAACAAAGCTGCTTCCATGCAACAGGCAGATGGTCTTTAGGACGTGACAACGCCAAGCAAATCAATATTAGGAATACAAAAAAAAAAAAAAATCATGATTTTTCTCACAGATGTCTTGATAAGAGTCAACACTTCTGCTTCTCAGAACACAAAATCAGATTATCTGCATAAACAATATATCCCTAAATCTGAAGCAAAATCACCCTACTTTTGAGGGGAGTTTTATGTTTTACATGATGAAAATGTCAAGACACAGTATTCTGAATGATCTGCACACTTTATGTAATTTAAATATATTACCTTTTCAATAAATTATGGAGTATAGAATGAAAGTATACAATCCAAAATAATAAACAAGTGTGCCATAATACACAACAAATTAACGAAAGCAATTTTTCCATACAGAATTTTTAATATGGTTAGATTCAAAAAGCTCTGATCCAAAGTAAGTGTTGAATATAGTCAATCTGCTCAAGTGGCACTTGCTCTCAGTTTTATTATGAACAACCTTTGCCTTGGTGAAAGATCAATAACAGCATGTACACGGTATCCAACTTCTCTCAAGTGAAGTACAGACACACAGGGAAAAGGAAAGCATACTAAGAACTTGAATACACTCAAACCATAAATCTTAATTACCTTTTATGCTATATCAACATCTTTCAGGATTTTCATTCCTCAACAACATAAATACATTCCTCAACAATATAAATATTTAATCAGGAAAAAGAACACAAAGGGCATAAAGACTTAATTTTTAACATAAACATACCAACTATCCACTACTAAGACTGTTTTCACAACTCATTGTGAATAAAAGCAGCTTATGAAATAAACAAGAAAAGAGTTGGTACATTTTATAGTGGAAAAGGATGGTCCTGTTCTGTCTTTTAATGAAGTTTGAGCCTACTACTTGTGGGCAAACAGCTTGGAGACAGGTTTAAATGCCTGGATGACATCAGAAGCTCAGAAGATGTGCCACCAGCCTGTAGCAGTTCAGCTCTGGAACACCCTAATCAAACCTTTCAGCTGGTCTAAAGGAGATTATTCAGGTACAGGACATCTATCAGGCTCACAGTGCACCTTATCAGATGTTACCACAGCAAAGGTACCAGACTTATTGAGAACAAGTTTTTCAGTTGTATTCCAACAGCTTCAACTGGAGTAGGCTGGATTTGTTACTTTCAGCATCTCTTATAATCATGCCATAAAAAAGCTAATGAAAAACATAAGAAACAAAGTAGGTAAAAGACAACTGTAGCTGGAATGAGATTGCAACTGTAAGAGAGATAGAAGCAGCTCTTGTTTGGTGCTGCTGTGGAAATACAACTGTAAACAGAAAGGTTCCTCAAAGTCTCAATTCCATAGTTCATTACACACACAAAGTCATAGACGCACTTACTAACATGTTGATTTTACATTAAGAAAGTCTGGCATTCAGCAATAAAACCTGCATGCTGTTAATGGCACACAAGGACAGGGAACAACAGGCAAGAACTGCACTAGGAGAATTGGGCCCAGGGAATTCCCTTGGGAGACATAAAATCATACAGACGACCTTCCATTTGTTAAGGACATCCTAGAACAAGTGTCTCCTCAAGCCTATTGGAAAATGTGCATTTGTAGAAATCACTAGGATTGTAATAGACATGACCTTTGTGGGTGTGGTACTAACCTTCTCAGTGTAAATAATTTTAGTGTTGCTTTAGCTTTCACCTTACTGTCCAGAGCCTTGAATAATTTTTACCTTTTACTGACACTAGCTAAAATTAGTGCTCACAAAGGAAATCCACAAGTCCTGGTATAAAACTCCTGAAACTTGCTGCCTATTTCTGAGTACGGTGTGGTTTACAATTGAGAGCCCCATTTTCACCTCTCTGCTTCTGGTATATAACATAGTTGCAATTAGCTCTGCTTCTATTCACAATTAAAGTCATATTTATTTCCAGAGAAAAACTTGACTCACATTAATCATTAACGTGTTTTCCTTAGACAGCTCAAGAACACTACTGAGCCTGCCCACTATAACCCAAAATAATAATGCTAAGAGAAGTGAGGCAACCCCATCATCTCATCTTTTTATCCAAGAATCTGAAGCTGGGGTTATGAATATAAATCAAACATTTAAAGGCACTGTTCTGAAAGCAAAAACCCTGCCTTTCCAGATCACATATGGCAACGTCCGCATTCAAGTAATCCATGATTGCAGAACTACAGTCAAATTCATTAGCAAGGAAGTAACAGGATTAAAGTGAATTGGTGGAAGAAACTTCTTTACACGTGTAACTATAATGTTTACACTGGTCCAGGAAGCACCTGACTGAGTCTTGAGCAGAAATCATCTTTCTTTCAACAAGTTTAATCAATTGAACATATTGTTTCATTATATATGACCTTTTCTTCTCTCTTCTCACCAATCTCACAATATCATTTGCCCTTTGGATGAAACATTTGATACTCTCCAAAAATCAGTTTATTATACTGAAATCTCTGTCCCAGGCTGACTCATCATTTGGCTTCCCTGTACACAAATGTGCTAGACCCTCCTTACTGAAGAACTTGTACAAACCCCCATCAAGCACCTCTTCTGCCCTTCCTATCCCACAAGGCTACTTTTGCCTGCCTGACCTTGTCCCCATATCCACCATTTTTACCCATATGAGTATCTTGCTTGCATATCACTTCTGAATGCATCCACCCAGTGACCAGGAAAAGGCCCAGTCTCTGGAGAGCCGGAGTTGGCAAGGATCATGCTTTCCAATTAGCACTGGAAGCTGGTACCTCAGATGCTGTGACCAAAAACAAGGGGAAAATACAGTCTGAACCAACACCAGAGCCACTAAAGCCAGAAATTGTGGCAAAACAAATTCCTACTAAGGTCAAAGCATCATAGCAGTTTTAGCATGCAAATGCATGTAAGATGGAAGCAGTCTGTCATTAACATGGAAAAAAATTGAGAGAAGCTACGAAACACTTTCTCATAAACCCCACTTGATTACCAGTAATTGCTCCGAAGAACAGAATTATTTTTTTGAGCTCAAACTTGGTGTCTCTGTGGCATTTCATTACAGCAAACCATACTAAAATATAAATGGAAAGGCTACACTAGTAAAAGCAAGTTCATTCAGGCACTCCATCCTCAAGTCACTCTTTTGTGCCTAGGCTGATGTTACATATCAAGTTTACAACAGCAGAAGAGAGCAAGTTAAAAGAGAGACCAGCAAATGATACTTAATCTTTCTTTCTCTATGTTTAGGAACATGCAGCTTTTGCTAGCATGCAACTGCAATGACAAATAAAAACTGCATTCTTTTTAAAAGAAATTCCAATTTAAAAAATCCTGAAATTCTTATTAAAATATCTGCATCAATAAGAAACTCATGCTCAGAGCTCATGATGCGTTGACAGGACTCATTTGACAGAGAGGCTTTTGGGGTGTCCCAGTACTCTCAGTTAAGATTCACAACTTGGGGGTTGTTTTAATTATTCTTGTACTTCTCTAATAAAATATAGAATGCTAGTTAATTACTAAACAGAAAAGCTAACCAGAAGCAATAGTCATGAACACAGCTTTTCAAAAACAATCACAAGTCATATCCTAAGCAACTAAAAAACCCATGGAATGACAGCTGTCTCCTGTTTTCAGATACTTCCCATTACTATCAGATTAACTTTTCAAGCTTTTCTCTAACTGGAAGGACTAGAAATTTGCTTTAAAAATAACGGATTGTTGCATATTTTCTCAACTCCACAAACGGACAAACTACAATTTCACTTGCTATGAGCTTCCCAGTTTTCCAGAGTTTGCTGGATTTTGCATTCCATCTGCTCCAATCACAGTGTACTCACCTTCGCCTGTTTAATCTGTCACACCGTCACTGACAGTTTTACAGTATCTTTTGCAGGGCTGTCATCATTTGTCCCAAGCCTTTATTTCTTCCAGATTCGGTGCCACCTGAGAGGTAGGACATACTGTACTCTCTATGCTTTGCTAAGGAATAGGCTTTATCCCTCTACGGCATCCATAACTTCAGAAAAGTGTCTTTTCCTTAAGCTAACTGGAACATTGTGAACCATTTTTCAGTTCTCTGAGCACAGAGATAACATTTAGTTAGTGCGTAACTTAAATAGCAAAACTACGAACAAAGCTATTGGTGAACAACGAGCCTAAGAGGCAGAAGGGGAGGGAGATCTTAAAACAGCCCAGCTGCAACACTCCAGAAAACTATTGCCTTGATCCTCCCGTGCCGGTGCTCTGGTAGCCCGAAGTATGAAACCTCAGCTTGCTACAAATAGTAAAACTCTAGCAGAGAGACACAGGCTAACTCTTATTAATGAACTTAGTTTTAAGGTCACCCCAGAAGTTAATCATGTGAAGATCATTAAGAGTAACAATAGAAATGCATTCATTCTGCCCTCGGCAATTGAATTTACAGCCACATATTCTTCATACTCCAGCTAACTGAAATTACAAAATAGTACCAAATAGATGTGTGTTGCCAGAGTATTTTCCCCGTTTCCATTAATTATCAAATGGCAGTATGGCCTTCTGACACCCACTAATGCCTCCTTCAGCTCCACATGGTTCAAAAGATTATTAGATTAGACTGATCAGCTACTATACTGCAAGCAAGCCAGGATTTTCTGTCATGGAAAATTCATAGGTTATTTTTGGGTTTCTTTTCTCATTGGTCAAGCTAGAGAAAAAAGGAGGGTCCTCTCCAGTATGTGGCAAAAGCAACTGGCAGTGTTTCAAAACCCATCTTTGCAGAGCCCACAGATGCGTAAGTGCTACCTACCTGTTTGCCAGTTCAGAGCCTTAAGGAGCTATGTTTGCCCAAAGGCTGAGGATAAAAGCAGCACGTTAGTAAATCTGAGGAACTACAGCTAAATAGAGTATTGTTCGTACCTTCTAAACTAGAAGACAATCTGGGGCATGCTGAAGTTCATTTGCTGGCACTGTACTTCTTAATAATTAGGACAGAATAAAACATCTACAGTTCTTGTTGCCAGCTGTCATTTTTAATCATATTTTGAAGATGAAAAAGAATGACATTTCTGAGCAAATTTTCTGTAGCTAAAGTATTCAAAACCTCAGCTTTGATTCATATGATTGGGAGATAACTTCACATTCTTAAAACTACTTCTGATGCTTCAGTGAAAACATTACTATCTTTTTTAAAAATATCAGAAAACAAAAAAAACAAACAAAAAACTTTAAATCTCTCAGGTTTAAACCATTTATTTTTTAAAACAGTTTGAGCTAGCAGCATAAGCAGACATCCCTATGCATTTAAACCATACACTGCACATGCAACAAAGTCATGAGTTAAAAAAAAAAGAAAATCTACATATAAGATATATCCAGACACTTCTACTAAAACAATGAATATCTAACATTTTATTCATCTGCTACTAAGGATTGCTTAAAAGTGTTTATGATTTTATTAACTAGAATTTTTATTTCCTTTTTACAAGTATCATAAAAACATTAATCTTACAAAACAGTGTTTGGTTAGCAATTCTGCCAAACCAAACAATGATAGTTTAAAAAAATTACTTGCTGCTTTAAAATTAATGATCTAACGTCCCACAAAGTGAGAAAGATATGATTATACAGTTATCTACCCTCTACTAACTATAAGGAACAATACTGACAACACAGAAAATACTGTAAACTGGATTACCTTTGTAAGGAGTCTCTTTGCTGAAACATGAATTCTGAATATTCTTAAATTTAATGTATTTACACTTGCTTTGTGTTAGCCATTTTAAGGTGGACCACGATAAAGTGACAATCATTTGCTCTCACAGCTTGCAGTACAAGCTACAGTGTTCCAAAGTTTCCAGATTACAGTCCAAAGCCTTTCCTAACTGTAACACTTTCAAAGGAAAATGTTAACATTTCTTACACCACTTTGAAGTTAAATCACTTCTTAGGACTTTGAGAGCAGATTTCCACATGTTCAGCAAATTAAATACGTAGCTCAAAACTGATTCTTTAATAATAAAATGATCAACTATGATAATCTGTCAGATAAATCAACTTGTTGATAAATCAGCACTTTTACAAGGACAAAACATGTCTCTGGAGGAGATCTTTTAAGATAAACACTTTATTGCACATAATATTTTACATGATACATTTTGGATTTTAAGTTAGCTACAAGTCTGCACTAAGGGGCTCATCCTCCCATCAACCTTCACAAAAACTGTCCCATTGTCTACTGTCACTTTACAGAGGGACAATTCGTGAACAATAACTCATATTTCTAAGTCTCCAAAATTAATGCTCTTGAACATTCAACAATAATCTATACTTAAATACCTATTTTAAAACTTCTAAACATGACACAAATATTTATTGTGCCACTGCTATCAATTAGCAAGTCAGTGCTATGCTTACCTTCCCAAGCTTTCCCACTATTGCTGGCCTGTCTCTGCCGGGGTGAGGAGTTCACTGGAAAGCAGCACGACTGAAGTGACATCTTAGTGAAGCACTTCTGAGTGCCCACAGACCAAATAGCACCCAACTACTCATCCAACATATGCTTATTTCCTTGAGGAGCACTGATATGGATTAATCCTATTGAGTTTAAATGCCTAGATGTTAATTTACTTAGTAAAAAGCAGAATGGTAGCTTAAAGAATAAACTATATGGCAGAAGAGTCTGTTCCATAGATTTAACACCACCAAAAAAAAAAAAGTCAGGAGGGAAAGCATGCAGAAATTTTGGAATGTAGCAGAAATACATGCTTCTGTTATTACAGGTAATCTAATAATTTCTACTTTCCCCAAGGCAATCGGTCTATCAGACAGAACTTGATGAAAAATCCCAGTGTGCCTGACCCAGTAGCTCCTTCACCACAGCAGAAGAGCTGCCATTTTAGGGTGTGAGCCACCTTACAAAAACAACCACAGCACAGAGTGCCAGCAGTAGGGATTTGCTCTGGCATGACAAACAACAAGTCTTGTGTTGCTGCCAAGCTTCTCTTGGGAGCAGCTTTGGTAGGACGTGACCAAGCCACCTTGCCCATGGTGAAGAAGCCAGTCAGCAGGTCTGCGTTTCAGGCCTCAAAGATTTTGGAAATTTTGAGAAGTGCACACATTAATTATTTTTTTTTAGTCTCTGGTAATAGCAAAATAATGAAATCCCTTTGGAAAAATCAAAGATATATTAATGATTCACATGAACAAGGTATCAGCTTTTAGAATTGGTCCAATAGGCCTTGAACTAGTGAAGCAGTTAACTGTGTATACAAATCTAAGCCCACAATAACTCTCTTTTGAAACAAAAGAATTATTGGTAAGATTTATGTGCTATAGCATTTCATAATTTAGGATGTGAAAAATATTCTGCCTCATACAATTAAGTATTCAGCCACAATGAAGTGGCTGATATGGGTGATGACAAGTAAAATGAAATGTATCTTTATATTCAGTTATTTCTCATTGAATATATCATATTACCTAAGGGGTGGGAAAAAAAGGAAGGAGAGTCATACTTGATGCCAGCTCTGTCACTGGCAAAATCCTCACTAGCTTCAATTAAATAGATCTTAAATTTATATATTTAAGATATATATCAAACTTGGAAGGACTAGAAACATTGCAGAAGAAAAATAATCAGCTCAGTGGAAAAGGATAATTTCATACTACTTTATATCATCCTACCTTTAGGATATGAAAGAACAGAATTTAGTTTCCCTTTGTCATAAAGGGATAAATTAGTGCAAAGAGAAACAGTGGAACATGTGCAAACAAAACAGGAGAAGGGGAAATATGGAGTTAGAAGAGGAGCTTGATAAATCAGCAAGACAAAAATACTCCAAACTAAAAATTCTGGAAAAGAAAACCTATCAGAGAACACCTGGTTTGAAAAGAGCTAGGTCCTGAAGCTTATGCAGAGACAAATCCTTTAAATTGCATTCAAGTAAATACAATCTTGCTGATAACAGACAGCCTAATATTACAGCTTTTCTACATGTCAATGTTTTTAATCAGTCCATTCTACCACTGATTATTAATGAGGTGAAAGGATGAATACACTAATTGAATGAAAGTGGGAAATACTGGATCCAGCATTATTATTTTTTTGCTAGTGCCTATTATTATTAAGGAAACATCTGCCAAGAGAGCCCTGAAAGTGGGCTGATAATCCTTTTCCCACCAAAAGCATGCATGTAGAAACACACAATCTGCTTTATGCATAATTTATTTCTGAGGCTTAGCAATACCAGTCTCTCTGATGAGCTATTGTGGTGAGCCACCTTTATTCTCCTTGCACACCTCTATGTAATAGCAGTAAACCAAGTACACACCTCCACAGAAAAAGCTACAAATTCATCAAGTTGCATTTAGAAGTACCAAAACACATAACAATGTAAATAATAAGGCCATGACTAAAACTTAGCATTCCCTCCACGTGACCAGATGAATCAAAGCTGAAATCCTATAATTAGTAATTTTATTGCAAATATTATACACTGGAGAATAGAGAAGTCACCCTTACTGCTTCATTTTCAAACACTTTTTGAAAGATTAAACCACAGCAATGCTAAAAACCCCCCACCTTAATAAAGTAACCAATAATGCAGAACTGGTTCTGTCAGTAGCGTGGAATTCCTGATCCATATTGATCTGACTAATATCAGTTGCTCTTTCCCCTATTAATATTGTTTGCACATCACCACCATCACCACCTTGAATGATGTCACAGCTGAAATGAACTAATGAGACAACATCTCACACAGAAAGTCTTCAAACCTATGTTGTAGGTTGAGCAGCAATTGCAGTTGCTTAGCTCAGTATCTTTACCCAGAACTACATTTACAATTTATTGCTTCCTTATTATCTGGCACAGCACGCTGGAGCCCTTCCCAGTAATAATTCTGTTTGTTAGGTCCAGATCCTGTTACTTGCTGGTATTCATGTTCTACATTTAATTAATCCATTTATGTAGGCCTAGTGATTTTTGGAGTTTTTATGGCAACATTTATCATACATCTGAAGTATTTCATACATCATGGTGAATGCTATGAAAATATTTTATTTAAATAATTACTGCAATGAGAAGGGTAGAACTAAAGATTACACTCAGACTCTATGACACAATCCTCAAAGAGTAGTGGAAGCTCCAAGTACCGGGAAAATACTCACCAAGGAATATATACTCATTGAAAAAGTAGTAAGTATGGTTCCACCATATATAGGTTTAACATATTTGACTTCCAAAAAAAGAAGGTAAAAGGACAAAAAACATGAATCCCCCGTCTCCCTCCTCCATTGCATTGATTTCTGTAGTAAGGCATGCAATGGAGAAGGTGGACATTTAGCAGAACTTCTATCAATACTCCCAGGCACAAATTCTGTTCTAGTTTTAATCAGTAGGGAACACAGAACCAGATGGAAAATTTTGTCTCTTAACAATAAATCTTGCAGGAAACAAAAACTTTTCACTATAAAAACTGTAGAAGCTGTAGCTACCACAGTTTTTCAGATTTTCATTAAGGAAATATTTGAAGAAAAGAACATACATAACTTCAACAGCTACAATTTTCAAATGTAGTTTAAATGCATACTGCACATTTTCTCCTAGCATGACTTGTATAGATTTCTGCAATTCATTAAGGGATTTTTAAGCTTCACTGTTGCAACAAGTTTTTTGAAAAAGAGTAATCCAGATTCTGTAAATTTTGCTTCCAGAAACAAGACTCCAGGCATCTTAACTCTCATGCAAAAATTATTAACTCAAAAAGCCTCGGTGATATACACTGATCCTGGTAGTGAAAACCTTTCAGTGGGATTCCTCCACAGCTACTAGCCTCAAGAATAATGCTTTTCTAGAGATACTGGGAGGCAAGAAATAAGTAAGAAAAATACATATATAGGCAACTGTTTTAATTGTAGTAGTTACAGCTAAGCAGAAAACAATCACTGCTGCTATACAAATAACACCATGTTCCAGAGGAATATATACTCTAACATGCTATCTCTCCAAATTACTCAAATACTTTATTTTATGCTATCAGAAGTCTCAACTATATAACCAGGTTAATTCACATAAAAAAAACATGGATAAATGCTTGTAGGACTAGGACCTGTTGAGATTACATATAGAAATCAAACAGGTTTTAATGTTGTATGTTTTCTCTCCTCCCTTTTTTTTCCTCTTTTACCTGTTTTAGTTTTTGCTTAGTAGCTGGGTGTACATAAACTGCTTTTAGGTTTCTGGCTTGCCTGTTGTTCCTACCAACATTTACTGTTACAATTTTTGATTTATTTAAAATCATCAAACCAATATTCTTGGTGACACATAATTTTAATCTGTGCCACTCCACTCCAGCCCAGCTGACTAAGCAGCACAGGCACAGATCAAACCCGAGTGTGCTGAAATACACATTCTTACAGTGCACAGGAACAATGCCCTGTGTCCAAAGGTCAAGCACTTTCTCTGACAATCACTGGCATAACTATACACAGAATTGTCTTTGAGTCATCAGACGGACTATGGGGTGTTACCACAGCAGCCATGCAAATGATAAGATGTGAGCACTCCCTGACATGGTGGGAAATTACCTAGCACAGTTCACAGGAGCTCCATGCACCACCTTGGCTGCATTTCCTCTGACCACCGTTATGAGCCTGTACGTTCACATCTCACAGTGCATGAAGGCATAGAGGAATACACATGTGCATTTACATGTCTTAGCATCCTCACCTGGCCTACCTGCAAGAGCTACCATATAACTGCATTTACACTAACCACCATCTCACATACACCCACACAATGGATGAGCCCCAAAACCAACAGTAATTATACCTCAGAATTAAACAACGGAAGGAACAAAAGTACAATTAACATGCTCTTGTGATCTCAGACCTGCTGGTCCAAGGCAAAGTCTCTCACTGTCTTAAAATAAGTACACTGACCAGCAGAAGCATATGGTGAAGAAGAACACAAGCCAAAGAAGACAAAGGCCTGGTTTTGAAGGAACCCTGCAACTATGCAGTGAGAGGGCTGCCCAAGCGGGGAATCAAGCAGAAAAAAATAATTTAATAAAGAGTAGCTTCAGGACAAATCTTGGTAGTGCCACGTACACTGAGTTTGATATTTAGTTGTACCTATCTGCATGAATTTCTCTGCTGCACCCCAAATTCTGCAAGCTGGGAGCACTGCATGCCTGACTCCTTTCACCAATGTGAACAGCTGCATCGGATGAAAAAATAGAGACGGGTCTCAAGGCACACTATTTTCATTAGTAATTAGGCATTCCCTCCAGATGGATGATAACACACCTGCTTCTCGTGCTTGGGGCCAAGGGACCTAAAAGTACAAAATAATTAGTTAAGGAAAAAATGAGATGAGTTAAGAGTTTGTTGAGCTGCTCCTCATGTGCTTAAGCAAAGCAAGAAATGAAATCAGGTGTTTCAGTTGCTGTTTCTTTGGAGTGTTTGTGGAACACCAGATTTTTTTGAGTGCCCTTAAAAATGTTTTTTATAGGGAGCACCCAGAAGACTTCTTACATCCTCACAACCCAATGAAATGGGCAGTCTCAAGCAGAGTGTTCTAAAACCGTGGTAGCCCAAAGAATCTGATGGCATGATAAGTCAGTAGATGGGGCTTCACAGTTGAGAGGGAAAATAAGCCTCCTAACCTGACTCTCAGTGAAAAATGGGAATGGAAGATCTCTCTTTAGTGAATTGTTAGAAGTACTTATTATAAAAAAAAAAAAAAAAAAAGCCCTAATTATGTTTGGTAAGAAAGAAAAAACTCAAAGAAACTGCACCACAAATCTATGTAACATTCTACCCATCACAAGTGAAAGCATTTCTACAATACATATATGAATATAACCTCACTGTTGACTCGAGGCAGTTCCAAGCAAAAAACCTTTTTTATTAAGCACTTCATGTGCCCTACTTACACTTTACCAACAATAACAACTAAAAAAACCCACTCATTGATTCACTACATTTAGCCTATTTCTTGGGAATGAAAGCTAAAGAAAAATATAACCTGCTCAAACTCTCCCAAGATACAAACAATATCCTGTTGTCTTTCTTAAGTTCATCAAGGATGACTGAAATTTTAACTTTACATCAAATTAGCAAGCAGTACAATTTAAACCTTTCTTAGTGTGATTGTTGGCTCAGGATAGGAGATTTACACTCAGAATGTTGTTTTCATAATAACAGATATTTTAAATTGAAATTATGCAGAAATTTTGTGTTCAAAATAAGAATAAAACCCAGACAGTCTTCCTGGACCATTGAAGTTCTCCCTAGGAAAACATATAAAGCCACCTGGATCCTGCTTTCTTTCTAGGAATGACTCTTGAAAGACTAGCATTTTATAAAGTCAGCTAGTACAAAACATTGCAGTATCTCCTAGAAAACAAACTGATATAAAATCCAGTTATGTTTTGTAAAGTTTCTCAAAGTACTTCAGGTTCTTGTCAAGTTACCAGCCTTTAAAAGGCCAGCAGAATTCAATTAAATTATCTACATATATTTCATAGGACAAAAATATCCATCTATGAATGAACAATTAGTAACAGGTTCCCTGAAAGTATCCACCTGAAATGGTCCAGTAATTGAAACACACACGCACCCTCTTTGTGGGCTGTTTTACATGCGAGAGACACAGTCCTGGCCCAGTGGAAACAGGCAACAGAATTACAAGCCTCCGAGAGGATTTTATTTCAGCCTAGAAAGAGCACTAAGCAAAGTTCATGAACAAACACAGAACGAGCCGTAGCTCCTAAAGACAAAAACACGGCTCAGAGCTCAGCGCCCCCTCTCACACTCTGTACACGACCCCCTTATTCCACCCTGTTTGCCCGCTCTCCGCAGCCTCGCTGGCCCGGCGGGGCACGCGGGGGACACACGCGGGACACACACGCGGGACACACACGCGGGACACACACGCGGGACACACACGCGGGGGGCACGCGGGGGGCACGCGGGACACACACGCGGGACACACACGCGGGACACACACGCGGGACACACGCGGGGGACACGGACACGCGTGTCCCCGCTCCGGCCCCGCCGCCCCCCGCGCTGTCCGAGCGGCCCCTCGGGGCTCCCACCGACTCCTCACAAACTTCACCCATTTAAGCGTTTCGGAAAGGAAACAAACACAGCGCAACACGCGCTAAAAGCGCCGCAACGCTAGGAGAGAAAAGCGGCGGTGTTTTGGACACCCCTCACGCACCGCTACCTGCCGGGCGGAGCGCCCAGCCCGCACGCCCGCCCGGCCCGCGGGACCCCCGCCCCGCCGCTGCCCACCTGCCCGGCGTCCCGCACCGTCCCGCACCGTGCCCCGCACCGTGACCCGCACCGTGTCCCGCACCGTGACCCGCACCGTGCCCGCAGCGCCGTGTCCCGCCGCCACCTGCCGCTGCCGGGCGGGAGCCGGGCGTGCGGGCGGGGCCATGGCCATGGCAGGGCCGGGCGGGGCGGGGCGGGGGTCGCTGGGGCGGGGCCGGGCGGGGCTGTCCCGCACCTGTCCCGCACCTGTCCCGCACCTGTCCCGCACCTGTCCCGCACCTGCCCCAGGTGCTGCAGCGAGCGCGGCAGCGGCGCCTTGGCGGCCCGCACCAAACTGTCTCCTCCTCCTCCTC
>JAWWTY010000010.1:15062227-15075241 GCA_035222235.1 Margarornis squamiger
GGCTGTCCCGCACCTGTCCCGCACCTGTCCCGCACCTGCCCCACACCTGCCCCAGGTGCTGCAGCGAGCGCGGCAGCGGCGCCTTGTCGGCCCGCACCAAACTTTCTCCTCCTCCTCCTCCCCCTCCCCGAGCCCCCCGCGGCGCTCCTCTGCTCCAGTGCCGCTGCCCCCGCACGCCGGGGCCGGGCTGCGGCTGCGGCTGCCGGCGGTGCCGCTCCGTGCCCCCGGGGGACCCCCGGGGCTGCGGGGGCGAAGCGGTTGAAGCGGAGCGCGGCGCGCAGAGGTTTGGGCCGTGCCGGCCGCCGTCCCGCCGTGGGTTGTGGCGCCGCGCGGTTCGAAGTTTGGGCGGCCATGGCGGAGCAGGGCCTGGGCATGGCCTCCATGATCCCCGCGCTGCGGGAGCTCGCCGGGTAGGGCGGGCCCGGCCTGTGTGTGTGGGGTGTGTGTGTATGTGTGTGGGGCTGCGCTGCGGCAGCGGCGTGTGCCGGGGGAGAAGGAGAAGGAGCAGGAGGTTGGTGCCCCGGCGCTGTGCGGGGTGTCCCGCGGCCCGGCCCGCGCCCTCCCCTCAGCTCGTCCCTTCTCCCGCCGGGGTTTGTGTTTCCCTCCCGCCCTCCTGGGGGGCTCGGTCAGACCCTGCTGTGTGCGGGGTGTGCGCTCCCCGAGTCGAGCCCTGTGGACAGCACAGCTTTGCTCCACAGCACAGCGGCGTGCTGAGGATGGGCCCCCAAAGGGCTGACTGCCCCTCAGCCCCCTGGGCAGTTGCTGCTGGCACCTCTTACCCAGGGTACCTGTGCCTGTCCAGTTGAATAACTTTGGTTAATTCATAAAGTGAAACAGGTTCTCAGTCTTACTTTTTGTCTGCACCAAAGCTGGTTTGTTACATGGTAGTAGCATGTGGATAAATCCCTTCGTCTGTCAGATGTGGATTTAATATGTATCAAACATATCTGCGTAACAAAATTAAAGGCACTTCAGTTCATTATAAGACTTTGTACTTCTGAAGACTAAAGAGGAGTGAGAGTCTAGTCACTAAAACAAGAAAATCAAAAAAAACCACAAGATATCAATCTGTATTTCTTTTAGGAGACTTCTAAAAGAAAAAAAAAAAATCAGTGTTTAACATTGTGTTGTTGAGAGAGACTTTAAATAATTATTTTGTACTTTAAAATCAATAACATCAAAATATCATACTTCTGATTTTAGGGCTGGCCCAGAAGAATACAACACAGTTGTGCAGAAACCAAGACAAATACTCTGCCAGTTTATTGACAGAATTCTTACAGATGTAGATGTTGGTAAGCATTACATCTCTATCTTTTAAAATTATCTGCTTTATGCTTTCAGTCATTACTGCCAAAAATACAAGTTACAACTTCAACAACATTTTTGAAATTATGAAATACATACACTACCAAATTATCATTTTAATTATCTGTACACTTGCACCAAGGAGAATCCGTAAGGTTAACTTACTGTTTCCACTGTATAATTTCTTGTAGCTGTCTCAGTAAGACTGATACTTTGTGTAACTTAATTGATCAGTTTAAGTACCATACCCATGTTATTCTGCAGGTGATGCATTCATTAATTCTTTTATAGTACTGAAAGGAAAAGCTGTAAAAATAAAAAGCCAGTCTGCTTTATATACTGCTTTTGGATACATAAGTGTTTTATTTTATTGTTGCCATGTAAATTTTCTGGTTAACTGCTGTCTGAATCTCAGATGGTTTCCTTCTTGTGTGAGCTAACCCTGTGGAATTTGGATAATGCAGTGTGATTCAGATACCTATTTCAATCGAGCAGCATTGGATATGTTAAACTTTCTGCTTCAGTGAGCTGGATTTATCATTTTAAAACTATTATTTCCTGAAGATTTAGAATAATTCTCAGAGTTGTCTCTCTACCAAGACCATAAACCTAGCGAAATGTTAGGTGTTTGCTATTCTTCACTCATCACACAGTTGAATAGAATGTTAACTGAATGTTAATGCATGATAATAATGTTAATAATAGTTAATGAGGAATTTATATTTCTCTTCATACAGTTTGGAGTCACATAGAGATTACAATATGCACAAAATCATCCTTATGGATTTAAAAAGCATACTTCCACTAAATAATTTAGGAGGTTCAAAACCATATCATAGTATATATTATATATATAAAAACATCCTTCTCCTTAGGTGTTAACAAAATTTGTGAAGTTGATTTATTGCAATGCTAATTCAAATCCTGTTGTCTTCTTTTTTTTAAAGTTGCTTTGGAACTGATTAAGAAATCAGATTCACAGCCAAGTTCTGTAATGTTGCTTGATTTTATTCAACATATAATGAAATCTTCCCCACTTATGTTTGTAAATGTGGATGGAAATCAGGAGGAAACAGAATGCAGTTGCATTGGTGAGTGTTGAAAATGTTTGTTGGAGCTTGGTATTTTCAAGATTTCAATTTGGAGACATCGTCTAAAAGAACAGAAGTGGGAAAAAGGGAGATATGTAAGTTCATCATTACAAATTTATAAATGAATATGGAGAGAGACTTTGAACATTGTAAATGGATTTGGACTTTTGATAATAGAAATTTACTGGGACAAATTTTGACATTATTGTTCCCATTGCATAGTGATGTCACCTGGCTCATGTTGATGAGATATGCTGTACTCATTGCCTGAGGGGTTTTTTTAGACAGAGGAAAATGTCTGGAACTACCCAGTGTAAAATGTGTGTCTTTCATTCCCACCCCAACCCTCATGTGCTGCTCCCCCCTCCTTTCCTCTTTTTCAATGGGATCTGCTGAATAAATGTCCCAGTGAAGACTCTGTTTACTAAGCCTACATGCATTTATCTCAAGGAGTTTTCTTTTGAGATAAGCAGCCTGCCCTCAGGGAAGTGCTCAATAGGAGATTTTGGATTTAATAATTTTCTGTTTTCTCTCTTTTGTTGTCCTAGAATTTAGTAACTGGATCATAACAAGGCTTCTACGAATTGCTGCAACTCCAAACTGCAACACATTGCACAAGAACATTTGTGATGTCATTTGCTCTTTACTTTTTCTGTTTAAAATGAAGAGTTGTTCCATTTTTGAAGTACTAACTAAAGACTTGCTACACCTTTTCCAAGACTTAATCATCTTGCATCAAAGAGATGCACAGAAGCATCTCAGGGGAAATGGACTGGTCTGGCCAGTGACTGTAAAGAGATTTTCCAGCAATATAACTGACAAAGTGGGATATTTAAGATTGGCACCATTACAGCTGATGGGTATGCCCAATGTAGAATGTTTGGAAGTTATATTAATGTCTGTTCTGACAGATATTGTTGCAGATGTGTTTTTTGTAAGACAAGATACTATTCTCTGGGGAATAGGCTGCTCCCTGTTGGAGTATGGCAGCCCAAAAGTTAAAAGTTTGGCAATGAAGTTTCTGGTGGAATTAATTCATTTAGGAGGACCTCCAGAACAGCTGGCCAGTGTCTTCTTCACAGTCTTTTTTGAAATTCTCCAGTCAGCCCTTGAAATGGATACTGATGAATCAGAACTCTTTGGAGAACCACTCTTACTGTTGGTGAGGACATTGTTGCCTTTTGAAGCAGATTCTTACAAAAATATTGAACCTGTCTACTTGAATATGCTGCTGGAGAAGCTCTGTGCATTGTTTGAAGGGGATGTGTTTAGGTGTCTTCAGTCTGAAAAGCTGAAAACCACTTTTTGCCATATGCTGCAGTATTTTCTGGAATTTGTTCCAGCTGGCTATGAATCTGCCTTGCAAGTAAGAAAAGCCCATATCAGTTCCATATGTGGAATTTTTGTGAACGTGCTTGGAACTCAGGAGGAACAAGAGGTAGGTTAATTTTAAAAACTGTATTTATTGTGTGAATAGATCATATACAAAAACCTACACCTATGCAGAGAAGAAAATCTAGGATATGCTATTTTTAGTTGCATATTTAGGTTGATACTTGTTTCTCAACTATTTCACATATTTGTTCAGGTCAGAGTTTTTTGATCAGTTGGATGTAGCTGGACTCTTATGTGTTTTAGGTATATTAAACATGTTGATAAGCTATGCAGGCAAAACTAACTGTAAGCATAAATAAAATCATGGAAGTATAAAATGGGAGTAAGGCCCAGAGTACACTTGTCTGACGGCAGCTTTATAAGTAATTCCCATTCACCTGAGACGGTCTTACTTTCTAACCATATGCTTTTAGTCATGTTTGTTAGGGACAGGTAGGCAGAAGGTTTGAATTAAAATGGAATCATAGAGTGGTTTGGGTTGAAGGAGACCTTGAAAGGTTATCTGATCCATCCACCTGCAATGAGCAGGGCACTCTAACTAGATCAGGGCTCAGAGCCCCACCCAACCTGACCCTGAGTATTTCCAGGGATGGGACATCTACCACCTCTCTGAGCAACATGTGTCAGTGTGTCACCACCCTCATCATAAAAGATTTCGTCCTTAAGTTTAACCTAAATAAACCCTTTTTTAGTCTAAACCCACAATGAGTTGTTAATCATGAGGTGTTGATATGCTGGGTGTTCCCTCTCCTCCATACATTCAAGTGTGTATCAGATCTGTTGTCTCGCAAGCTTTGAGTGTCTGTCCTGATGGCTTTGGTAGCAAAATATTATGGCAGGAACTGGGAACGAGCTGTACAAGCTGCATCCTCTCCGGTAGCAGCACAGGAAACTTCATTGCTTATAAGAGCTTTCAATAAGTTTTTTGAACAGAAAGGCTTTTAAGAACTTTGTTACCATAATATTTTGAAATTTTTTGTTTTAAGTCAGAAACAATAACAGCATGTCTTTGAGAAGTAAGGCAGAGCATACATCATGGTACCTCTGTTGTTTGTCCATCCCAGTACCTGGTGAGTCCACTCTATACAGTGTTAAGGACACAAACAGAAGAAATCTTCCAGGAGCTTCCCGAGAACCAGCTGGAGACCTCTGATACTGATGGGTGGAGCAGCAATGATGAAGTTCCAGAGAAAAGACGCCGACTAAGCCTAGGCACACAGCATCCAAAGAAATCACCTCCACCTTCATTGTATGACACTCAATTACTACTTTTATAGTAATTTGGCTATTGAATAATAAATGACAAGTTTGCAAGGCAGTTTATTCTTAACAGCCAGATTGAAAGATCTTCTGGGGAAAATGATCTAAGTGATATTTTTGAAGGATCAAAATCTACAGGTGATTTTTAAGCCAAGCTTTAGTTAGAGACTATATTTTTAATATGTTCAATGGAAATAAACAGAAAAGCTGAGGGCATCCATACAAAGTGACATAATCACATGTGCGGCTGTGCTGTTATGTGGGATGTACTTAAAGCAGGTCTAGTTAAGTCAGGTTGTGTTCAGGTGAACAAAGACAGTTCTCTCAGTCTGTTTGTGCTGTGCTTCAGCTCCCTGATTATCTTAGACTTGCTCCAGCTGTTGATCTCTTTCTTGTATTTGGGCACTCAGAACTGGCTTCAGCATGCTGTGCTCCAGGTGTGGGCTCATGATCAGCCTTCATTCTTGAGTACAGCCCAGTATGTAGTTGACCTTTTCTGCAACAAGGTTACACTGCTCTTATATGCAACTTTTCCACAAGTCTGCTGGGTCATTTTCTCCAAAGCTCCTTGCTAGTTAGTCCAGCTTCAGCCTGTTCTGTTGCATCAGGGCCTTTGTGTCAGTTTCAGGACTTGTCATATAGACCTTCATGAGGTTCTTGTCAACCTAGTTTTCTAGCCAGCTGAGGCCTTCTGAAATAAAAGCTCTCCTTTTATCCACAGAGTTGTCTGTGTCATTGTAGAAAGGAACCAAGGGTATGACTTGCCCTTGGTAAGTACGTAATGGGTGTTTACAGTCACCTTCTTGCCCCTCCTGCAGGTAGGAAGGAGTTCAAGGAAGACTTTTTCCATAACCTTCCCAGGGACTGAGGATAGGCTGAAAGAGCTAAAGTTCCTTGGATCCTCTTTTTTTTGCCTTTCTCAAGATTGGGTGCAATGTTTGCCTTTTTATAGTCACCAAGACCTTCAAGAATTGTAGACTTACACCTATATAGCCTTTCAATAAGTCTGATTTGAGTCATACTTAAATTCAGTTAGGTTTTTTTTTTCTCCCTAAGAGCACATTGAAGCTATTTTCCTAATCCTGTATCAAACATGGATTAGCCTGGTTTTTGCTATGATTATTTATCTTTTCTGGAAAAAAGGATGTGTTGAAAAATAATTAATGTGGTCAAATTACAGACATAGCCCTGTAAACATGAATCTGAAGAGTGCTCTGTGGAATGCCATCACTAAAAAAGCTGCCTCCTTAATGTCTGTCCTTGAGAAAGAAGTTCTGACAACAGATGTTCTTCAGGCTGTGGAAGGGCTTGCTGTAATTCTGCAACTGGCTGCTCTGTGCACAGTTCATTGCTCTCCCCCAACAAATTCTACCAGGTAAAGGGGCCAAGGTGAAACCATGAGACCAGTAGTTGCTTGTAACTGTCATTAGGATCTGTGTAGATAGCTTTCATCCTTGTCCATCTATCAGGGTAAGTATTGGACAAGCCTTCTATGTTTTGAAGTAGTGCATTTTCATAATAACTTTTCTTACAAGCAGTACAGTATTGAATATTTATAATCTGTTGAATTGATCATGTGACTTCTCTTTTAACAGTACAGATCAAAAAGGATCCCATCCATGTAACTCTGACACATGTAAGAGGTCTCAAAGCTCCTCAGATTCAGTGGTGAATAGACAGTTCAAGTGGATTTCCTCTGATTTTATCACAAGAGTAGTGAAAGTCTGCAAAAACCTGTTTGAGGCTGCTACACAGGTTGTTAATCTAGAACAAGTGATTGACAGAATAGTGAAAATCTTTGATGCTTTGCTGTATGCACAAGGTGAGAAATTCTTTACACTAACATGGTTTTTACTCTATTTGTGAATTAGAAATGCATCTGACTGTATTAGTCTGTTGTGGGAGAGGTACTGAAATTATAGATCTTGTGCTGATATTCCAGTCTTGTACAAAAAATGTTAAATAAAAAAAATAACACTCTCTGTTTAGAGAGCCTCATTTGCATTCTTTTTTGAACATACTTTGTCTGTATGTCAATTGATTTTTATCTGATCAAGAGAGTACATGGGGTCAGTGAAAATACATAAGAAAGGAACAAACTTTGGGCAGTTTTTTTTATTAAAACACACAGAGGCAGCATGGCTTATTAGCTTTGTTCCACTCAACAATTTCAAAGTCCAGCTTCAGCAAAATGTGGCGTGCAGGAAGTGTACCAAAGATATGAAGTACGTGCATGCTTTTTTAAAAAAAGTAACTAATAGGGTGGACAGACTCTATAAGACTATAGAGTTACTGTGAGTTCAGCTTACTAGACATCCCAGAGTCCAGCTGAGAGTCGTCATACAAGTCCAGAGATACCAAAGTTGTATTCATTCTGCTGCTCATGTATTACATTCTGTCAGCTCTTTAATGAGGTTTTTAGGTTATTTTGATGAAACACTATGTGATGTATTATTACGTATCTAAAATGTGGGGTATTAACATGGGAATAGTGATACTAATCTTTGTTGATAGAAAAAGTAACATTTTTTTAACAAATCATGAACATAAAATGTTTTATAAACTATACAGTGCTGAAAAAGTTTTGTCTTGTTTTGTTTTTTCCCCTAGTGAAAGTTCCACTGAGTGATCAGACTCTTGATAACTTATGTGCATTTTTGTCTCTGCCCTGGATTTGCAGCCATCCTGATGATTCTTCTTTTAAGTCATCTTTTTTTGCATTTGATCCTCTAGTTTTGAGTCAAAAAACTGCACAGAGTTTCTGTAAGTATGTTACATTCTAATATTGCTTTGGAATGATTTTTCTAAAGCACAATTACTTTCTTTGTCCTCTTATGATGGTTGCTGGTATTAAAAGTTTAAATCAAGTAATTTTGTGCTTTGTTTTTACTTTTTAGCACCCCAAACTCAGTCATACTGTGTATTCCTTCTGTCTCTCTTCCCAAGAAACATTCATCTGGATTGGAGAAAATCCATTTATCATTGGGCGTTACAAAGTCCTCATGAAGTAATTCGGGCCACTTGTGTTAAAGGATTCTCTCTTCTGCTTCATCCACCAAGCAACACGATTCCCAAAGCTCTTTTGTATGTATCGGGGCTGCTTTTCTAGGTTTGGGCAAGAATTAAAATGGACAAATAGGAAATGTAATATAAGCACACAAAAAAATGTTTATTTCTATTTCATATTTGTCCATATGTCTCTTAAATTTTTTCCAGTTTCTTTGCCTTTTGTACATATGTCTTGGTGTCGTCTTTCCTTTTGTGTTAGTCTTTGGTTTCTTTATAACATGTCAGACTCACCATGCCCGGTGCTACTTCAAACATTTAACAGCACATGAGGGTAATCTGAAAAGGACAGAGATAATTTAGTGAGACAGATCCTTAAATTGTCCTGATAGTACTGTCAGCATAGCTAGAGAACTCAGACAGTGTAGAAAAACAAATTTCTAGGTAAATGATCTATTGACTTCATTTTTGTTTCCATTTCAGAAATCAAATCAGAGATGAGTCTCAGCTGGTCAAGGAGGCTTGTGCTGCTATAGTTGGGAAATTATCTTGCTGCCTTTCTGGTACATTCTGTGTACAACCTTCCTCGGCAGACTCTGTTATTAAACATGTTACTTGTGATATTCTGTGTAGCAGCCTTACTGTGACTTCTGCTCATGGAAAAACTTGTTCTGTGCAAGCCTGTGTTTTCAAGCCATTTCTTACTCTCCTTGAGAGCAAAGCACCCAGTTCAGTAAAGCTAGGTATGTGGCTTTGCCTTTATTAACATTGTACACTTCCATATGAGGTACTAAGTCTCTACTTCTGTACCTTTCTCTATTTCTTTTCTTTCTGTATTGGGTTTTTTATAGCTTGAAATGTTGTATTTCAGTTGATATCACTGCTGATGTTTAATGTTGTCATTGATATTCTTTTAAACTACCTCGACTTAATTTTGGTCTATGGCTGTATGTAGAACTGTAATACTTGATAAAATCTGAATTTTAAATAGCTTCTCTGACTTTACAATACTTATTCTTTTGATTAAAGAGAGTGTAGTGTGCTTTATGGCTTGCTTGCATCACAGTTTTGTGCACTTCGATAGATTTTTGAAAAAGTATTAAAAATATATTTTCCTTTCCTCCTCCAACCATGCCACCCAGCATTTATAAAAAATATACCTCACCTTTGCAAACATCTGGATTTTAACACTGATGAGTCCAGTGTGAAGATTCTTGTTGGGTCTTTATTAAATTTAATGGAAGATCCAGACAAAGATGTGAGAGTGGCTTTCAGTGACTGCATAAAGAACATATTAGAATCCTTAGACTCTGAAGAAGGATTCATAAAAGAGGTGAATTCATAGTTATTTTTGGGGTTTGTTCCTAAGTTACTATGTGTCTTGTTTCACTAATGTCAAACACTAAAATTATCTTTGTTTTGTTTTCACGTGTACCAGCTGTTTGTTTCAAGAATGAAAGAAGCCTACACAAATGCCAAAATATCCAGAAATAATGAGCTTAAAGATACCTTGATTCTCACAACAGGAGATATTGGAAGGTATTTCTGAGAGTATCTTGAAAATAAATAGCCAAATCGTGTCAGTTTGTGATGCCGAGTAACCTTTTGTTCAAGTGTAAGATTAAGTGACTTATTTCAAAGTCAGCGTTTGTCCAGAGCCTGCTGCAAATGTGCAAAGCTCTTACTGAGGAATGGAACATTCCTCATTTTCTTCTGCCCTGTCACAGGAAGCGCAGATAAGCCATGCAAATACAACATGAGTCATTTTGAATTGTGGTAATTGTATATTCCTATGCAATTTTATTAATGCAACAATTCAGTTTTTCTTTTTAATTCTTTTTCCTCTGCTTACTTTGTAAGGGCATCAAAAGGAGATTTGGTACCATTTGCCCTCTTGCATTTGTTGCACTGTTTGTTGTCCAAGTCGGCTTCGGTGGCCGGAGCAGCGTACACTGAAATCCGGGCCCTGGCAGCAGCCAAGGCCATCAAGCTGCAGGCTTTTTTCAGTCAATACAAGAAGCCTATCTGTCAGGTGAGAAGAGCTGGCTGCTTAGAAAAGCATGTGTTTAGCTGCTTTGTGTGCGTTTTGAAAATGGTATTAAAGGTAAAAATTGCAAGGTGAAATCTCATAGGACAAGAAAAAGATGATTTCAAGGGAAAAAAAACCCATACAAATATTCAGGAAGGAATGGGAAATCTTTGACTTTGTCATGATCTTCCTTCAATACTATTGCTTCTCTGTTTCATTCCCTAGATGCTGTCATTCTGATATAGAGCATCTGTATAGTTTCCTGCATTAAGCAGTACTATTGCTGCAAGACACTATGATTTAAAATTGGATTTGAACTCAGCATTTTACAGGTGTAATTGTGACATGATTGATTTGGGTTTTTTCTTATACCTGTTACCTAAAGACAAAAGTTCTGTTTAAAAAAAATTGCCAAAAGCAAATTTTTCTAATTTTGCATATTTTTAATAATGCAATATTTGAATCCAGGGTTGCAAAATTGAATGTAATTATTAAGTGGATGATAATCTAATTCTATTGCGAAGTAATAATCAGAGATCTATGGGCAATAAATGAGAGATAAAAACAGGTGCATAGACAGAGGCGTGAAACTCGTGTTTAGTTATAGGGAGCAAAAAAGGGAAAAGTAATACTAAATATCTGTTTCTTCATGCTTAGTTTCTAGTGGAATCCCTGCACTCCAGCCAGATGGTGGTGTTGAATGCTCCATGCCAGGGCAATGAGCTGCAGAAGCAAACAGCTGCTCACCAGAGAGAAATGGCTCTGGACATGTTATCTGAAATTGCCAGTGTGTTTGATTTTCCAGATCTAAATCGCTTTCTCTCGGTAAGTTGGTCAGTCCTTTTTACTTTTAACATTTTTTGTGTGTGCTTGTGAATTTCTGTTGTAATTGACAATTTTTCTGTGAATGTCACAGATCTGATTCTTTTTCTCTAGTTACTGTTGCTTGTTATAATGTATAGGCTACTTTGAGATTGCTGCAACTGGGAGCTGAAATACAGAGGAACAGTTTTATCAAGGAGTTAGAAGGATGGCTGTAGTGCTAATTCAAGTATGACAGATAATGAGCAGAGGTCTAGAATGCTCATTAAGTATGTCAGTATTAACGATCTGGTGCACTTGGGGGGATCCTTTGTAAGGTGTGATTTTAGCATGGTGTCAGCTTTCTTGTTTCAAGTGAGGAAAGCTCTGTTCTGTGGACAGCTCTTTCTGATCTGGTTAAATATCTGTTTTACTGGAAGACTAAGTAGCTTCATAATCATACTTGTATTTTCCTTGTTGGTAGATGAGAAGTGCACAACTGTAAACTAACCAGTGTTCTAGTGGAGTGGTATGCTGGGGCAGTGTTGTTGTATGTGGGCATGTTGTTTTTTTGTTTCGTTTTGGGGTTTTTTTAAGATTTCCTTTTGTGAAGAATCTGAATGGACAGAAAAAATGCCTGCTCACTTTTTGTTTATATGTTTCTTAGTATTGACTAGGTGAAGCAGCTTCTAAAGTAATTAGTTCTATCTTCATTTTTACTGGCTATTTCCACAATATTAAAGTTATTCTTTATTCCTACCTATGGTCACACTTACAACCAGAGATGTGTGTTGTGGTGCTGACACAGATGGAACTAAGCCTAACCCTGGGGTTTTGGAGGGGTTTTTTTTGTTTTTTTTCTCACTAACTGTTGTTCTTAATTTCCCAGCGGACCCTGCAAGTTTTGCTCCCTGACCTTGCAGCCAAGGCTAGTCCTGCAGCCTCCACTCTCATTCGAACCATCGCGAAGCAGCTGAACGTAAACCGAAGAGAGATTTTAATCAACAACTTCAAGTACATCTTCTCTCACTTGGTCTGTTCCTGCACCAAGGATGAGCTTGAGCGGGCGCTTCATTACCTCAAGGTAAATCGGCCTTTGCTCTGTTATACCTGCAGGTGAGGAGAAACAATTGGTGCAGAGTGAGCTTGCTGCTTTATTTAAGTTAAGGTATTGCAGAGCATAGGTTGGGAAACTGTATATGCAGAAATTTTGTTCTTGTTATTTGTAATCAGTTCAGTTGGCTCTGAGGAATGGTTGTAAGATATTTTATGAGCTTAGCAAATTCTAAAAATTTGGTTTGGCTAGCATTTTGCTGATTGGAAGCTTTTTCTGTGTTTTCTATAGTAAATCAACCAGAGTCCAGTGCCTCCTGTTGCTCGGTGTGCTAATTGCATTGTGACTAAATGAAGCCTTGGTTTCTGTTTGCTGTTTGATTATAGAATGAGACCGAGATAGAACTGGGCAGCTTGCTGAGACAGGACTACCAGGGGCTGCACAATGAGTTACTGCTGCGTATAGGAGAGCACTATCAGCAAGTCTTTAATGGCTTGTCAATATTGGCGTCATTTGCCTCTCATGATGATCCCTATCGAGGACCCAGAGAAATAACATCACCTGAACAGATGGTAAGGACATCAAAATATTCATGTTCAGTTTTGTTCAATAATTTTTTTTGGTCCATTGTGTGAGTGAAGACAGTTTGACATTCTCTGAATATCACTTATTTGAGGCAAAAAGTGGAGGAAAGGGTAGCATTTCATATTAAGTCTTCCCCTAATAGGGAGATACATACCAAGTGAACATAAAACCAAATCAAAACAAAAGTGCCCAAACAAACTGACAACACATATGCAATTCCCAAGATCCTACAAAAACAACAAAACCCACAGCCTAATAGGGATGGCTGTCATTAACACTGGTAGTTCTTAATTAGTAGTGTATGTGTTTGTGATGCTTCTCATTTGTCTTTCAGAATTAGCATTTCATACCTGCTTTTTAATTTCTTAAGCTTAGAAATGCATTAGTAGTAAGACTCTTTTGGTGGTTTTTACTTTTTTTTCCCCTTCCACAGGCTGATTATCTGCAACCTAAATTGCTTGGTATCTTGGCTTTTTTTAACATGC
>JAWWTY010000010.1:15075341-15103017 GCA_035222235.1 Margarornis squamiger
GAGGCAAAAAGTGGAGGAAAGGGTAGCATTTCATATTAAGTCTTCCCCTAATAGGGAGATACATACCAAGTGAACATTTACTTTTTTTTCCCCTTCCACAGGCTGATTATCTGCAACCTAAATTGCTTGGTATCTTGGCTTTTTTTAACATGCAGTTACTGAGTTCCAGTGTTGGCATTGAGGATAAAAAAATGGTGCGTAAAATTAATTTTGAATATTAAAACAAAAATAAGCGAGGGCTGTTTTGATATGCCAGACTTACTTGTGTGATCGTGCAACTGTCACTGGAGTCTCAAAGGTACTCGGGTTCCATCATAACTCTCTAAAACCCATGGTGTTGCTGTGTGTAGGACTTGTGTGTAAGCTCATCAGTGTTTGTTTTGTTTCTCTAATAGTCAGATGAGGTACATATTTCAGTCAGGCATGGTACATGTAGCAAGTCAGTCAACCAGGAATCCAAGTGTATTATTTTTAATGCATGAAACAAAGAACAGTGGGAGGGTGAGTGAATACGGGAGAAAGCTGGAGTTGCTGTAGGGAGCTGGGTTATATAAGGGCACCTAAGGGCAAAGGTAAAGAAAATAAGATGCAAATCCAAGAGAAACTGGACTTTATTAGTTTTGCTTCTCACAGAACAGCTCTTTTAAGCTTTACAGTAAGAGAGCATTTAAAGAAATTAGAGCTTGCAGCTTGAGACAAAGTTTGACAGTTCTGCTGAGGCAGTGCTTCTAACCACAAGACCAGCCTTTTAGCCACCTCACAGAGGTAGTGCAGATGATTTCTGCAGTGCTAGAAGAGATATAACCTTTACTTTGCAGACTGCATTTTCACTGGTGTTTTTTCTTTCTCAGATATTTGTGTTGAGGTGCTCCCGTTTTCATAGCCCCATGTCTTCATGCTTTCTGAATTTCTTAATTTGTATAGAATTCCTTTTGCTGCACCTGCTATTATTTCTATCTTTTCTTGCTGTGTTTTTTGTTCTTGATGAGTTTCCCCTTGCACGACCTTTCCTCAAGCTCAGGTTTATTCCTGTTACTGATCTGACATTGTACTACCTTGTTTAGTGTAGTGTTACTGGGACTGAAATGTCTCCTGCATCTCAGTATTTCTCTTCTGTCTTTCATTGACAGCTGAGCTACTAGCTGTTCCTGAAGCTTACCAATCACTTCTGCCAGAAGTTGTATGTCAGTTCTGTTGGTGTCTTGTTCTTTTGATTTAGTTGGTTTTGGTTTGGGCTTTTTTTTAAAATGCATGTTTGTTTATTTTCTCTATATTTTCTAAGCCTGCCTTTTCAGCTTTGGATATATAGTCAGTCATGTCTTATAACAGATTCTATAATAATTAAATCCTTTGGTGTTCACAGTTCTTCCCTCATCAATCTGTCAATATCCTAAATAACATGGATTTTGTTACAATCCTGTCATTAGAGGTTCCCTTTCATTCGCTTTTTTTTCTAAACCAGAATTCTTTATTGAAACATCAAACTGATTTTGATATTTTATACAGTATTATTTCTTAAGCAAGGGTAGCCTGATTTTATTAGAAAATATGGCTTGTACATGTTTTCCTGAGTATCTAACACACTAAAATGACTTTTCTCTATGTCTAGGCTTTAAATAGTCTTAGGTCTTTAATGAAGCTCATGGGTCCCAAACACGTCAGTTCAGTTAGAGTGAAGATGATGACTACGCTGAGAACAGCTCTAAGATACAAGGATGACTTTCCAGAACTGTGTTGCAGGTGAACTGATGGTGTACCAAAACAGTGGCATACCTGCTATTTCTGTCCTTGAATATACTGACTTGTTTTGTTCTGGACAATAATCTAAACCACAAAGCTTCTCATGACTCACCTGAAATGTCTTATGCAGAGAAGACTCATTGATTACTATTGTTTTGTTGTCTTTTCTTGCTTAGAGCCTGGGATTGTTTTGTTCGAAGTCTGGACCATTCATACCTTGGCTCCTTGCTTAGCCATGTGATAGTGGTTTTATTGCCTCTTATACATATCCAACCCAAGGAAACTACAGCAATATTCCACTTCCTCATAGTTGAAAACAGGTACTGTTCAAAATATTTTCAGTTATAGGGATTAAATCCTGTTAAAGGAATGAGGGTAACCCTAAATTCAAGTTGTCCAGCAGTGAGATGAGGAAACTTGTTTTTCTGCTAAATAGTATGTTGTTCTATACAATTCCCACATCTCTAAATTGTGTCTAGATCCTGAAATCTGGCAATCAATAGCCTCATCTGAAAAGGTGTTTTTATATTGTCCTTATAAAAAGATCTGATGCTGTGGCAAAGTCAAACCCATTCAGACACTTAACCCTGCTAGGTTTTCTTGAGTCTGTGTTTTTTTTTTTTGCTGGTGTGGAAAATCACTCCCCTCTACAGAATAAAGCTGATTGCTCACGTTTCCTCTAAGCTAGAGAGAAGTGTACAGGGTTGGAAATGGGGAGGAAATGAGTTCTTGGTTTTCTTCTGTAATTAGAGTTATAATTATGAAGTGGACATATTATAATGTTCAGTAACATTTTGTACATTCTCTTCAAGTAGTCAGACCAACTGAAAATAAAATCAAAGTTTTATACAAAATACTCTAATTTTCATGACAACCTTTTTGAAGATAATGTTGAGTCTTAATTCTTTTTGTGTTATATTTTGTAGCTTAAAAGTATGATTTTTTTTTATTGTAGGAATGCTGATAGTATCTTGATTACTTTTGCTGCACTTTCATTTTTCTTGCATTGTATCATGCCAACAGTTTTCAAAATAAAAGGTGGCAATAGGAATAATAAGGCTCTTGTCCAAGGCCTTGTAGTAGCAAAATTGAAAGAGATTTCTTCATGGCTTTTTTTTAATGGGTTTGTAAGTTTTTTTGATCCAACTAATGTTTGCTATTTTCTTTGCAATATATTTTTTGGTAACTATTAGGGATGCAGTACGAGACTTTCTACATGAAATATATTTTCTGCCTGACCTTCCTGAACTAAAAGAAATTCAGATTGTCCTCCAGGAATACAGAAAGGTACAGCTTCTTTTATTTAGTTGGTTGGTTTGAAGGCATCAAAGGAATTCATGACAACTGAGGAATACGTGTAGAATTTATTGTTTAGTGGAAATAGTATTTCTCTGCCTCTGCCACAAAACAGGTTTTGTGCATCACAGGAACAGTTTGAAGCAGGTTCTGATTCTTCCTTAGGAGTGAAATATACTCATAGTCAACATTCTTTTTTCAGTAACATCTCCCAAGCACTGACTTTTCATCTTTTTGTGGGACTAAAGAGATCATAAGGTTAAAAGTCAGCAATATTAGCTATGGCAGTGATGTGTTACAAGAAAAGCTACTTTTCATTTGATCCCTTTTCCATATTCTCTTCACAGGGAACAAAGTTTGTCTGTTTTTAGGAGTCCTCTCTGGTCCATTTCTTTTGCTTGCCCTCAGAGTGATTAGGTAATAGATGGGAAGTAGCAGTTATTTTGTGGGAATGAGATAACAAAAGTGGGAAATAATTTGGTTTTAGATAGACTCAAAGCAAAGCATTTTCTTCTATTTTATAATTTTTGTTTACACCATCATTATATTTACCCAACAGTGCAAGTATAACACCTTTGGGGAAAAACATTTAAAAAAACAGGCAGAAAGAGTGGTCTATGGATATAGGTGAGAATGCAGGCTAAAAGGTAGTTGTTTCCATGTGTTCTTATTTGTGTTCTTTGAGATGCTGCTTAATCATATTCCTGTTATACTTAACTTGGAACTTCTTATGTCATGTCTTGTTCAGGAATCCTCCAAAAGCACTGACTTGCAGACAGCACTGCAGCTGTCCATGAGAGCTATTCAGCATGAGAATGTGGATGTTCGTATCCATGCGCTCACCAGCCTGAAAGAAACACTGTACAGAAATCAGGTAGAGAAAACCTCCTCCAGCAGAATTAAAAACAAATCAAATTAGCATCTGGAGCAACTTCTTACTGTGTTACTCCCCTCAGTTCATTAAGCTGTTTCTTCATGTAACGGGGAAAATGGTTTCTTTTTCATGACATCTCCATGTATGGCTTTTGCATCAGGAGCCTAATACGTAAAAGTCAGCATTTTGTGTGTGTGTGAGTGTAATATCTGAAAGAACTGAGATGACTTTGACCACCTCGCATTTTCAGGTTTTTTCTCTTCCTTCTTTGTCTTCCACCCTCAAAAATTTGAATCCATTGATATCATATCCAAATAAATTTTATAGCCATGTACAAGTCGAAGACACTGCTTTAAAAAAATTGGTGCGGTTATTACATCAGGGAGTATATGTGACCTACTAGAAAAAATAATAAGTCTGGCCCCTACTAGCTGTAAGATTTTGGGGCACTCTTTAGTCAAAAATAAAATTAAAAAAAATTAGCTAAAAGAATAGTCATTGTGTACGTTCCTGGCCAATCTGTAATTCTTGTGGCTCAGGTCATCAAAATCCTGTCATGTCTTGCTTAGTTAGCAGTCTAGCAAAATAGCTGAGGCAAATCAAACTTACTTAGTTCCACAGCTTGTGGAACTATTTGCTCTGTTATGTTGGCTGTGTTTTCCTTAAATATAACAATGACAACCATCTTCATTTCTTTCTGGTGTTGGACTAAATGTGAAACTGGGGAATTAAAAGCTGAGCCAAAACAAAAAAGAAAGGACACCCAATTAAAATGATGGACATTGATTAAAGGACTTGAAACCCTGGGCTTTGTAGAATATGAGAGTGAAGAAATGGCCAAGAAATAGCAAATAATGAGAATACAAAGGGCAACAGAACCAGCAGCTGCATGAAAGAAATTGGGAGGAAGTACTGAAACACATGAGGAAAAGGGACAAAGAAGTGAAAAAGATAATATAGAAAAGAGGTTCTTGGTAAGACAAGGAAAGAAAATGAAGTCAGTACAGAGCTGTATTGTAATGAAATACAATATTGGCCATGAGAGCATTGTTAATTGAGGCCCAAATGCCTCATTCGTATTAGTCCTTCCTAGGGTAACAAGCAATTTAGTGCAACTGGGCTATAGTTATAGCAAGGCACTATTTGATTCACTAACCTAAAGTCATGGGTAAATGAAATCAGAAATGAGTTACAGATGGAAAATTTCCAAGATTACTTACCATAAACATGGTTGTAAAATAACTCATCTTTATTTTTCAACTTGCTAGGAAAAATTGATCAAGTATGTAACAGACAGTGAGACGGTGGAGCCAGTCATCTCCCAGCTGGTAACTGTTCTCCTCATCGGCTGCCAGGATGCAAACTCTCAGGCTCGGCTACTCTGTGGAGAATGTTTAGGTGAACTGGGAGCCATAGATCCTGGCAGGCTTGATTTTTCAACAAGTGAAACTCAAGGAAAGCATTTTACATTTGTGGTAAGAAGCATTGCAGTAATGTTTTGTTGAGCATTCAGAGTCTTTTACAAGCCCTTAGGAGTAGGGAATCTCTTTAGACCCTTTGAAAATCTGTACTTTCTTTCTCACCTAAAACAGTTTAGAGTCAAGCTTCCAAGTGATTGTTTAGAGATTAAAGATACAGCTATCACTCTGTTTTAGTAAAATTGGCATTCTCTTTGTGGTTGAGGCTGGTGTGGAAGATCCAAATTTTGCCTATGGATTATTAATGGAACTGACCAGAGCATTCCTTGCTTATGCTGATAATGTTCGTGCTCAGGATTCTGCAGCATATGCAATTCAGGTAAGACACATGATTAGAGCCTATATTTTCATCACAAATTATTTCTATAACTGAACTTAAAATTATGCAATATAAATGTTCATTTTGAAATAGATATTGAAGTATTTGAAACTTCTTCCTGTACAGCTTTAAATTAGAAGGTACACTTAAAATTCTATGGAGTTTTCAAATAAAAGATAGATTTGTTTGCTTTTGTGTCACCATGTTTTAGGAGACATCTGATGTCTCAGAGGTGACTAACAGTCCACACATAGTTGAGCCTGGCTTAGAATTAGTGCAGGTTCCACAGGCAGAAATGAAAAGCGGTAAGTATTCCTAAGATGGTTTCTGCTTACACTTTTAAGAAGTGACTGAAAGGGACCCTACCATTATGTTCAGGCTCTAGTCTTTTGTGCTGGTTTGACAAGGAGGAGTCAGACTAACTTGTAGTCCTGGCTTATTGGCAGATGCGAAGAATATGAAGTAGCGTGGTCCAAACACTGACTGCAGAATCTGGGAAATCAATAGTTAGTTGAAATCAAAACTTCCTAGTAACAGGGGATTAACAATGTTAGATGACAGTTTTGCAGTTATAATTTCTGAACTAAGCATTCCATAACTTCTATCTCATTACTTATCATAGAATCATTAAGGTTGGAAAAGACCTCTAAGATGATATACACCAGGTTTTGTCACGACTGTGGTTGTGAAAATTCTCCGTGCTAACATGGCTGTGTAAACCCTGCCTTGCAGGAGCTCCTGTCTGTGTATGACTGCAGAGAGACAAACACTGACTGCCCTGGCTCCAGGCTTTGGAGGAGGTTTCCTGAGCACGTGCAGGAGATCCTGGAGCCTCACTTGAATACACGGTATACGGCAACTTAAGCAATTTTGTTTCATAACAGATTTTTTTTTTTTTTCTTCAGGCTAGTATTAACTTCATTTGGTTTTGTGATTGTCACTCTTCCGGGAAGAGTGGTATGTATATATACAAAATTCAAAAAAGGTATTTCTGCATAAAGCTGAAGTAGCACTTACTTAAATGTAATTCTCTATAAATTAAACAAGCAAAATTAGGAGCTCATACTTTGCCCAGATATGCCTGTTTTTCCCTCGAGCATTGGCTTATGATTTGAAGCTTTTGTTTCTGTTTTATTTCCTCTGTACTCAAATCTATTAATATCACATTAGTGCTACCCTTAATGAGCTCCTCCTACTTCTGTAGAGTTTTAATTTGACCTTTCATTTTGTTGAAGTAATGATAAAAATAATGTGAAGAAAACTTAAAATTATGTAATTATGTTTGTGCCTTAATTTCAAATAATCAATGTTTCCTTTCCATTTCCTTGTGAAGGCAGTCATGCTTATCTGTGATAAGCTTTACCATTTTAGAAAACAAACTTTTTGGTCTTTCTTGTCTTTCATGTATGTCTGGGTTTTTCCTGTCAAGAACTCAAATATTTACGAAACTGCATTTCTTAAAACTGATTTGAAGAGCACTTTAAAATATACTTAACAAACAACCTGTTACGAGGATTTTTATTTTGTGTTTTAAGAAGCTCTAAAATAAAAGATCTTGACTACTGAAAGTGTTTTCTTAATTCTGTTTTTAAAGATTCAGAAAACGAAATTTATTATTGTTCCAGTCAGGGAATTTCATAATTAACAATGTGCTATTGTTTATTATATTAAGTAAAATAGTTACTTTTACTAAATAGATATTTTTTAATTGCAGGTACAAGAGTTACCAAAAGGCTGTAAATTGGTCTAAGGTGAAGAAGCCAATTTACTTGAGCAAATTAGGTGCTAATTTTGCAGAATGGTCAGCAACTTGGGCAGGTTATCTAATAACAAAGGTAAGAGAATAAATCTGCTTTCTGTATTGCCCTATACAACACAGTTCTTGAGCTGCATTTTGGTTTCTAAAAGTCAGGGGTGGGTAGGAGAACATGCCTCTTAGCTAAAAGCCTCTCCTTCATCAGGGTAACTCTGCACTCTCCCTCCCCTGCACCTTTCCTTGGCCAGGCTTCACAGGCAGTGTCAAAGCCAAAAGTCAAGGCAACTTGCCTTTGCCCAGAGACTCTTGTAAAACTGAAGCCATTGACAAATGCTTCTGAAAAGTATCTGAAATGCTTCTGGATTTACCTTCTCAGTTTCAGTAAGATTTCCTTACAGCTCCACGGTCCCAGCACATAAAAAGTACTTGTCTTCATTTTCTTCTATCCCTTTTCAATATCTGAGTGACCACTGAAAATTTCACTTCCAAATCAACCACTTTAAGAAGCAAATTGAATTACAGTAGATCAGTAGCTACAGTCTTCTTTCAGACAGAGAAGAATGAAATGTCTTCATAATTTCCTACATTTTGAGGCTTTTAAGGGCAGAAGAGAGGCTGAGTATAGTGGTAAACTCTCAGCCTTAAGGTTTTTTCTATAGCCAGTGCAAGTTCACAATGGTGTAAAAAACATGGAGCAGTGGAACATGTAAGCAATGCTTGCCTGTCTTTTTGTGGATACGGCAGCTGCCATCTGGCATCCTTGTTGCAGGTTTGAGTCTGCTGAGCCTTCTGTAGGAGACAAGTATCTTAAAATTATTTGATGGAATAGAATTTGTTTGTCAACAAAAGCAAATCTAGTAACTGTTCAGGTATTTGCACTTTTGTAATGATGCTTTTCCTGGAAATGATATTTTTCTGTAGGTACGGCATGATCTTGCCAGAAAAGTTTTTGATTGCTGCAGTATAATGATGAAAAATGACTATAAGGTGACAATTTATTTGCTTCCACACATCCTTGTCTATGTTTTGTTGGGGTGCAGTCAAGAGGATCAACAAGAGGTGAGATGTATAACATGGTAGTGTTTTCCATGGGAATGGTCAGCTGTTCTTCCTAAGAGCTATTCAGCTCTGCAGAATTATTGTAGACCTACAAGAATGAATTCTTCAGGAGTTAAACTCCTTTTTGTGTACTAATAATATAAATTTTCTCACAAGGTTCTGCATATACAAGTTTGTAACTGCCTTTCTGTGCATTTCCATCTCTTTCTTCAGCTGGGCCTAGGACGAGATACTCTGTAGTTAATTATGACTGCAGGAACATCAAGAGCTGGAGTGGTACAAAGAGGAAGAGTGTAACAAAAACAACCAATGAACTGAACTTGTACAGATCCAAGAATTCAGATCCCTAATTTTTTCCTCTCCCTTGCATACAATTACAGTTTAAATGGATAAACTGTTGAGCTTCCAGATTCATGTGGAGCAGAGAGGAGAGTCCTGCAGAGGTTCCTTCACTTTGCTTCAGCTGTCATTGCATGTGCCTGTGTGCTGCCACTTGTACCCTGAGCAGCACGTGGATATACAGAGAGATGCAAGTTTGCAAGGACTCTTTCGATACAACAGAGTTAGAGAGAAGATACTGAAAAATATAACTTAGATTTTATTAATTTGAAATTTCACTGCTAAAATACCTGTGTTTAAACATTGTGGGTGTGGAAAGGCGTGTAATGATTTTTCTTGTGTGAACAAGTACATCCACAATAAGCATCAATAATACATGTTAACTCATAGTCTGTGGACTAAAACAAACAGGAAACAGGTCTTTTGGCATGGCATTTACTTAAATATAAGCAAAAAAGTAGATCTGTGATCTAGTAGCCAGTAGATAACTTTGCTCTTATCAAACCTTGAAGTACTGTATTTGTAGAAGAGGTGAGGTAGCATTTGTTGTGTCTTGAAACCTAAAGGCTTTCTCCCTTTATGGAATCTCCAGACAACAACTCCTACTGGGTTTGCCATTTCTTCCTCTTGAGATTGTGTGACAAAGAGAGCTTGCAAATAAGCCCCAAATTATTAAAATGTACATTTATAATATCTAGTGTTTTAGTCTGACTTTTGTGTTAATTGCTTCCTGCTATTTTGATGCTGGTATGACATTTTTCTCTTTTATCTTAATGTCTGTAGGTTTACATGGAGATTATGGCTGTTCTGAAACACGATGACCAGTCCACCAGGAGACTTGAAGACAGTGCATCTGATCTCAGTCAGCTGAGCACACAGACAGTGTTCTCCATGCTTGATCATCTCACTCAGTGGGCTAGACATAAGTTTCAAATACTTATTGCTGAGAAAAATACTGGCAAGTCTAGCAAAGACAGAGGGGATCTAAAAAGTGAGTGATACTTATTTTATATAAAATGGATTAACATTTTTTAAATGAGTATTTGCATTTGTGGCTTCACATTATGACCATTTAAGAATGCAGTATATGTGTCTGTTTTATGATTTCTTAATATCACATTGTGATTTCCACCCGTCCCCACCCCAAAAGGATTGTTCTGAATGCCTGTTACAGGAAACACAGATTCAGAATTTAAATAATGAAATGTTAATTTCTTGATAGTTTTCTAAACATTCAGTTTAACATATTCTGTGCTGTCTTGCAAGATGGAGAAAGTTCACCAGGATTGTTTTAAACAAATTATTGTTGACGGAAGAGAAAACCATGTTCTTAAATTAATACAATTATCTCACTAGATTGTTAAATGAGTTAATTTAATTTTGATGCATAAGGTAATTCTTATAAATGAAAGCCCAGCTGACAGGCTTTTTAATATGTCTTGTTTTCAACAGCATCAAGTGAGGACTATGGAGAATATCAAAATGTGACACGTTTTCTAGACCTCATCCCTCAGGACACATTAGCTGTGGCTTCCTTTCGCTCCAAGGCTTACACAAGGGCTGTGATGCACTTTGAGTCATTCATCACAGAGAAGAAACAAAATATTCAGGAACATCTTGGGTTTCTCCAGGTTCTGAAGTTCTTTTTGGTTTTTGCTTTTTATTTGAAAATGCAAATGTACGTGATAAATAAAGTTTTGTCAAATTGTTCTTTGAGATGGGAAGAAGAAAAGGTGCAGTCGGGCTCTTGCTGTTAGATACAAATGTTTAGTCATCTGAGCAATATGTAGCACTTCCTCTTGCTTGGCATGCTTCTTACATGAAAAGGAGTGAGTAGCTTTCTAGTGTATAATAAAAGATTGTAAAATCCTGATAATAATGAGGTGTGGTTTTGTTGAAAGTAAAGCATTTATTGGTTTTAGTTAGCTCTGTGCCTCTACTCAGAGAAAACAAAGCCAACTATAATAACAAACAAACAGAAAAAGCCAAAGTACATTTGAAAAAAATACAAGTGGCTTATTCTAAAGTAGAAAAAGAGCTACTGCTAAGGGTATTGAAAACAATTTAAATAATTTTCAAGAAGTATTTTAACCTATGGGATGATCCTGTTTGTGGTTCCCTATGGTTCTTATTCCTCAGTGACATTTCACATTTGAAAAAACTTAGTATGTTGCTTTTCCACCTAAAGTAATCTGCATCTTCATATTATACAACTTTATCATGTAATAACAGGACGTTTATTTTCCCCTTTTATACAGATGGTTTCAAGTAACTTAATGTGTTATTCTATCTATACTGTGAGATCATGAGTTATGGTTTGCTGAGCAAAAGTAGAGCTCAACTTTGGAAGTAGCCCAGCAAAACTGGCATGTTCCATGAAAGCTTAATGCCAGCAAGTTTTACAGAGTAGTGTGCGCTCCATTTTCAAGAAGATGTAGAATTCTGAATATATTATATATAAAATAAATTCTTGTTGTCTTAAGAGTTCTTTTTACTGTCCATTTCCATTTCTGTTTGCATAAAGAAATTGTATGCTGCTATGCACGAGCCAGATGGAGTGGCTGGGGTGAGTGCCATTCGGAAAGCAGAACCATCTCTCAAAGAACAAATCCTTGAACATGAAAGTATTGGCTTGTTAAGGGATGCAACAGCCTGCTATGATAGGGCTATCCAACTGGAACCTGATCAGGTAAATAGAAAGCCATTTTTTTTCTATTTTAATATATATAATTAGTATTTTTTTAATCTGAACTCACAGAAGACTAAGTAAAAGATTCTTCAGAATATTTAAGTAAAATAAGAATATAAGAGTTTGTCATGGCAGTTGCTGAATAATTATTACTATTGGAAGTGTCTTATGAAATGAAACAAATCTCTTACTGGATTTTTTGAATGTTCATTTAGCTTATGGTGCCAATAGTTAGGCCTTTTTTTATTCTAAAAAGCACCTAAATGGGCATCTTTCCTCCTTCAGAGTGCCATGAATTTCATTCCTGTATGTGTGTGGTGTTTTTATTTGTTCTTGTTTGTTTTTTTCCCCTATTTCTAGATTATTCACTATCATGGTGTAGTGAAGTCCATGTTAGGTCTTGGTCAGTTATCTACTGTCATTACTCAGGTCAATGGGGTGCTTGCAAACAGGTACTGTAAACATCTAATACAAGGTATATTTAATATAAAGCTCTTGTAGAAATCTCCGTCTCAGTAGCCATTTCTGCTCATGATAAAGCATTTGAGGCTTATCCAATTAGCAATGTGAAGCTAGAAACCTGTGAGTGCTATAAATTATTTCTTTCAAAATGTCCAGAAGTTTTCTGCACACAACACTGTGTGCAGTCCTGGTCTGTTCTTTAATTTGTTAGATAGAATGTTTCATTGTCTCCCATGTTATTCCATAGATATTCTGTAGTCTAATAGGATAAATGGATTGAGAGATGGTAATTTTTAATGTGTACCATGGAAGTTAAATACACTGTTTGAAGATTGCAGCTGTGGGATAGAGTTGCACATCTCTTATTTATTCTCACTGCGTGTCCTTTGGTTTTATTGACTTTTATTAGAAGCAAGCTTGCCTTGCTCCTTTTCAAGTAAGACAAGAATAAAGAATAAAAGAATGTTTGCTACTATAATGTAGGATTAACTTACCGAGAGGAGACAGCACAACATTTTATTCCCTTTTTTTCTTTTAATAGGTCTGAATGGATTTCTGAGTTGAACACTTACAGGGTGGAAGCAGCCTGGAAACTGTCCCAGTGGGATTTACTGGAAAATTACTTGGCTTCAGGTAAGTTATCATGATATAAAAATGTTAATACTTCATTGCATTTCTGAACAAGTGTATTTTTTAGTTTGGTCATCTTGAATCAAGGAGCAGCTATTGTAATTTTTTAGTCTTGGATTTTACTGGTGGGAGGGTTGGTTCTGACAGTCTTCTGGATTTTGTAACTGATTGTAAACTGTATAGTCTTTGAGAAGAAGTTTCAAGATGTGTAAAGCCCAATATATTGTGGATTTTTTTGATGGGTGGATTGTGGAAAGTGCTACTAAAATTCAATTAATTAGCTCTGAGAAAAGCTTATTTTTCCAGGAATGTGTTAAGAAAAATTACTATGTTCAGATTAGCTGCTTGAAGTAACAGAGGTTGTGTTTTTTTCCTCCCCAAAGACGTCAAGTCCACTACTTGGAGTGTCAGACTGGGACATTTATTGTTATCAGCCAAGAAGAAAAATGAAGCAGCTTTTTATGAGACACTCAAGGTTGTTCGAGCAGAACAGATTGTCCCCCTTTCAGCAGCAAGCTTTGAGAGAGGGTCCTATCAGCGAGGATATGAACACATTATCAGGTTTCTCATTTTCATGTCCCTGTTTTCAAATCTAGAAATCATAAACAAGTATGCAGCAGCAAGAATTTTGCATTTCCACAGTAAATGGTACTGATGTGCATTTTTTGTCACCTTTTTTTTTATACTCACCCAACTGAAAACCTTTATATTTATTCCTCATGAAAAATACAATAAAACCACTGTCTTTCAAAATGCAAGCAAGTTTATGTAAACGTTTTTATGTAATAAAAATCAGCAATCTAATTCCATGCTTGAAGTAGTACATATTGGCCAGTAACTCCATTAACTTAAGAGCACTGCTTTTAACCTGTGTGGAGGCCAAAAAGCACTCCCTTGTTTTTAAAGAAAAGAGCAGTAGGAATTGAAACCCCATCCTTTTCAGTACTTTTATTTTTTGTGTACTAATAAACTTTCAATTTGGCTGTAGTAGACTAAAAAGTGAGTAGCCTTTTTTTTAATGAAAAGGCATTTCCAAGCTCAGGTTTGTAACTTTACAGTGACAGCTAACTACAGTAACAGTATTTCAAAATGGAATAACTTAATTAACAGTATATTGCTTTTAAAATGAGATTTGTTAAAAGTATCAGACTTTTTGAAGAATTGCTGCTAAAAGTAAGGATAGAAATACTCTTTCTAAAAACTGACTTCCTCTCCAAGTGATCTTCATTGTCTCTGTGTTCAGCAGCTTGGCAAAGAAATAGTGAGGAAATAACTAATCAGTTTGCAAATTGTGGGGTTTTTTGTGCTTGGTTTTGCTGCATTTTTGTTTTTAGAAGACTTACTGGTTACCATTACTTACACATATTTTTTCAGAAATAAAATGACAGAAACATTATAATATTTGCATATATCTCAAACAGCAATCAATTCTCAACAATTCTTGCCTTTATTTTGCTAACACAGGTTGCATATGCTGTGTGAGCTGGAACACAGTATTGGGCCAATGTTTCAGCAACCAGATGGTGACCACAGCAGAGATTCCCTGAACTGGTGTGCTCGCATTGAAATGACCCAAAACTCTTACAGAGCTAAAGAACCCATCTTAGCACTGAGAAGGGCTTTGCTTAGTCTCAGTAAAAGGTGAGAACACAACTGTTTCTTGTCTATGGTGTATTCTCACTGGTACTCTGGGTTTCCTTATATATGTTAGAAGAGAGAAGATAAAACTCTGGAAATTTGTTTTAGACAAGAATAATTCTTTCCAATATTATGTACCTTCAAAATAAGGAGAAAGGAGGAAAAGTGGTGTCTATAGGAAACATAAGAGAGAAACAGGGAAAAAATATATTAGTTTCTTGGCCTAAATGTAAAAAAAAGGAGAAGCAAATATATTAATTTTAAATTATCATTATGTAGTATAGAGCTTATTGAGAAATTCAGTTTCTGTTTCAACACATTGTGATGTTTACTTTGTATTTTAAAGCAGCATTCATGACTGAAGTGTTTCACTCTCTGCAAAACTGTCTCTGCAGCCAGGATTACAGTGAGCTTGTTGGTCAGTGTTGGCTCCAGAGTGCAAGAGTTGCAAGAAAAGCTGGTCATCACCAGACTGCATATAATGCTCTTCTGAATGCTGGGGAATCTACACTCTCTGAACTTTATATAGAAAGAGCAAAGTGGCTCTGGTCCAAGGTAAGGAAAATAAAAATGGAATTTATTTTTTACATGAAAGGAAGTAATATTTTTAGTGTTCTTCAAGAAAAAACAGACAGACAGTCAGCATAGTTAAAGCAAGATATGTCTGCTGGGACTATCACCACATTTTGTTTGGAGCTGAGCCACAGGAAGTTTTTACCTTCAGCTGCTACTCAGGCTTTTTCTTTTTCCATTGACTTTTCTGGCAGCCATGTATGAAACTGGTGGATTACCTGCCTCTGTCAAAGCAGCCCAGGCACATTTAAATTAGCTTAATAGTAGACCTCTCCTTAATTTGTTTTCTTTTAACTAATAGAGATAGGCAGCAACCATGAGAGCAGTTATTGTGGTACACCTAAAGGCACAACAATGCTGAGATAACAAGGGAGTACAAGAAGCATTTCAAGCCAGTAATATTCAGTTACCACAGCCAGAACAGCCTAGAGCACAGCTGGGGACACAGCTCTGCCTCAATAACCACTAAAGGTGGCAGTTTTGCATCTCTCTCTTTTAAAGCATGTAAAAATGTTTTCACCTTTCCCTTAGGGTGAGGTTCATGAAGCACTCATTGTTCTCCAGAAGGGAGTTGAGTTATGTTTCCCTGAAAATAAAGCACCCTGCAGTAGCAAAAATCAGCTCATCCACGGCCGGGCAATGCTGCTGGTGGGCAGGTTTATGGAGGAGACTGCCAACTTTGAAAGCAACGCAGTTATGAAGAAGTACAAGGTAATTTGGATAAGTGTTAACAAGACAGTAGTTTTGAATCCCTTAAGTAAGCTATCATTATGCTCCTGATGATATCAGCCAAGTATAACAACAATGGGATTAAATGAGGTATCAAGGTGTAGGAGGGAAGTAGTTGTTCTTGTAAAGATGTAACTATCTTAATTAGCTTTAATGTGACGTGTCAGTACAGGAAGGCGCTCTCATCAGGGAGAGCTGCAAATGCCTAATATAATTTAAAATAAAAAACAAATTGCAGGAGCATGGCTTTTTTCTCCTGCTTGCACAAATTAGAATTCCTCACTAAAATGTGGACTACTCCAAATACACAGAGTTGACTTTAATGACACATAGCACTACTCTTCAGTGTTATTTCTCTCTCTGGTAGTGACTTATAACTGCTTTAAATATGCTTCCAGTCTCTGAAGAACTAGGAAAAGGGACACCTGGTATGTTTTTATTGAACAACAGAGCACTGCATGCTTCATTTTGTGACACCTGTGAAATACTTCTTGGCATTGATTAATATTGCCTACTAAACCAGTAGGAGATGCAGATCTTTATGCTTTCTTAAAAGCATGTCTCCTATCCAAGTTTTGGCATTTGATATTGTTAATAGATGCTGCTGTCTTACTAAGCAACAGACTTCTGTAACAGTCATTTAGAGAAAAACCTAACTTGTATCAAATCAAATGAAGGTTGAAATAATGAAAATGAATGAAGTTTCATTGGATTCTATGAAAATACTAACACTTGAAACTCTCTGCTGTCAAAGTATCGACACTGGAAACAAGCCAGTGTTATTAAAGAATGGATGTGCCGCTTGCCAAGTTATTTCTTTTCTAATATATGTCACCCAGTTTTTTGGTTTTCTGTTAAATGGTTTAGAAGGAAATGTGAAAAATGTAGAATCATAGATTCATTTAGGTCAGAAAGACATCAAGTCCAACTGTTAACATCTTGCTGTTGCATTTTTCAAAAAGCTAAAAGAAACTCAGTATTGAGTTTATCAGGATCAGGAACTTGATTATTATCTTTTTAATGGAAGTATAATATTTGCTAGTTAAGGAATCCTATATCATCCTCTCTTGAATTATCTTGCTGTGTCCAAATCCAAAAGGTATTTTAAAAACAGACTTCTGGTTTGTAGGGGCATTTATCTTAGGTCAAAATTACAGTTTTTGGAGTTACAGTTAACAATAATACTTTTCTGCATGTACTTTGCACAACATGACTAATACAAGATTCTTGTTTCTTGAGAATAATTTTATTTTTTATTTTTAATTTAGCACCCTCTTGAAAGTAGTTATCTTATTTTGATGTTGTTGCAGGATGTTACAATTTTCTTGCCGGAATGGGAAGATGGACATTTTTATCTTGCAAAATACTATGATAAATTAATGCCGATGGTAACTGACAACAAGATGGAAAAGCAAGGAGATCTCATTAGATACATAGTTCATCACTTTGGGAGGTTAGAGGGGAACTTTGCTTAGTTTCTATAGAAGGATGACTTATACTGGGGAAAAAGCATTTTTATAGGAATATATTGTCTCTCATCAACTCAGAGTGACTCAAATTTTCATGCAATATTGTAAAACAAAATGCTGCTTTCTTCCTTTTTGTTTTCATACCTAATTAGTTTACTTTTGACTGAGCAATTGTCTGTCTTGTGTCAGACAGTTATTTATTTCATCTGCAGTTTTGGTTAATAAACCCAAAACCTTTGTATTTTTGTAATTTTTGGTTATTGCAGATGCATTAAAATGCTGACATAAACCTCTAAAGTTCATGAACCAATTGAGGATGTAAAATTTGTATTGCTTACAATATATATCACTAACATACTTTGATTTAAACATGTAATCCCAGGTCTCTCCAGTATGGAAACCAGTTCATCTATCAGTCAATGCCAAGAATGCTGTCTTTATGGCTGGACTTTGGAGCAAAAGCATATGAATGTGATAAAGGTAGAACGTTTTTTCTCAATACATAGTTCCTGTACACATTCATTCTTTTGAATATATGATTGAAAGAGCAGTGAAGTACATTTACAGTTCTTTGTTTAGACTTATTGCCTGAGATTATATGGAAGCAAGAAAGTACTACTGTTCTTTTAAGTTACAGGATGTTACTTTGCAGGAGAGTATGAATTAGTTTAATTAAATCCTCCAGAACTTGAAAAAAAAAAAATATAATGATATCACATTGTCCTGGGAAACCGAAGTCAATAAACAGATTTAGGGAAAATCCTTGCATGTCACTGGTCGCCTCTTCTAAGCTGCCTCCTGAGTACTGAGCGGTGGATTTGCATACACTGCTACAGTAAAGTCCTGGGCTTTGGGGCTTTTTTCCAATTTGTTTTGGCTTGGTCATTGAAGAAATTTTACTGAAATTTTCCCCCTCATTTTACTGAAATGAGCAGGGGGGAAATCCTACTGGCAGGCAACAGGGAAGCACATGGAACTAACACCAGAGATGCATCTGGGGTGGGAGATTTGTGTACAAATGCAAATGGCAGACACTGCCTGCAGGTCTGCGTTGAAGCAGACAGTTGTGGCTCCTGGATCTCAACCTCATTCTACGCACTTGGGTCAATTGTGTTTGGCTGCAGGCACATCAAATTGTGTTCTCTGGGATGGATGATGTGAAACTCATGCTGGGTCCTCAGGGGTAGAGATGGGAACAGATGTGCTGATTTCACCCCATGTAAAGGCTTCATTTCCTCTCCACTAAAGAACTTCAATTTACTATTGTCAGGCAAAATACATGGACTGTTTTTGTTTCGTTCTACACCATTGTATCATTTTAGAGGAATAATTTTAAGAGTGTAATGGCAGCTTTTCTGTTACTGCCTGTTCTGTGCTTGGGAATTTCCTGTTATTCTGGTTAGTTAAATAGCATATATAATTAAGTCACTGTATGCTGTGTTAGAAAGAACTTTACTGCCTTGCTTTAAATGACTTTACATTTCCAGTGGGCCAAACATGGAACGTAGTCTTGTCCTTTTATTTTGCAGCCAATCGTTCAGAACGTGTTCAAATGAAGAATGATCTGGCTAAAATCAATAAGGTGATTACAGAGCACACGAACCACCTGGCCCCTTACCAGTTCCTCACAGCTTTTTCCCAGCTCATCTCCCGGATCTGCCATTCTCACAATGAAGTCTTTGCAGTTCTCATGGTGATTGTAGCTAAAGTGTTTTTAGCCTATCCACAGCAAGCCATGTGGATGATGACTGCTGTGTCCAAGGTACTTGATATGTATAGCTGCACCTTTATCAAAACAAAACTGTTTTCATCAGAGAGAAATGTAAATATAACCTGTTTTACTCTAAGATGGTAAGAAGGAATTGAGAGTTTCAGTTGCTGTGATACAGTGTTGTGGAAGAGGATATCAATGCCATCTCTGCAAAGTATTTTATTGCAGTCTGAATTCAGATATTACAGTTTAAACGTTCCAAACTAGAATGCTATTAGGCATCTGAACTCGTATTGTGTATTAGGAAAGGAAATTTGAATAACAAATAGCTGATGAATTGTGTAGTTATGGGGAACAGATTTTATTGCATTTAATAATTGTGTAATAGTACTTTCAGTTTTATAATCAAATAATCAACTCTGGTCCTTGATTAAGATAGATGCACTACTTAATCCAAGTAATTACCTGGTAGTAAGGTCATTCCAAAGCAAACTGGAAAGCATGGTGCATACTATTTCCTTAAGGCTGGGGAAATAACATTCAGGATACACTGTCATATTCTTGAATATTGGCCTTTATGTTGTGGAACTCCCAAGAATAGTTTAGGAAGTAATAACCACCCCCCCAACACACACCAACCATGCCACTTTAGTTTGTCAGTAGGAGCACTTCCTTCTCCAGATATTAAATATGACAAGCCATACGTAGAGGAAAGGATAACAGTTACTGGGGGAGGGGGAGATTTTTCAATTCATTTGACTGTTTAATAAATTTTAACTTTTCTCTTTTTCAGTCTTCTTACCCTATGCGTGTCAATAGATGCAAGGAAATTCTAAACAGAGCTACTCACATGAAGGAATCTTTAGGGAAATTTATTGGAGATGCAACCCGCCTTACAGACAAGCTGTTAGAACTCTGCAACAAACCGGTACTTACAAAAATAAACAAAGTAGTGCATGTAATGGGATCAGGCAAAAAGCAAAGGCTTCTTCTGATTACTTTCATTAGCTGATTCATAACATTACTGCAATTTAGCAGAAACAACACTGAATTGTAGATTTTTTTTTTTTACTTAATAAAAATGTTTTTTAAAAAAAAGGTAGAAAATAGCTCTAAATTGAGCCCATTGTAAAATATTTCAGTACCTAATGGTGCATTTCACTGTGCATGGGCTTTACATTGTTTTGTACTTTCACATATAATTCAGGCCTTTTCACAAACTTTCACAAAGTTTTACCGTAAAAATAGGTTGGTTGTTCTCTTATGAACAAATTAATAATAAAGGTAAAACAAAACTAAATTCTTTCATTATTCTGTATTTACATTTAAAGTGAAAAATACATCTGCCATAATGGCTAGATATATTTACTTTTTGATTATTTAATTTGGAATGTAACTTGCCATTTTTTTTATTACCATAAGCATTTATTGTTCTGTTTTGTTAATCAGTTAATGTGTAATAGTATTCTTTTAAGTGTTTGTTAACTTTAAGTGTTACTATTAACTTTTATAAATATTTTTTCAAGGTTGATGGAAACAGCTCAACATTAAGCATGAACATTCATTTCAAAACACTGAAAAGATTAGTAGAAGAGCACACATTTAGTGAAATTCTCATTCCCTTACAATCTGTAATGATACCAACTCTTCCTTCAATTCCTGGCACACATGCTAACCATGACCCTTTTCCTGGATGCTGGGCCTACATTGCAGGCTTTGATGACACGGTAAGGCTCTAGTTGGTACCTGGGTTTTAACTTCATGTTAAACAAATGTAGTTGCAAATATATGTTAGATCTCTAGAAATGGTGGAGTAGGAAATTTTATAACTGCTTTTGTGGAAACTGAGTGGCTTCTTCATAACAGCCTGGGACAGGTAGTCTGACCTTAATATGCTGCAGCACCATCGATGTGCTGACATGATTGGTTGCAGTCGTTTATTGCAATTGCACACTTTGTTTTGTATAATCTGATACAGATGTTAATTAAGAACTTCATTTTTCTCTAGGTGGAAATTCTTGCCTCACTTCAAAAGCCAAAAAAGATCACCTTGAAAGGTTCAGATGGGAAATCTTACATTATGATGTGCAAGCCAAAAGATGATCTAAGAAAAGACTGTCGACTCATGGAATTCAACTCCCTTATTAATAAGGTTTGATGAGTGAGACTATCAGATGTATTATACATATTGACCAGGACAGAACACTGAACTATCTAACAAAAAAGCCAACTTACCTTGAGATAAAGCTCACTGGAAGAAAAATAAACTGCTGTGAAAATACTTGATTTCACTAGAAATCAGTAGCAATTGATAATGTATAACTGCTTATGGATTTGTGAAAACAATAACCAAATATAACAGTTGCTTATTCCAGCAAAAATAGACAGGAAAAGTTATTTACAGTACATAAATGCATGCAAACTTTCTGCTGTCACACTTGTCTTGTTTAGTATTTGCTAATGTATTTTATAAAAAATAGGTAAATTAATATTTTCATACTAAAAGTGTTGCCATACTTCGTATTGTAGTTATATTTTGTTTCTCAGAAATAAGATTAAGGCTAAGGTACCATGTTTTCTCTGAGGTTAAAGCAAACAATAGCATCTCTGAAACACTAAAAGACTTATTTCAAATACTGCTTTTAAGGATTCTAAGCCATGTACAAGTTAGGCAGTTTGACTGTTTCATAGCAAAATCCTCTTTTTGTTATTTTACTTTGGAGAACAGATGCACGTTTTGCTTGTGTTTCACCTACTGCAGACTGTGAAACTTAGAATTTTAAATTCTAGATTGTGAGATTGACAGAATGGTCAATGCTATTGATCCATTTTGATCCTAACTGTGTTACGTGTTAATCTCATTTTTCTTCTGTGAATAGTGCTTAAGAAAAGATGCAGAGTCCCGTAGGCGAGAACTCCATATTCGAACCTACGCAGTGATTCCATTAAATGATGAATGTGGCATAATTGAATGGGTGAACAATACTGCTGGTCTAAGAAATATCCTGATAAAGCTTTACAAGGAGAAAGGTACAGAAATACATTAGACTTTAGTGACAATTTTCAGCTATTTTTAAAGGCTTGTATCTTAAGTAAGTGAAACAAATGGCAAGAGTCAAGCTAAACTCTAGGAAGGTGTAGTCACATGTATTTTTAACTATCTGCAGTATATTATTACTCATATGTGTGGTAGACTTTTAAATGGAAGAAAATTGATGCTTGCAATGAACAAGTTCCTTACAAGAACTGATAACACAGTCATCTTAATACTTGCTTACATCCAATGATGTAAATGGTGCCAGCAGTGTGGGGATGTAAGTGCAGCACGGACATACTTAATAGAACAGATTGTGGAATTTTTCTTTAGATTTGATCTGTTATTTTTCATTTCTGTTACATTTGGGTGAGATAATTTAGATAATATATAATTGAATCAAGGTTGAGAGTAAAGTGACTTTCCAGAGAAAAGATCAGATTGGTTTTTTAATTTCTTGTTTAAAAAGCAAATTTCTGGTCAGTGTAGTATAATTTTGGGGGAAAATTTTGCACATTATCTCTGTGTATGTAGATATTCTGGGAGTTTGGAACTCCAAATGTGAATGAATACAATGAATGGTTTTGTGAGGCTAGGGGTTTTTTGTGTTTGTGTGTTCCACTCCCTCACTCTATCTATGGCTTTTTTGCCAGATCTTCTTCTTCAGTTAACATAAATGATTTTTTTAGTTTACTTTCCAGTACCTCATGACCAACGTGTTCTATGCGTTATTTTTCATTTGTTCGTTTATTTCAACTTTATGAAGACATTTATATTCTCTAAATTACCGTGTTGTGATAATACATATAAGGCTTTATATGTGGGGATTTCTTTTGCCTGAGGAAGTCTCTTGCAGGGATCTATATGACTGGAAAAGAACTGCGTCAGCATATGCTTCCAAAGTCAGCACCTGTGTCTGAAAAGCTGAAAATGTTCAAAGAAGTCCTTCTGCCTCGTCATCCTCCTCTCTTCCATGAATGGTTTCTTAGAACGTTTCCTGACCCTACTTCATGGTTAGTGACTGGGCTTGGACTAGCTCAAGAACATCTGATTTGTGTGTCTCCTTAAGAATTAATGATTGTACTGAATAAAGACAGATAACCCAAGGAAGTGACTTGGAATTCCTGACCCTTCTTTCCGCAGGTACAACAGCCGCTCAGCCTACTGCCGCTCCATTGCGGTCATGTCCATGGTGGGCTACATCCTTGGGCTGGGGGACCGGCACGGCGAAAACATCCTCTTTGACTCTCTGACTGGGGAATGTGTGCACGTGGATTTTAACTGCCTTTTCAATAAGGTGAGAAATACCACTTGCTGAACTTGCTCTTTATTTTATATATGTGTAAGTTACACACTCTACTGTCTGGGGTTTTCTCCACGTTCTTTACTTTAACATATCCGCTGGGTTCTGTCTCTCTCTTTGTCCCTTGTTATACCCAACAAACAGTCTGCGGTATGTAAAGAGCATGTGATCATTCTGTGTGCTGTATTTAATGAAAGCCAACTTTTTGATTTAATCCATACCAGATGACCTGATGTGGGTACACTGAAATAGCCCAAATTTTAGATTGTTTATATGTTGTGACTCTGTCTCCACTACCACCTTCCAAACAAAGCTGTAATTGCTACCTTCAGAATTCTGCTGCTGTAAAGAGTTTCTCTTTCTTTCTCACACAAATTCAGCACAAAAATTCCAATCTTTCTGTAAAAGTAAACAGCAGAAGTTGTGGCTAGAGTGGGTTTGGAGTTTCAGTTGAAAGATGGGACATGTGGACTTTTTGATTCAGATAAGTGAGGTAGAGATATTAGGTTAGGTTATTTCTCCTGCTTTCTTTTTATTAAGTCTAAATTGTCCTATATAACACTTAAGTTAAAAAAAAAAATGTTTAAAGTTAATTTGCATATTATTAAAAAAAGTTAGCATTTTACATGAGACTACAGAGCAGTAATATATTTTTAAGAACAAAATTTTATACCCTGTATTAGTATGTTAAAACATGGAAGAAGATTATTTGGACACTGGTATCCTTTATTCACTTTATTTTCCTTAGCAGCTGACTTGGACTGTGATCCGAGCAAACATCTCTTGTCAGCTCAGAAACTGCCAGGGACAAAGATGGGGAAAAAAATCTAAACATGATGCAAATGTCACTCTTTATTTTAATAATGCTTAAAACACTTAGGCCATACCCTTCTTTATCAATGTACAGGGAGAAACTTTTGAAGTTCCAGAAATCGTTCCTTTCCGTCTCACTCACAACATGGTTAATGGAATGGGTCCAATGGGAACAGAAGGTCTCTTCCGAAGGGCTTGTGAAGTCACCATGCGGCTCATGCGTGATCAAAGGGAGCCCCTAATGAGGTATGGCAGCTGCCTTTGCTGCAGACTCTGCAAAGCTGCCTGCAGTCTCAACATGTGAAACAGCAACTGCTGCCAGTTCCAGCATATGCCTGTGGTGCAGCTCAGTCTCACTGTGACATGCAGTTAAATATAAAACAATATTAAGATCCAGCACTATTTTTAGGCTCCTGTCAGTGTTTGTGTTTTGAAAATTAAATGTGTGTATTTTATCCTTTTTTTTTTTTTTTAATTTTATTTAGTGTCTTAAAGACTTTTCTCCATGATCCTCTTGTGGAGTGGAGTAAACCTGTTAAAGGGAATACAAAAGCCCAGGTGAACGAAACTGGAGAAGTTGTCAATGAAAAGGTTAGTTTAAAACAAGCATAACCTAAGGTATGCAAATGTCAAATGGCCATTATGGTGAAATATGAATTATATATTTTCTAATTGAAACTGTAACTTTTTTTTGTTTCTTTGATTTAAAAATTTCTCTGGTTGGTTGTTCTTTATTATCTCTGTGTTCATAATTTTTATCCATAAAGAGACTTGACTGACAGAAAATGTAATTTATCTACTAAAGAGCCAAACAAGAGAGCCTACAATATTACTGTTACTCAATCCAGGGCAACATCAGCAGAAGCACTGGATCTTGCTATCCCTCACTGACAATTGCACAGTCCTCTGGATTTACAGTGATGGGAACATCTGGAGTCCTTTCCATGCGTATTTTTCTGCTTTTCCTGAGTGGAAGTTTATTGTTGAATAAATACGTGCCTTGTTACATGTCAAGGGTTACTGGATGAAAATTAGGATTTCAGATGTACTGTTTCTTTATTAACTGCTGGTGAAGACTGTATTATTCATCCAAAATACAGCTTGCACAGCCTGTAATATTTATTATCTTTGCTCTGCAAAGTTTCTGCTTTGTCCCCCGGTTTGTTTTTTTAAGGACTATTTAATGAAAATAAATAATAGTATAATAGGAGATAATACTTAGGGAGCACTGACAAACACAGCAAATAAGATAAGGATAAACTACAGTACTGAAGCTGTCTTAAAGCAAAGAACTTAACTGTGCTATTTCAGCACAGAAAATCTCCTGGTTTTCAAACAGTTACTAATCAGGCTGTGTATACATAACCTTTATTTTAGTTACAAGACCACCCACATAGTTGTATAAATTAACTGCTTTTTCTGGAGAGGTGCCAATGTTATGCTTGGACTTTAAAAGAAAATGTGTGAGTATAATCGGTATGAACTAGCTGCTCTAGTGGGCCTTGGAACAGCTCATTTTGAGACGCTCAGCACAACCTCTTTAATTAGACTTCTTCAATTTCAGTTGCTTATAATTTTGGCCTAAATTATCCAGGCTTAAATTTTGTCCAGAATTCCAAGAACAAAGCTATGAAAATCTTCCACTTATTTGAAAGTAATTGTATGATATAAAGCTTTCTACCATTCTCAGATACATTTGTATAGCTCTTTCAGTCTTCTCTAGTAACTTTTATCTGTAGAAATGTAAAGCAAAAGTTATAACTTGACCAATAATATATACATTTTAAGACTTGTTTTTAAAAGTGAGAAGCCTTTATTTTCAGTGTATCTGGTATAGACATCTGGGGTTTGTATTAAATTAGAATACATTTTCAAACACATTCGAACAAATACTATTTTTGATTTTAAGAAGTGGATGTTCATGGATAGTAGCAATGTTTTTTTGTTCCCTTTTTTCCAGGCCAAAACCCATGTCCTTGATATAGAACAACGGCTGCAAGGTGTCATTAAGACTAGAAACAGAATAAAAGGATTACCTTTATCTATTGAAGGGCATGTTCATTACCTTATTCAAGAAGCAAGTGATGACAACCTGCTCTGCCAGATGTATATGGGCTGGGCTCCATATATGTGAAATTTGTTCCCTTTGGAACAAAACCATTTGCAAGGGATGTAGCTGTAATATTGTTGGGGAAGTCTGACTCACTGAGACCTGGTTACTTCTGTTCATTTCTGAATAGTCTTATGATCATCCAAAATCTGTGTGAATGTACAATGGTCTTGCAAGGATGCTGTGAAAGCACTGACAGATGTGTAAGGTGTTAGGACTTACGTTTTGTATACGTGTAGAAGGCAGTACATAAGAACGGCTTAAAAATTAGACTGTGCAAGTCTCTGCAAGTGTCTTACTCTATATAAATTTTTTTTCTCAATGTTGAAAGATGCACTCTGTAAAGTACTGTATATTTTGTAAAGATTTTTTTTTCCTCATTCAGCTTACTTTTGTGGATTAGAAAACATGACAATAAAGTTTAATACTGATACGATGTGCAGTTGTTTTTTCAACTTTTCTACTCAAATTCAGAAGGGCTTTCTAATAATAATTAGCATTTCTTTCCAGCAGTAGACCTTGAATTTTGGTTTCCTTCAACTTTCTTCCATGTGACCTGGCTATGTGTACAGAAGTAGCTGGGATCTTAAATCTCACCAAGAGTTAACAGGTAAAGCGTTACCATGTTCTGACCCTGTTTCCTTAGCCCATGCCTGCACTGCTAAGAAGGACCTGGCACAGCCGGGCACTGGAACCCCTGGCACTAGGGCTGGAAGGGCAGTGCAGAGGGCAGGGGGTTGTGAGTGTGACATGCAGCTCCTGAGGGCTCTGGACAGCCCGTCTTGCCTTCCTTGTGAAAGGTGTGGCTATAGAGTGTTTTTCAAACTCCATCTCAGAAAAAGGTTTAAGACAGACAAGAATAGACTAAATAAATGTGGTCAGAAGGCAAATACTTAAGAGTAATGATTTGTTTCTCTAGGCATCCAAATTGTAGGGAAATGTGGGGGGAGACAGAGACAAATTACACTCTTTTTATCCTACAGAGGGCTATCATTAGACTTTTTGTAGTGTCTTTGTTTTTGCTATTCTGAGAGACAAACAGTCCTGTTATGTTTTGATCACAGGCTCACGCTGTGGTGTGACTCCAGCTTTAGCTCCCTTCAGCTGAAGTCCAGAGGCTCTGCAGAGTAAACCCGAGTAATGGCTTTGCAGCTGGTGACAGTGGGGCTGTTTCTCCGTGAGTCCAGCGGGTGCTTTTCTGGAAGTGTAGCCACTGTCCCAGCAACGTGAAGGTTTTCCCGAGTAACATCTCTGGAACATACTACGGTCCTTCGCGGTGGGGTGTGTGTGAGTGCTGGGTCTCCCCAGGGTTTATCAGTCTATGCAGAGCGCGCAGACCCCGCCCGGGCCGCCGCCGGGGACTGTCCCCAGGGCTGGGGGCGGGCGGGGGGCGGCGCACCCGGGCACTGCGGGCGGGGAGGGCCGGGCGGGGAGCCGGCCCGGGGCTGCTGTGTCCCTGCCCGTGTCCCTGTGTCCGTGTCCCTGTCTGTGTCTGTGTCCCTGCCCGTGTCCCCGTGTCCGTGTCTCTGCCCGTGTCCCCGTGTCCGTGTCCCTGCCCGTGTCCCTGTGTCTGTGTCTCTGCCCGTGTCCCCGTGTCCGTGTCCCTGCCCGTGTCCCTGTGTCTGTGTCCGTGTCCCTGCCCGTGTCCGTGTCC
>JAWWTY010000010.1:15106074-15143801 GCA_035222235.1 Margarornis squamiger
GTTAGCAGCAAAATCGGGAAGTATGTTCAAGCCTGGAAAAGGACAGTGGTAAATGATGCTTTTAACAGTTCGGCAAAAAAGCCTTGTTTTCAGAGACACCGCCTTTGGTACCTGTTAGGTGCAGGCTCTTAACTTTCGATTCTCGTTTTCAAGCCGTGTTAAGATGTGGTTTTATAGTCTTAAGATATTCTGAGAGGGGTGACAGTCGACGGCGTGTGTGAATGCTAATGCGTTCTCCCGAAACAGCTGTGATTTTTAAAGATGAAATAACTGTTGTATCAACGTAACTAAGATGCCAGGCTCAGGTAATTCCCAGCCTGGATGTTTGACCCTTCCTGCTGGTCTCAGGGCAGTTTTCCAAGGTTAGGTCTTTGCTTAGGGTTTGCTGTGTCTCACTGAGGTGTCTCCTGCTCTCTGTGGAGTGAGGCAGCAGCATTGTCTGCCGGCTTTGCTGCTCTTTCTTTCAAAGCCTGGGCTGCTCATCGGAGCTATGGAAGCTTTTAGGCTCCGACTGTGGCAGGCTGGGGAGGCAGCGGTGTCTGCTCCAACCAGGGGGCTGCAGCAGGGGGTTTAGTTGTGACAGCAGGAGGACTTTTATGAACAGTCACATTAGTGGATTAAAGAATGGATTTGGTTAATGTAAATTGCTCTTGTGCACGTTTGGTGGGTTTTGGTAACAAAAAGATAGTAATGGCCCCTTTGTTTTGTATGTTTAACAGTGCTTGTGCTCTGTATGTTGCTTGTGTACATTTGGGAAGGGGTTTTTTTTCTTTAAAAGAAAGTGTGACTGCTACAGATAAGGCTGTTAGGAGAACAGAGAATGAGAAAGAAAAAAAGCCCATGTTTGGAAAGTGTGGGAAAGAAATTGATGTTATCATGGCTAACTCTGCTGCTTTTGGTGGCCATTGCCACTCTCCAGGCTCCCAGGTGGCTCAGATCATGGCTAAAGGGGCAGCGTGCAGTGGGCAGGGGAGGAACTGGCTAACCAGGAGAACCCCAAAGCTTCTTAAGCTGGCCTTGCTTTGGAAATACTGTTGGAAATTGCATCCTCAGTTTTGTAGCTTTTATTTCTTGTAGTGTAGCTGTGAAAGTTTGAATCAGTGAAGTGTGTAGGGTTATAAAAAAGAAAGAAATTGTCTTCAAAAGAGTGATCTTTATTTACTTTTCCTTTGCCATGTAGAAGATTGACCAAGCACAGGGACAAAAGTCCTGAGGTTCTAGAAATAGCCAGCATAGGATAGGAATCTATTCAGCTGACTTTGCTCCCTGAGAAAAATCGTAATAACAGGTTGCATGTGCAGACAAACCCATAACCAGAGCAGACACTCTTCCTTGGCTGTGGCTGTGCAGTAGGTTCCAGGGAGCTCTTCCCACCTGAGCTCATTGCCAGAGTGCCTTGCTCTCTGCTGGGCCTTGGGCAGTGATTGCACTGCTTCAGCTTCACAAGTGGGTACTGACTGTGGCTTTTGTAGATTCCAGAATTTGACAACTTATACCTGGACATGAATGGCATTATACATCAGTGTTCACATCCAAATGATGATGATGTTCACTTCAGAATCTCAGAAGATAAGATTTTTGCCAATATTTTTCACTATTTGGAAGTATTGTTTCGCATTATTAAACCAAGGAAAGTTTTCTTCATGGCAGTTGATGGAGTAGCTCCAAGAGCAAAAATGAATCAGCAGCGTGGGAGACGTTTTAGGTAAGATGATTAGTTCTGGCTCTGTCTTGAGGATAGTAAACACTTAAAAAACCCACTTAAATGTGTGCTGTAAAAAGCAAAATAGATTGAGTGGCTGTGCCTTTGACAGTAGTTTTAATTTTTAGTTAAATGAGAGTAACTACCTGTAAAAATGTTCAAATCAGGATGCCAAAAAGGAAAGTTTGCTTGTTACTTGAACGTTTCTGTGTGTATGTGATGTTTGGGAACGGGGGAGCTTTTTCTTATGAAATCCTCTGTGAAATAAGTCTGCAGTGGAGTTCTTGCAGATGTTTCCAGGGACTTTATAATGAGTGAGAGTCTTTGGTCTTTGTGAATGCCAGTTCTAGATATGCCTTCTTGGTAACTGTAGCAGAGTGTTCTGTGACAGTCATAGAAGCCATCAAGTTTCTAATGAAACTCTGATTTCCTGTTGATAGCCAAGATACATACCTCAGATACAGAGCTGCAAGTAGATTCACAGTGTTAAGAATTATAGTTATGTTTTGGGAGATTTGGAAGCTTTTTTAAGATTGCTGTAAGGAAAGAAAGCCAGTGGTCAGACTGCACAAGACTGGTGAGTGAAATGCAACATAAACAAGTTTGGGGAAAGGGAAGAGAAAATATTTGCAAGCAACTGGACTTTTTTGTGATTTGTTTTTTGATGCATTTGTTTTCTTTAAGGAAAAGAGTTTGAGAGGAAGTAGAGCTTAAAAAGGTTCTAAATAGGAAATTGTAGCAGAATTGAGAGAACAAAAATCTAAAACTTTGGTGGTTTCTCTGTTTCTGGTTCAAATGTGTTTATGAAATCCTTGGCCAGGGTAGTGTTAGTTTCTCCATTACTGGGGATGGTAAATTGTTAGTTCACTCCCCTGGCTCCCATGGTATTCCAAACCTGCTGCTTTGTTTAACTGATACCATTATTGTTCTGGGACAGCATTTTCAGATGCTTAGATCCCAGGTATTCCCACTGCTTCAACATTAATTTTCATTTGTTGTGATCAGCCATTGTATCATCATCTAAATATTAACTACACCTGAGTAGTGACAGTAATGGGAAGAAAAAGCTATTTTTAAGGCTTCTTATTTGTATTAGAAACAAGTTTGAACTCTATTCAGGAGTTAAATTTCCCTCTTTTTTTTTTTAAGCACTCTTAAAAATCAACTATATTTTTTGTCAGTAAAGCTATACTTAGGATATTAACATTTGAATAAGATGATCCTCTCTCTACTCTCTCTCCAACCCTGCTTTGTTTTAGATCAGCAAAGGAGGCAGAGGACAAAATAAAAAAGGCATTAGAAAAGGGAGAAACTCTCCCTACAGAAGCCAGATTTGATTCTAACTGTATTACACCAGGTAAGATAATTCCTCAATTACTTAAATTTAAGTGTTTAGATTGATGTTTTTGCATCTATATTTTGGCACTATTTTCCTATCTTAAGGGCAATTTTTTAAAAATACAAGACAGACTCAATAAAGGCTTAAGTTGAGAACTGAAGTTTTAGTAACTTTTAGTAGGGTGGGAATATGTCTCATTCTAAAAATTTTTTAGATTACTATGTAAAAAATGAAATGTCTTAGAAAAAAGGCCAGTTATCCCCTTCATCTCTGGCAGAATTTTTATTTGTCGGGGGTTTTTTCATTAATATTTGTAATGTGTAAATGCAAATTAGTGAAAAGCTTTATTTTTAACTTAGGTTTCTGTTTTCAGGAACTGAATTCATGGCCAGATTGAATGAACATCTTAAATATTTTGTAAATATGAAGATTTCCACAGACAAATCCTGGCAAGGAGTAACAGTCTACTTATCAGGCCATGAGGTCATTGTATTTTCTTACTGTTTTATAAATAATTTTTTATTGTATAGAAAAATACTTACTGCTGAATTTTTTTTTGTGTTTGGTTTGTTTTGTTTTGTCCAGACTCCAGGGGAAGGTGAACATAAAATTATGGAGTTCATCAGATCAGAAAAAGCAAAGCCTCATCATGATCCAAACACAAGACACTGTCTCTATGGCTTGGATGCTGACTTGGTATGTGCAATTAAAATGATATAAACCACAGAAATTTGTCAAACATGTCCATCTTTGATATCCTCCTAAGTTCATAGGGTTCTAAAATGTTATTAAACAAGCGTGTAATTTTGCATTCCTGCGAACTTCTGAATTTGTAATGAAACAGAACATCAACATTTCTTTATACTGCTTGAATGGTTTAAAAAATGATGAACTAAGACCTTTCTAATATCTCTTTGTAATAGATAATGCTGGGATTAACAAGTCATGAGGCACACTTTGCACTCTTAAGAGAAGAAGTCAGATTTGGTGGTAAAAAGGCTCAAAGGTGAAGTGATTTAACTTTACTCTTATTTTATATCCAATGAAATTAAAACCAAAAGATACTGGGTGACTAAAACAGTTTTGTGTTTGGTAGTTTGTTTGTTTTCTTGATTGATTGCATACTAAGTTAATAAAGTCTTAGTTTATTCTTTGGGTTAGGAAAGTCATGAAATTAGAGAAGTCAGCTTGTTAAATTGTGCATTTAAATGAATTTACATGACAAAATGCATGCTGTCAGAACAGCTCATAAAAAATCCTTACAGCTTTGGTGTGTTAAACTTTTTTCTTCATATTATTAATGGACAACCCAGGCTGTAGTGACATTGTTTCCATAACTGCCTTATGCAGATACTGACACTTTAAAATGTATATATATCTCAGAGGTTTTGTGCTTGTAGGTAAATTTCTAAAATAATTACCAAAATAAACTCTCTTAGAGGGGCTGAGTAGATGTTCTTATTCTGGGTTTGCCCATTTGAAGTAACTTGTTCTCCATAAAGAGTCAGAACAAGGTGATTTGTTCCAGAACTGTGCATGGAGCTATTCTGAAGTAACAGAACAATTAATTTATAACTGTTTCTGTGTCTAGGTTCCTTCTTTGAAGGACCTTAAGCATATATTTGGTGGATAAAGGGAGAAGATGGGAGACAGAAATAAATGTTTGTGATACTAAAAAGATTTTGGATAATACAGTGATAAGTCACAAATGTTTAGATAAATGCATATTTTTTGCTAATAAGGGAATGTTTTTATTGCCAAGGACAATATAATAAACATCAGGAGTAAGCTTTCCTTTCAGTCTTCTGCTGTCAGTGTTTCACATGTGCTCATTTTGTTGGTTGTGTTGGCATGTAACATTGTAATACTTTTAAAAGAGCTTTAATCAAAGAAAAATCTTGGCTTTACCTTTTTTAGAGAAAATAATGTACAGAGTTTAATGACTTTTTAAGAGATAATTAATGAAAGTGTGAAATCAAAAGCCAAGTGTTATTTATTGCCCGTTTCCCCCCTGCCCGCTCAGTGTTTTTCCATATTGTAATTTCTGAATAATTTTGTTCATTACAGGAATTTTCTGTTGGAATTTGCAGGAATTGCCTTCTGTCAATAATGTCATTTTTATGGATACTTACAGTTGGAAATTCGAAAATCCTAAAAATACATACAAATTAGTATCTGTCAGCAGTTTTTTGATTGAGAGAAATTACTCGTTTTACCAGCATTTTCAAGTCCGGTGCAATGAAGAATAAGGCATGAAACGTCTCTAGAGTCTTACAGCATCAACCTGGTTGCCAAAGTTCTTTCATACCAATATGAAAATTACATTTAAAAAGTGACACAATTGGGTCTCAAGCCCAGTGTAGCTCAGAGTTTGTCTTAGTAGTTTTCATATAAGCTTGTGTATTACACACGTCTTCCTTACAGGATTTTGGCCAAAATCTGCTATGTGTGTGTGAATACACAGGTGTTTATGGTGGTTTCTCATTGGAAGTGGTTTCAGCCAGTTACAGTATCTACAAGGGGAAATAGTCCTTTACAAATTTAAAATACACCACTCTAGCTCATTGATATTTTGGTGTAGGTATTAACTGATTTTGGGTAATGGTGGCTCAGGGCTTTTTTGAGTAATTTTAGTGAAGACAGAAAAAGAAGGCAGAATATATGTTGACCACTTTATGCCATAAACAAACAGTAGGTTTGTTATTCCTTTAGTGCTGCACTGAAGCCACTAAATAATACATATGGAGCATATTTTCAGGTTGACCATTTTCTTTTCTTACAAGAAACATTTCAAATGACTACAAAAGTAACCCAGCAAATTTAGATGTAAATCTGTGTACTCTGTATTTATTCAGACTGGTTCTAAAATACCTTAAAATATATTGGGCTTGGTACAAAGTTAGATTGGTTTGTCCCTTTTTTGAACAACGGGATAAGTACTAAGGAAGTAGTTACTGCAGCGTGGAACTCCACAAATCTGCCCTGCTCTCTCTGAGTTAGCTGTTCTCCATGCAGTCACATCTGGTATTCAGAAGATTCTAATGCAACATTTTATAGACCAAACCAGACTAATCCTAAAATAGATGCAAGGATTTAGGTAACCTTAGACTTAAATTAATATTAATGGTGAAAGTGTGTTTATAAATAATTAACTGGGTGTTTTGAATAATTTACAGAGCATGTGCACCAGAGGAAACCACATTTCATTTACTGCACTTATCACTGATGAGGGAATATATTGATTATGAATTTTCCCCAGTAAAAGTAAGTTCTAATGGAGATGAGATTGGGAAAAATGTGTGAGGTCTTTATGCGAAAATGGTAATAAAAATTATACTGCTGGGGTTTTTTCTTTTTTCCTTTTCTCTCCCCCCAGGACAAGATTTCCTTTGAATATGATATTGAAAGAATAATAGATGATTGGATCTTAATGGGTTTCCTTGTAGGAAATGATTTCATTCCTCATCTACCTCATTTACACATTAACCATGATGCACTGCCACTACTTTACAGAACATACATGGCTATCCTGCCAGAGCTGGGAGGTAAGAAAACCACTTCAGTTGTGGAGAGTAGAAGCATTAACATTCCTGCATTAATGTGTATTGACCTTTTTAGCCATGTTAAGATTGCATTCTGTTATCTGCGGGGCATTTAAATGGAAATTTTGAAATTGTTAAATTGTTAGTTTAAAGAACACACTTTATTTTCACAATAGGTTACATCAATGAAAATGGGCACCTGAATTTAGAACGTTTTGAGAAATATCTCACAAGATTGTCAGATGTAAGTAACTTTGAAATTACACTGTATGGAATGGTATAGTGTGTTGAATGTAAACTCAGTATAGTGCCCTAAAATACACCATAGTGTAGTTTTAATGAACTGTTAAATGACTGTGTTTTACAGGTGGTTCAATCAGCTGTTTTGCCATTTAGCAGATGGAATGCAGTCAGTTGTTGTCTAATCTTATAAGAGGAAAAAGATTGAATCATTTGATCTGTGCTTTATCCAGCATCCTTCAGTACTGCAGGTCAAATGAGGATTCACCAGTAGAATTGTGGTCCTCAGTTCCCATGGAATAGTGCATGGCAGTATTGGGCAAGGCTTGCAGCAGGCAGCAATATTCTTTGCTTCCCCTGCTGTTATAGTTTCCTGTGGGGTAACCTGTGCTTGAAGAGCTTGGAGAGAAGCATTGCTTGCAAGTTTTTTATAAAAATCATTGGTAAAGAGCAATGACACATTAGTACCTCTCTGGGGCATCAGCATTCTTCACAAACTAACTGGTGTGCAGGAGGCAGTCCTGTTAAGTGCCACTGCAGTAATCCATCCTAGAGATGAGGTAAGGTATAGCCATATAGAAAAGGAGAGATTAAGCCTTCTGCTGAACTCGGAAGGAGGGAGGTAACCTGTTGCCCCTGCTTCAGCCCTGTCCTGTGGTTCTTGGCTAGAGCTGTGACAGTGTTAGGTCTGTGATGTGAGGCTATGTTACACACACCCTCTATATGGACTGCTTCTAGAGTTGATAGTGAAGTGTGAAAGTTATTTAACTCTTTCTGTTAACCCTTACTGCCTTACTGAAAGCAAACAAAATATGGCTTGGCTATATGTTAAATATTGCTGTGTTTCTCAGCAATATTTTTAGTTCTAATCCATTAGTTTAGTTGTAGCTCTAGGGCAAAATGCTTATGTACAGATGACTCTAGATGTAATCTAATGCATGTACTAAAAAGGCATTATTGCTTTAGCATTCTCAATTTGACATCCCTCAAATATTTGCAAACTTACTTCAATCTTTCTGCACAGTTTGATCGTGAACACTTCAGTGAAGTCTTTGTAGACCTAAAATGGTTTGAAAGTAAAGTGGGCAATAAATACCTCAATGAGGCAGCTGGTATTTCAGCAGAGGAAGCCAGAAAAAATAAACAAAAGAAACAAAAGGTGAGTATTTTACCTGCACAATTTCAGAAATTAGAATGTTACTTTTTGCAAAGCAATTGTTTGAACTTAGACAAGTTAAATGGCATAAACCTCTGTTTTGAGATCGTTTTCAAATCAGAAAAGATAGTAAACATAGTATTTTGCAGTTTGCCTGTGTGCATTGCTGGTTGTGAGTGATGAAATGGTTAAGGCAGAGTCAGGTTCTCATGAATCTGGAAGTCTTGTAAACCTGTAATTTAATGCTTTGCTGTTCCTCAAAAGCAGCAAAACTTTCTTCTAGGTGAGTTATAATCAATCCTGCTATGCTTTATAATTTTATTTTTCCATGCATAGCCCACTGGAAGTTTTATGCACTTCAGATACACTGGTAGACCAGTCAGGCACGGCTTGGTATTGTCCGACTATTTGACAGTGAGTAGGTAAATAGCAATTTCACTGGTGTGAGCTATTTCAGGTTAGTTATTAAACTTGCAGTTCTAGATATAACTAAATAATAAGGAACAGCACCTTTCAAGTATCTCATCTCTGCCCCAGTATCATGTTCCCCACCCCCACTTCCACTGACTGCCCTTCTATATATACCTTCAGCAGGGTGTAGAGTAGCAGCAGCAAAGTCCTATTAGTTTAATCTGGCACTCTATGTTGTTATCCTCATCTTTAGTGCAGTTGGAGGTTTGTAAGAGCAGGATTTTAGCTCTTCCTTTAATAAGGTGTGCTTTATTTGTGGTTGTTTTCTGATTTATCCCAGAAGTTTGGAGCAGCTGTGTAGTATTAGCCAGCCAACTTGACTGATGCTTTGAATGGCAATGACAGCCAGGAGCTGGCACACCTCAGGTACAGGGCAGGAGGGCCACCCTAATGACTCTGCTTACTGAAAGCTATTCAGTGCTGTCTGTCCACACAAGACAGTCTGTAATATGGGAATGAAGTGAATATTTGGCTTCTTTGAATCTCTAAAACACAGTTTCTTGTATCCTTACTTCCCACAAAAGTAATCTAAACTCTTAAAAATAAACTTAAAAGTTTGACTGCATACTGGTGCTGTAGCACAATGCATGATGTAGGTAAAAATGCTTAAATGTGTACTGAACAGCTTTGGAAATAGTAGCATTTTGGAGAAAAAATATTCAGGTACTTTTTTAGAGGTATTTAAGGTTTTATTTGAGGCTGCTCCTTTATCTAATCTGTCCTTTTGTCTGATTGAGTAATTTTCTCTAAGCAATTATAGCAGAAGGAAATGGGTTTTATAATAAGTAATTACAGTATTTATACTTTCTGATTACAACATTTTGAGTTGAAAATTATATGGTATTGAATGAGGTTTCTGCATATTAACCTGTGTTTTTACATTATCTCAAATATTAATTTAATAGGCTCAGGAAAATTCTATATCTTTGGCTGCTTTAGAAAAAAATGAAGATGAAGTGAGCCCTAAAAGTAAGTGCAAATAATTTTTCTATATCCATATTAACAAAAAACCCATGATAACGTGTGTATAGATTGGGAGGAAGTGTAAGAATTTTGTGTCAGAGATGACTTTAATCTAAATGCAATACTTGTGTAGTCAGCTATTGGGAAAAGGAACTGCTTTGGAGAGGGAGAGTGGGACTGAAACTTGAGGCCTCCTTCCCTGACCTGTATTTCTGCGTGAGTTAAAGGAATGAACGAAGAAATCTTCAACAACATTCTGGTTTTAATAACTGTATGCCTGGGTATTTTGTTACATAGTGGAGACAAATGAACAGATTTTTATATGGCTGTAGGAATTTTGCTTGCCTGTGGTTATTTTTTCAAACTCATTCCATTTGTATGAAATATTTTTTGCCCATGTTTTGAAATGAATTGTCAAATGTATGAATAGTACTGCATGATATAAGATGGTGTTGCTAAACTTAATTAAATTTTAAGACTTAATGTTTTCTCAGATTTTTTTTTTGTGTTGGCTTATATTATAGTCTCTATTCTTATAATGGGGCTAAAAAAATGGGCTGTGTATCTCAAAAGTTCCAGAATTTCTCTGGGTCAAAGATTCTGTTTGATTATGTCATGTTACTTTCAGTGCAAGGAAGGCATGAGAACCTATAACTTTGAATTGAGGGATAAAGTTTAAGCATTAAGTCAAAAGTGAGTGTTTTCAAACTTTATTGTATCAGAGAAGTGAATGTTAATCCCTCTCATTTTTCCTGCCTGCTTTTTCAGCCACGTTGGAAGATGAACCAGAAGATGATGATCTGTTTGAAACTGAGTTTAGGCAATACAAAAGAACTTACTACATGACTAAAATGGGTGTAGAAGTAGTTTCTGAGTAAGTGTACACCTTTTCTTCTCTTTTTTTCTAAACCCTAAAGACAAGACTTTGTAAATACCTATTAGAGAGTCTATTTACAAGGTGTAATGGCTTCAAACTGGAAGGGTGTCGGTTTAGATTAGATAATAAGGAATAGATGATTTACTGTGAGGGTGGTGAGGCACTGGCACAGGTTGCCCAGAGAAGTTGTGGATGCCCCATCCTTGGAAGAGTTCAAAGCCAGGCTGTCTAGAGCGTTGAGCAGCCTGGTCTAGTGGAAGGTGTCCCTGCCCATGGCACGGGTGTTGGAACAAGATGATATCTAATGTTCCTTCCAGCTCAAACCATTCTGTAATTCTAGTGCAGGACAGAATATTCTTCCATGTTGAAAGCAGGGAACACGTGGCAGTGGTAATGATTTTGCCCAATACAGCAAGAGCTGCAAGTCAAATTTTCTTGTAATAAGTATTTGAGGATCAAAGAGAAGAAGTCCATTAGGATTAAATGAATTTAGAAAATCATTAAAAAATATTTTTTATATACCAGTGAAAACTAGTATCTTCCCTTTTTCTTTTAAGTGACTTCTTGGCTGATCAAGCTGAATGTTATGTCCAGGCAATACAATGGATTTTGCATTATTATTACCATGGAGTTCAATCATGGAGCTGGTAAGAAAAAATGTCAAATGAGAAACTACAGAAAGATAGAGGGATATTTAACCTTGTATGCTGGGAACCTTTAACGTGATTTGGTTTGGTTCTGACCTGTGAACACTGCTGTGCTTTAATTTAGTTGAGTAACTTAGGATGTTTTTTCCCTGCAGGTATTATCCCTACCATTATGCACCTTACCTGTCAGATATTCGCAACATCAGTGAACTCAAAATCAAATTTGATCTGGGTAAACCTTTCATGCCCTTTGAACAGCTTCTTGCTGTACTTCCAGCAGCTAGCAAAGATCTGCTACCTAAATGCTACCAGGTAGGGTATAGAATTAAATTGGATTATCTATCTATTGCTTACTCGTGGTCTGCTTTTTTTATTTTACTCTTTTCTTCATGTTTTTGCATGTCTTATTAATTATATTCTATCTCTAAAGTTTAAGCATACGGTTACTATTCTTTAGTAATGTAAGTAGTACATTGTAAAGTTAGTAATAAATATAAAATTTTGCATTTGCTAAGCAATTTCTGACTAGGACAGCTAGTGTTGAACTCCTGTACAGCCTTGAATTGGTTTTAATAACCAGCCTTCCTCTGTCTCTTTCTACAATTAGTGCTAAATTGTCTCTGATGTCATCTTACTGTATTTTTCTAGCATTTGATGATGAGTCAAGACTCTCCTATTATAGAATACTATCCACCTGATTTTAAAACTGACCTAAATGGAAAACAGCAGGAATGGGAAGCTGTAGTATTAATCCCATTTATTGATGAGGTAAGTTCTTTCAGCATTGCTGTTTATAACAGCTTCATAACAAATCTGCCAAATTTCTTAATTAATCAACAGTTAGACAAGCAATTAAGTGGAAGTTTAGATTTACACTTGATAAGATCACAGAAATGTTTGCTGCCTGGGGAGTAAGTCTAGATTAAGTTACCACAAGCAAAGTTAGCTTGAGGTGGAAGAAGTGCTAAGTAAGGGCTGTGGACTTTGTGTTGTTTGTTGATGTTTTTAATCAGTTATCGAAATAATTTAGTTTCAGATTCTTTGAGAAAAAAGCTCTATTCCTATATATCTAGAAAATGTCTGTAGGTAAAATAAAAGAAACACTTGTACAAAAAAGGAAGTGTATTTTTACAGGAAATCACATGAGCATCAGTAACAGGGAAGCATTAATGGAAAGGAATAAAGTAATAATTTTCCTTTTGCAGATAGGATAACAATACTAGATAAGGCTGCACTTTGGCAACTGATTTGCAAAAAGGTGGTCTTTATTCTCCAAAGCTGTTCCGTGGTAACTGCCCTATTTTTATCACAGCTGGAACATGAGGAAGGGTGAGGCTGCAGTTGGAAAATGAACACGTTAACCAGCAAGTGCAGATATCCGCTTTCCCACTGTAGACCTTTCCATGCTAATTTTTGTTGCCAGTTTCACATATGCTAATTTCTGTAAAATTTAGAAACGACTGCTGCAGGCCATGGAGTCCTGTAATAACGGCCTAAAAGAAGAGGAGAAACAAAGAAACACTCACAGTCCTTGCCTGATGTATTGGTATGAGAAGGATGTGGAGTTTCAGTACATGTCACCATGGCCAGAGAAATTCCCTGCAATAGAACGATGTCATACGAGGTAACACTGGCACAACTAGTTTACAGGAGGCTAAAAGTAGTTAGAATACATTTATTAACATTTAACCAAAGCTTGCATATGCCAATATATACACTGAAAAATGTAAAATGTTGAATTAGATGTTACCTGTTTTAGATGGCACAGTAAAAGTATTTGTCCCTTCAAATACTGCCTTGCAAAACAGGTGAACCAATGCTAAGTCATTGAGAACAATCTCAAGAATTACTAAACTTTGTATGACACAAAGGGTGAAAAACTGGTACAAATATCTGATAAATAGTGATTTATGGGTATGCTGATTTCAGAGTGCTTTTTTACAAAATATAAGCATTTGGATCCATGGCAGAGAGTGGAACTAAAGTGTATTTTTCACCTTTCTCTCACTGAAGGTAGCCAGCTTTATTTCACACAGGCTGAGGTTTCAAGATGAGATGGAAGCATAAGCTTAATAGTAGTCAAGCTTGAAGCAGAATAGAGGAGGATTGCCTGTTGCAGATTAGTTAGGGAAGAATGAATAGTTGTCAAGATGAACGATACCACTGAGGCCATATGGAACCAACGCTAGTTCAGAATTTGATAATAGCAATTATTTAAAATAGAGAGTTTGGAATGTATATTCAAGTTTTGTCTTTTTCTTAATGAATAGTCTCTTCGTAGCAATGGCATGGGGGTTTTTTCTAGTCCTTCCCATAGATTCCAAGTGACTTAAATCAACTGCTGGGAAGTCAAAGGGTTGGTCAATTAATGAGTGTTTGAATGAGTAATGAGATTTTCTAGAGCTGAAGGTCAATCTGTATGAGCAAATCTGCAACTTATTTTTCAGGTATAAAACAATACCTTTGGATGCTTGGCACGTAGAAATAACCCAGAATAAGATAACCAAAATCAACAAGAGTGCATTATATTTTTGTGGATTTCCTACTTTAAAGCACATTAAACATAAGGTAAAAGATATCCCTCTTCTGACATTTCACTTGTATTTAATAACTATGTAAGAGTTCAAGCTTTATGTGCTGTTTTGTTTTTACCCAGTTCTGTCTTAGAAAAAGTGGTGTACAGGTGTTTCAGCAAAGCAGCCATGGAGAGAACATGATGTTAGAAATCATAGTTGATGAGAACTCAAAAGACCAGGTAAGCATTCAGCTCCTAACAACAGACCAAAACCAAACAAAACCCAAAAAAAGGCAGACAAACAAAAGACAAAATCTTGTCATAAAATTACTGAATTTGTTAAATAGTCAGATTTGAAATGCTGGTTATTTATAGTAAATAGTATAGTATTTCTAGTAAATAGCATATTATAGAAGGAAAAAAGCTTATAGAACAGTAACTAAAAAAGTTTAAAAAAATTTAAAACCCACCACTTCTTAAAAAAGAATGGATAAACATATTGAATTTTACAGCATTGCTTTAGATTTTTTTATAAAAGCTTTATTTAACTAGTAATGTTTGATTTCAAACCAAGCTGTATGTATAAGTTGTTAAAATTGTCATTTTGATTTTTGTGTCCCAGAGACACAAATAGTTCCAAGAGATTTAACAAGAGAAGTACTCAGCCTATATCAGAAATATGAATCAGTCCAGGTCTTACCATGCAAAAAGCAACATTTCTTATCAGGGATTGTGTAATCTTTAATAAGATATATTTTAATAAGATTAATAAGATAAAATGAATAAGATAAAATGAATAATTTAATAAGATAAAATGAACTTTTTATTCTGCAAAAAACCTGTTTAACTAGAGTAGTTTTTATGGCTAAAACAGTTTGAAAATACTGTAACAGAAATCTTTTAATATTTCAAACAATTAGTAATAGGAACTTCTGGGTTTTTTTCAGATGGTAGAAAATGTTGCCAGTTCGGTACTTGGGAAGCGAGTTTTTGTTAACTGGCCCCACCTTGAAGAAGCCAGAGTTGTTGCAGTGTCAGATGGAGAAACTAAGTAAGAGCTATCTGATGCAGACTTATTTGCTGTCTTTATTTTTTTCAAATTAAGTTGCTTGGGCTGTACAAAAATTCTGGTTTTATTGTATTCCTAAGAGCAAATTAGTCCAGATGTAGCAAAGGCTGTTAGGTGGGAGAACCTTTGTTCAACACTGTTCTGAGGATTGTTGTCTCTGTAGCAGTCTAGTCCTTCACTGTTTTGCTGTAGTTGTAGAGGTTTGGGAGAGCTCATTCTTCATTTTGAGGGGAAAATTCATGCACAGAAATCCACACAGAGAATGTTTCTATATAATCTTCCTTTCAGCACATGTACTGGTATTTTTTATAAATAAATACTCTGTGTGGCCTGTTGTGGAAGGGATGGAGAAAACAATACTGTAAATTTTCCACATCCTTAACAAGTAATTTCTAACTATTTGAAGTTTTGCTCACAATTGGCTATGTCTAGATTAATGTTATTTGGGTAAATTCATACCTGTCATAATATTCTCAAGGTTTTATTTGGAAGAACCACATGGAACACAGAAGCTTTACATGGGAAATGCGGTGCCCCCAACTAAAGTGGCTTATGTTGGAGATAAGGAGCAAAGCATGTGGGTAAAAGAAGTTCAAGGCATTTCAGAGCAGTAAGTAACTTGGAAAATTAAAGGGTAACTGTGCATTTTATATCTTAGCTGTGTTTTGTGGCTGTATTACAGACCTAAGTAGCCTAGAAGAGCTGTTGCATACTTAATAAAGGTTAATTTACTCTGCTGGAATTTAAAAAAAAAAAAAACATAAAAGAGCTTACGCTGAAATTTCAGAATATATAGAGTTTAGTCCCTCGGTAATTAAAGTTAGATACTGTTACAAAAGAACTCTCAAATGAATGAGTTTCAGTATTTACTTCCCTCTCAATTTTCTGTTCTGGTGTTAGTAATCTTCATTTGTAGGCAGTATAGAATGAAGTCATACACTATCAGTTGGCAACTCAAATAGCTTAGCATTTGAATACAGCTCTAGGGTGTGGGTGCTCAGTAGAATAGAACTGAGTTACAGTAGTTTGGCATTTTCTTATCTATCATTTGATTAAATGCCTTAATTATACCTAACCCTTCCACTGTAAAGATAAAATGTGCTTAAATGAATACGCTTAGCTGTGTAGTGGTGGCTGTGCAACAGGGGGTAACTAGTTGGCTGAGCCATTTATTCTGGATGTTTTTTGTAAAATAGGAAGCAAACTATTTGAATCCATTTTTTAAGAGGGGCTTTTTTTATTTTTGCTTCAAGAAATTAATTCTACACTCTTGATTCAGTTCTGTTTATTGTAATCAAACTAAATGTTCTGCTTTGTATTCAGCTACCAGAGAAGAAAAGGAATCATTATCCATGAAACATCAGTAGTTGTATATGCTCAGTTACTCACTGGTAATAGATACCAACTAAACCAAAATGGAGAAGTTTATTTGGAGAAGCAGTGGTCTAAACAAGTCCTTCCTTTTGTTTACCAAACGGTTGTCAAGGTAAATATGCAAGTTCAGTATCTTACAATTATTTCAGATTCAGATAATGTTTTAGAAATAAGTGTTTGTTTATATGAAGTTCTTAATTGTTCTATTGGAACTGAATGATCTTTAAGATTATAAATTTTGTCTTTTTCATGTAGGATATCAAAGCCTTTGACTCTCGTTTTTCAAACATCAAAACCTTGGATGATTTGTTTCCTCCTGGAAGTACAGCCTTCATGCTGGGATCTCCTTACTATGGCTGCATGGGAGAAGTTAGTGCCAGTAATTCCATATTTTTTCCCCATAGATTTCTTTATTTGTAAACCTAAAATAATCAAAAATGTTGTGTGACCGTAGTGGTCATTTGCTAGTTAAAATTTCGGATCTAACATTCCCTGGTGGTTTAGTCAGAGGAAGAGAGGGTTCTTCTGTTTTCTCTGTCATTGTTGCTAGCATAAATGTAAAAAGCATAACTGGAATGCAGGATTATTTTTATTAATTCTTTGGGATAATTTGCAATACATTTTGCACTATTTTCAGTGCTGTATTCCTTTGATTTAATGCTGACTGGTTGGCTCTGTGAGGAGCGAATGTACAAGGTGAAGAATCCCAAAGTATCTCTGTGCCTACTGCAGCAAAACTGTGGCCCAAGCAGCCTACGAGGTCCAGTGTCCAAAGACAGCTGGTTTTAAATAGCACTTTGAATGTGTTGTGTTTCTCTGCAAGGTTCACGATTCACAGGACGTGATCAGAGAAGGCAGAATCCGGGTGGTGTTTAACATTCCGTGTGAACCCCAGCTCGATACTCTAATACAGAACCAGCATGTAAGTGCTTCTGGTGTTCTAAGTCAAAGCTTAAATAATATGTCAGATGGATTTTGCAATGGTAAATGTCTTTAAGGGATGTTTCCATATTATTTATCAGCCCTTTGTGTAAAAATCCTCATCCTTCAGGAATTGCCAATGTTCTTTATCTGTTTGTTTTAAAGAAATATTCTGTGAAATACAATCCTGCATATATTTTGGCCAGCCGTCTTGGAGTAAGTGGATATCTTGTCTCCAGATTTACAGGGAGTATCTTTATTGGAAGAGGATCAAAGAAGAAGTGAGTTCTCTTTGTGAATTTGACAGCTCTACAGAATTTCTGCTGTGTTTAAGTGCTGTTCTTATCAAAAGTATGCTATTTTATGATGCAAAGCTTTCTTTAAATTTGCTGTAAACTAAATAGATATGCAATGTTTTTCTCTCCTATCATAAACGTGTTTTTACTTTGTTTACTGGATAGTTCTGTTTGCTTTAGTATTATAGACAAACATAAAATTGACTTTCCTGGTTGACTGTTTGCATAATTGAATTGGGAATTTAAACTGACTTGGCCACACTGAAAATAAAAATGTGGAATTTGGGTCTAATTTATTGTACTTATTACTGCTAGTATAAAGGGGTATAAATTGTACCTGTAAGTGCTTTTAAGAACTAGTTAAGACTGCTTAAAATATATAAGGGAGGCAATCCATGTAGTCCTCTGAATGTCAAAATTGTGGTTTCCTAGGACAGATCTCTAAAGGTGTGGTTGATGCATGAGCATCTTCTTGTGATCTCATGTGTGTGTTTATTCCTTAGTGATTGTTCAAGGATATCCTTCTACAACTTGGTAAATGCCAGGTAGATTGTGGTTAATTAGATCTCCATTAAAGTAGAGTCAAATATTTCCTACTCGCCTTTGCAGTAAAGGGTGGGCATACAGGTGGACAGCTACCACAGCACAGCTTTTGGCCTGGAACATTTACAGCTGACACAGTGCTAACAAGTAAACAATACAATGGATTTAATTTTTCTGTGGTTTAAGGCTGAGAATATTTGTTTATGTGGGATATTTTTAATGTATGTACACACACATATATTATTGCAAGCTAGTGAACTCTTTCTTGTTTCCAGTCCTCATGGAGATCACAAAGCAAATGTGGGGCTAAACCTGAAGTTCAATAAGAAAAATGAAGAAGTTCCTGGCTATACTAAGAAAGTCGGAAATGAATGGATGTATTCTTCTGCAGTAGAACAACTACTTGCTGAGTATATAGAAAGGTAAATAATGGATATGAACTTGATCCAAATTATCCACCTCAGTCTTTGGTTTTTGTGCCATGGTCACAGTTCTTCTTAGAACTGCTGAGTTTGTTTTTGGAGATTGCTTGATGTAATTTCTTCTATTCCAATGTTCTCCTAATAGTCTTTTTCCAAGGAGAGTCATCTTTTGGGATAGAGTAATTTTGTTAACAGGTTACCTTTGATAAATGAACAGTAAGACACCAAATTAAGTAAAAAATAGGTCATCTGGGCTCCACAAATGTTGAAGCCCATCAGACCTTGTTTTAATGAGGCTTTTTTGTGGTCTATGTTATCTTGCATTTATTTGTTTTTTACAGAGTGCCTGAACTGTTTAATTATGTAGCCAAAAACAGCCAGGAGGATATCTGCTACGAGGATGACATTTGGCCTGGAGAGGATGAAAATGGGTAAGCCATCTTTCTCCTTTTTTATCTAGAATAAGGAGAAAAAAATGACAATTGTGAAATTGGTAGTGATTGTGTAGTGACTGCTTTGTAACTGAGGTTTTGCTGTTCTTCAAGCAGCATGATTGTTCAGTGATGACTGAAAAAATCAGCTGAATGCTGGACATTGCAGTTGTGCAGCCCAAGTTTCTGTTTCAGACCCCAGTCTCAAGTCCAGTCAATCTAATTTTCAATGGCTAAATCATAATTCTTGCTTTTAACGTAACCTTCAGTAAGCATAGCTACGACTGGTCATAAAACTTTTGGAAAAAATAACCAATATTTTTTGTAATTCTCTAAAATCACTTTGAATTTGAAAAATCACTCTTACTGAATTCAAAAGTCTTTGCACATTTTCAGTATCCATTTAGTCAGTTTCACGTAGCAGCTTTGGCTCCAGGTACAGTGTGGTAACATGAAGAGCTGTAGTTATCAGCTAGTGAGGCCTCTTCACAGGCTCCAGCTGGTGAGTCTGTGTGACACTGCACCCCACAGGACTCCTGCCAGTGCATATGCCATTGTGGGACTCTTCTCTGAGGAATCTTAGGTTTGTGCTCCATTTTACCAGAGAGGCTTGCCGTGTGAGTTCTTTCTTACTGTGTTGTGAGAAACAGCTGGTCACAGAACCTGTAATCATAGCTGGACACGGTTTGTTGATTGGACACAAACAGTTTTCTGAATTCTTTTCATTAATTTCATCATTTTTTTCTCCTGATTTTGGGTTATGGTTTTGAAACAGAATTGCATGATTCAGGCTTTTTTTTAAATTCCTATTGTAAACTCATACAGAACTCTTAGATTCTGTTACTTTATGAATATACACAAGCATCATGCCTGCATCATAATACTTGACTGATTAAATTAGGGAACATGATAAGATGCCTAGTTTATGCAGTTCAAAGGTTTAATTCATGTCATTTTTTCATTCAGAGCTGAGAAAGTGCAAGAAATTGTTGCCTGGCTAAAAGCACATCCTGTGTCTGCTTTGTCTCGCTCATCTTGTGACTTGCAAATTTTGGATGCAGCCATTGTTGAGAAAATTGAGGAAGAAATAGAGAAATGCAAGGTATGCAGCTTGGTATCATTGTGATCAGGGGTGAACCAAAAAGCAGCTGCTCATTATTTTCCAAGATCTTGAATTAGAATAAGATGATTGAAGATTACTTCTCATTCCAAAGGAAAAGGATACAGAATGAAATGTAAAATCTGAACTTGTAATGTGAATTATCCCAGAAATTCAGAAGAGCTCATTGTTCATCTTTGTAATTGACTCACTCTTTTGGAGCAGCAGTAGGCCATACTCTGAACTGTGGCTTTTGGTGGTTTCATAAAGGAACAGGTACCAGTGTATATTCAGAAATACTCAAGTGCTCTTCCTGAGTGCCATCCCAGCTGTTCTTTCCTTGCAGTTTCTCTTTGGTCTGCAGAAAAGTAGAAAGTTGTTTTCTGAAGGCCACAGTTGAAAAAAGTGGCCAAAGAAATTGCTCAAGGAAAAGCTAAGGGCAAAACCACATGAAATAATGGTCTAATCTTTTTGAAATAACTTGCAAGGACATCTTAATAAAATTGGTGTGAAATCTGGAATTAGACAACTGATGCTTTGGTAAGAAATCCAGTGTTTTAAAAGCTGGACTTACTTTAAGGACTTCGTGAAAGCTGTATACTGTTACCTAAAGAAACTAAAGAATTCTACATGATCTTTTCAGGAGTTTTGTTTTGCCTCTTCCAGTGTTGCCTACTCCAGTGGTTTGTACTGACTTTCTGTTCCTTTCTTTTAGCAAAGAAAGAGCAACAAGAAGGTGCGAGTGACCGTGAAACCCCATTTGCTGTACAGAGTAAGTGATGGGAAGGGTTGGGTTTGTTTTTTTGAATGAAGTTTGCCTTATAGTTTGTCTCAGATATTGTTGTAAATGCATTTTAATTGTAATCCTTATTCTTTTGCATACATTAACATGCTCTTTTGGTTATTGTCAGCCATTGGAGCAGCAGAAGGGCGTGGTTCCAGATCGAGATGCAGAGTACAGGCTGTTTGACCGGGTGGTCAACGTGAGAGAGAACTTTTCTGTTCCAGTTGGTCTTCGAGGTACCATTATAGGAATTAAAGGAGGTAATATTTTGTTCATGATTGTAGCTATGTAGCAGCTCAGCTAGTAATGTGAAAGCAGGCTTCAGAAGAGTGTTTTGTAGAATGATTGTGAACACACACAGGTTTCTCGCTGTGAAGCAAGCACAACTTGAAGCCATTAATGATGTTTACTGTTTTGAATTAAACCTCTACAGGTACTCTGTTTTAATTTCATGTGTTACACAGGTGTTCTTTGAATAAGAAATTAGCTTACCCTGTATTTCTTCTTAATATGAATAAGAAATTACCCTTTGTTCCCTCTTAATATGAAGAGGGCAGATCAAAAAAGGAACAAAATGAAGTTATGGGCAAAATTAAGAGAAGTAGACATACAAACGTTATCCTCAATACTTATATTGAAGATAAAACTTTATCAAATATGATTTGTCTTAAATTGTTCTATTTTGAATTTGGTTTTTTGTTCTGTGATGCTCCATTTTCATTAATTGGCTTGGATTTATACCTTCTTTGATAAGAAGATTAACCATAAATCTCTTTTCAAGTAAATAAAAGGATTTCTCAAGTTCCACTGAGTGTAGCAGTTTGAGATCTAGTAATGCAAATTGCTTTCTCATTCAGTTTGCATCTAACAGAATCTCGAATAGACTAGGCTTGGGTAGAGCTTTTTTCTCCATAATTATTATATACTAATATAATTATCAGTCTGTCATTATGCAGGAAGTTAATATTAAAACTGTTAGTTTCTGACTACCTGAGTGTAAAAGTGGTTTGCATCTCTTTTGTGGCAGTTTCTGACAGCTGTGACATACTGCTATAAATTGCAGTCCTGTTAATGCACACTGGTAAGATGACACGTATGGTACATTTCTGTTGAAACTCTATCTTAAAGGGCAGACATACATGACTGAGAAGCATTTTCAAATTCCTGTTAATGAAATTACTCAGGAATAAATGGGGTTTTTCTTGTTAGTTTTTGTTCCTTTCATTATTTATTGTATAACTAATATAGGTATTTATATAATTTAGATGGAAGTAACTAATGTAGCCTATATAACATGACATTTTACTTTGTTTTCTGTAGCTGCTAGAGAAACAGATGTGCTCTTTGAAGTTTTGTTTGATGAAGAATTCCTTGGAGGCCTCACTATAAGGTTTGTGCATGGGGGTTCATAGTCATTTCATGCTGTTGGAATAGATGACATGAAATTACTGCCTTTCGTTTGATTGAGTATTTTTAATGCCTCTTCTTAAAACTTTCTCCAGAGTGTTGGTCAGTTCTTATTTCTTTTGTGTTTCTTTATTCTCTTTGAGTAGGGATAATTTTTATGAAGCAGATTATGTTGTGGAAATGCTCTTTAGGCTCTTAGTGTATTTAAAAACTGATTTGTAGAAAGCAAATATGAACCAGCAGAATAAAGCACTAAACCCGAATATCTTTATAAAACAGGTATGTAAAAAGTGGGTTATTATCAGTATGTCTTCAACACAGAGGTTAAAAACCAGTCAGTAGGCATCTGTTCTTCTGAGGGAGGGGCTCTGAACTATCAAAAATCGATACTTAGGCAATTCCAACGGCCATTAAAAACATAAACTGTTCTTCAGGATATAGAAGTGCTTTTGGTTTACAAAGTGTGATAACTCCTCTGTGTTTAAACAGCTGAACCTCTAAGTGCATAAACTGATGCAGCAGGCTTCACTGTACCCTTGTTCTTAGATAAATTAAGGTTTTAATGACAGGACTTAGGTGGATTCTTGCCCATTCCTTGACAGAGGCCAAAGCGGGGAGTGCAGTGGGATTAAGATGGTGTGTAGTGCTACTGGATTTCAATAGTGGAAACAGTTTTCAGCCTCTATTGTTCAAATTTGAGTCACTACCTTTTGCCAACAATTAAATGGTACGAAACAACTATGTAATCCACTTTTCCTCAGGTGCTCACCTGCCAGAGGTTACCGTCTGCCATCAAGTGCCTTAATTAACCTGTCTCATGGTAGTCGCTCGGAAATGGGAAATCAAAAACTGATGGCCATCGTTAAACCTCAGCCAGCAGTGAATAACTACAACTCATATGCGTCTGATCTGTCATCGGTGTGCTCACAAAAAGTGCATCTGGGAGGCCTCAACCATTCTCCTCGCTCCCTCTTCGTTCCTACTCAAGTAAGGCTTCTCTTGCATTTGTCCAAAAATGTTTTTGCCTAGAAGCTGAATTATTGACATGATTATCTTCATTGCTCCAAACAAAATTTAATTTTTGTGTCAGCATATTAGAAGTGGGATAATGCTTATATTGGAGAAGTGAATTAATCCAGTAATGAAGGGGGCTAAAATTTCCTATTGACAACTGTTTTACTTTGAGCGACTCCAGTTGCATTTCTGAGACACAAATCCTTAGTTGGCAGTAGTGACACCACATTTGGTGTCAACAAATAGCGTTTGGGCAGAAATACAATTATTTCCTTAAAGCTCTGTTCCCATTAATGCTTCCTATAGGCTAAGTTTGTTCATGCTCAGAAAAAGAAGACATGATTTCCCTTTCAGTTTTACTTCTTGGTTACAATTTACTTTGAAACTACAATAAAGGAGGAAGAATTACAGGTGAATTGGGGTTCTCAGTGGTTTAATGAACCTTCATTTTTTTTTAGTAAGTGACTTCTTTAAAGAAAATCATCTTAATTAATAACTTCATGTTGTTGAGAAAAATTGTGTCATGCTTTTTAAATCTATGCAAAAAAAACTATAAAAGAAAACTTAAGACAATGAAACACTTCTGATTTTTTTTTTTCTCTTAATAACTTAGCAACTGAATGGAAGACAGCATTACAATCTCAGGGCTGAAAATCAGGGCAACTCACCCCAGAAAGGATCATTTCTGAGTGGCAATCAGAAAAATAAAGTGAGTTTTCTAGTTCATTTAGTATTGGACCCAAGTGTCTCTATTTTTGGCCCTCTGTTTAGAGTGGATGTCCTTTTCTCATGATTAGTAACTGGCTTTGGTTTAGTGAATCAAATGTTTTAGTCCAGATACAGACTGGAGCACAACTGATCTCTGTTCTTGAATGAGTATAATATCCTATGTTACCCTTGTTTAGATATTAGATTTTCAAAAGTGTTTTTTGCATGTCTGAGCTTCAGTTCTGTGGTGACATACCTGTAATGTAATGAAGCAGTTGAGCGTGATGGGTAAGGCCGTACAAATTAAATAATGAATAAAAAAATCCAAGAACACTACCAGCATGAAAGCATGCTTTTGAAACCATTCTGAATTTTTATCTGAGTTTAATTATACCTCTTTTCTTTCCTTTCCTGTGTTCATAACTCCAGTTAATAACAAAACAACAACACTTCAGAAGTGATTCTTGGTAAAAAATGCTGTACAAATGCAACTCACCACAATAGCTTATTTCGTAAACTAATTACCTCCAACTTGTACTAGTGTCAGTATGAAAATATCTCATCTGAGCACTGTTAAATTTGGACCTTACAATTTCAGAATGTCTTGGTATATAGCTGTTCAAAAGCTGAATTTATAGCTGCTGAGTTTGTTGCAGGCCTTGTTTCTTATTTTGTCAGGCACAGAGTAAGCAAGATGATGAATTCTGCAGCATATGGCAGTCGTTGCAGAGTTCTGGGAAGTCTCATCACATTCAGCAAAACATGCATGAGAAGGTTAGTTAATAAATTTTAAACAGATCTCTGGGTTGAAAATATGAAGGTACTTAATTTCATACATCAGTTCATTTGATCAGGAAAGTTCCTGGTTTGTTACAAATAAATGCCCTGGATGAAAGTGTTGTCACACTGGGTATGCACAGCTCTGGATAGAGGTGGTTGTAGGGGACTGCTTTGGAAATGAGAGATACAGTTTTCTGGTTAAGCTTTGATGTTTGAAATCCTAGAATGCAGTTCTACCTCAGGAAATCAAGCTGGGAACTGGCCATCAGTTTTATAAGCCAGGATTCAACGACAGCAGCTTTAAATGTCAGCAAAGAAAACAAGAGCCGTATAAAAAATGTGAGTACTAAAATTAGAAACTTTGGTTTCTTATTTGGTTTAGGAGAACTACTTGTTTTATCTGATCTTCATTGAAATGTCTATTGAGCTTTTTCTGGTAGCTGAGAGGAAATAATTTATTATAGTTTTATAAACACTCCGTTGCACTTGTTATTGTCAAATAATGTCCCTAGTGTGCATATTAAACTGTTCCACACTTAATCCTGAACCTGTTAGACAGGCTGTGCTGCGTTCTGCTGACTTGCCACCCATCTGATAGAAAAACAAAACAAAAAATCACACCATGTGTTTTTGAAAATTTGATTTTCTGATCGTATTTGTAGAATACAAAATTGGACGTTATTGCATATGCTTAATTTTATTTTATCCTAGAAGAAAAGTATATCCCACATGCCCTATAAAGTATGAATTAAACATTTGATAAAACCATTCAAATTAATGCAATTCAGTGTGCTTGTATGGACTTACTAATTTTTTTGAGTCTTGATTATTATTATGTTTTTTCGAGTGTTTCAAAAGAATATGTTCTTTTGTAGTTAAAGAAGATTCCAAAGTTACAAGAGGTGAAAATCAGCCACATAATAAAATACCAAACCAACAGGTAATTTCGTCTATACTGAGTAAATGTATTCTTTTAATTTTACTCTGATCTGTCATTTTACAGATTTGTCTTTAACTGGCATCTTAGTTGATTCTTTTAGTAGGTAAACTTTATTTTGGGGATTTTTTTTCATTAGAGATTTTGTAGACAGAATATGAAAGAAAGTGTGCAAGATGTATGATGATACCAAACAATTTTGCTATTCCTCTTACACTGTAAAGCTGTGGTGTAAAGCGAAAACACAGGTGCTGGGTCTTCAGTAAGCTGAAATCCTCTAAGGATATTAGCTTGTAAGTGAGTACTAGAATATTCAATAATAATTGCTGCAGTTTATTTCAGAACTTTGCAGGTGTGAATAAGTACAATGTCAAACTTTTGAAAAGAAATGAAAGTCCCAACATGCCTGTGATTCAGAAGGCTGCAGTTGGCGGTCCCTGTGCAGGTGGAAAGGTAGGATAGTTGATTCTCCTGTGCTCTTTGAATAACTTCAGTTTCCAGTCCATTTTGTTCCAGTTGTTCCTGGTCACTTGTGTGCAAATTCATATTTATAATAGAAGGCAAACCTGTATTACCTTGATCATTCTTTAAATTAGTTCTCTCTTGGTCAATAGTTGCGTGTTTTTAATATGCAAAGCTTGATGCAGTCTCTGGGTATCTGTTCACACTCTGAGCAGGCATGACTGTGACCTGCCCAAGCTCAGAGAAAAAAAATTCTGAATGAGAATAAAATGAACCTCAAATTTATACACCCTTTCTCTTGCATCTACTTGTAAATATCCTAAGTTGATATACCTTTTTTCTTTTTTTAATTTAAGAAGGACAACGAACTGGAAAGTCTTCTAGCTTCTTTGAAAATTCCCAAAGAAAATGATGTGCAGGCTTATTCCAAGGAAGCAAGAGCTACAAATGAAGAGCATCTGTCACCACAGTCATTTGCTATGGTCTGTATACTGCAGGAATCATTACATTGCAGTTTAGCATCTGCTGTCTTAGCATCAAGGCTTCTATTTAAAGAAACTCCATAAAACCCCATACTGTTTTTTTAAACATATTAATGCGTTTTTAATTAGCTATTGTCAAAGAAAATTAGCAAACACGTTTGTTTATGCTGGGATGCTGTTATCTGTGCTTTGATAAAGTGTAACTGATTGCAAAACAACAATTAGATTCTGTTCCCAGTTACGATATTTGGTGTTAAGAAGGTCATGGTATCCAAATGCCAGTATGTCCCTGAGTGGTTTATTTTATTTTTAAAGAAAGGAACACGGATGCTCAAAGAGATTTTGAAGATAGATGGCTCTGATCTGGAAACAAGGAATGAAGTGAAACCCCAAGTTAATGATGTCCCTGCTCCCTCTAGTAGACAGGACTGCCACGGAGCTGCTGTGCAATACAGACCAACAAAAAAAATGGGTATGTTTATCCATCAGCTCATAGATCAGAGCTCCACCTTGAAGTGACATTTTAGAACACAGCTTACAGTGGAGTACTTTTTTTCAAAATGCAGAAATAAAATGTCCATCTTTTTTCAGTTCTAGTTCATTATTCAGATATAAAATTCTTTTCATATATAGTCTCCTGGTGATATGGCTTTTTGGTTTTTTTCCTTTTGTCAGCTGCTTATATGAACAAGCCTCATAGCCCTGGAGGCCCTCAGAACACACCAGCAGTAGAAAGTGGAGGTCACCCTTTTGCTTGTCCACAGCCTGCACTGTCCACTGTTTCTGAACTTTCTCGGATTTGTTCTCTTCTTGGAATGTCACAACCAGATTTCTCTTTCCTGAAAACACCACAGGTAAAAGCTTTACCTGCAAAATTTCAGCCTCTCAACTTTGTGTTGACTATCCTATATTAAATATTTGGACTGACCACTGAAATCCATCAGAAAATAAACCTTAGCTCCCATTGTTCCCTCTCTTAAAAATAAACAAGCAAATCCTCTGTTTCTGTCTCACAGTTTGTCAGCAGTACAAATTCCCTCAAAAATCTCATGTCATTTTTCTAGACTTTGACAGTTTGCCACATAAAGCTGTCGAATGGTTTGTTGGTTCACGGGCCGCAGTGTCATTCCGAAGCTGAAGCAAAGGAGAAAGCTGCATTTTTTGCTTTACAGCGTTTGGTGAGGATGTAAAGAATCTTTTAAAGTCTTTGTCTCTCTTGCATTGCTTTTGTTTGTAATCCTCTGGTTCCTTCTTCATAGAGTTCTATAGGAGTAAACTTTACTTCGCCTCCACCTCCACCGGTGTTTCCAAATTATCAACCTCTTGGAGTTCCTGTACCAGCTGGATCAATTCCTCCAGTATTTGCACAACCTCCTGGTAAGTATTTAACTAGTACACATTTCAAATAATAAAATTATACCCTGTAATTGCAGTAGTCCTTCATATGAAAATTAATGTCTTCCAGAAACCCCCATTATTTTGGTCTTCATATATGTACTTGTATATCTCAACTGTTTTGAAAACAGTTCATGGCCCTGTTCTCATCAATATGCAGAATAATTGAATGCAAAGCATCACATCTCTCCTGATTATTTCTTTTCCTCAATAATGTATTTATTCATTCAGTCTTAATGCTTCTTCCATTTTGGCTTTTTTTTTTTCCCTTCAAAACAGTAGAATTAGTTCAAAGCTGGTAGTCCTAGTCCAGAATTTGTAAGAAGCATCTTCCTTGATTTTTCTACATGGATTTCCCTCCCCCACCCTATAGTTAATGTTTATCCATGCATTAGTGTTTTTATTTGTTTATAGCCAACTTTTACTGAAGTGCTACATCACAGTCCTGTTGTACAGGGCCAAACATGACCATGGTGAGTAACCCCCCAAAAACTGCTAAAAGTCCTGGGGGTGTTTCTGGCTCCTGGCTGTTTGTATTCTACTGAAGCTCCCATTCACAGCTAGTAATTATTGAGTCAGCACTGCTGTGGCATCCTAGAAACCCACACAGCAGCTGCTACATCCCTTTTCCCCAGGGTTTCTCTGTTGTTGACGTATTTCAAAGGATGGTCTGAGCTTGCAGCCTCCCACCAACAATCCAGTTGCCTCAGCTGACGCTGCAAAGATCCTGCTCTGTGCACTCTGGAGTGCAGATCCCACACCTTAGTGCTCTTGATTGTGTTGCTATCTCGGTGTAGTTGTAAAAGCAGAGCTGTTTGTTTGGGGGGTGGTGATAATAAATAAGTACTTAGCTATTTTCAAGTTAGTATAAAGAATCATGAGGCTGTATTGGAAAGCTAAACAACCTGCAGACAAGTGTAGTTAGGTTACTCCTGGGCTCTTGGAAAATTTGTACCCTGTTTTGTGGGAAAGTGAGCTAAAAATGCCTTATTTTTGTAGCTAACATGATGCCTCCATCATCTCACATGTTTGGTCCAGTGTCCTGGGGAACTCCAGTGCCTAAGCATTATTATCCTGGCTCCTATCCAGGAAATGTATCTCTTGCAGGAACTATACCAGTTGGTTCTCACAACCAGTTTATACCTCTGCAGGTAAGACCAGCAGGTTTGTCTTAATATTGTATTTTTGTAAAAAATATACTCACATGATGAATGCAGTAACACCCCGACTGTGAAGTACTATTTGGCATTAGAAAATTTTTGTAAAAAATTGTATGCATGTTTTCTGAAAGTGGAATATTTGCAGTTTTTTGAGAATGCATTCTGTTAAATAATATTTATTTAATTTAAAGGTAACTAAAAAAAGGGCTGCTAGCAAGAAAAACTTTGAACTCAAGGAGTTTCAGAGTTCCCCTCAAGCTGCACCACTAAAGAATGAACAACCAGTGTCTTCTGACCACATTCAGCAAGATAGTTCTTCAGCTCCTTTAAAATCTCCTCAAGCTGCTCAATCCACTGTTTCATTTCAAGACAATGTGGCTACTCCAAGTGTTCCTCATAACAAATCAACACCAAACACTTCCAGCAAGCGAAAGCCAAGAAAACTGGCTGTCAATTTTGGCGCACCAAAATCTTCAGAATAAATACGGTAGCTAGGTGTATTTTATCTTTAACTCTTCCCCCACTGTTATGTTCTCTCATTTAAAAAAATCAGAAATCTCTATTAAAAAAACCAGCCACTTTAAGTATAATATAGAAGGAAATACGTTTTATTTGCGATGATTTTCAGATTGTCATGGAAACTATAAAATACGTTAAAACTTATTTTCACTTAAATTAGCAAAAGCCAGGAAATGCTGAGCTGAGGTTGCCATGCCATCCCTTGTGCCTAGGTTTCTAACAGTGGCTTACAGACTCTATCTATGGGTAAGCAGCAATAACAGTGGCAGCCTTCACTCAGGATTGCCCTGCTCTTTGGGAGGGATATGGAGCGGTAATAAGTTGGGCATCTAACACTGTTTAGTGTGACATTTTGTACTCTAGCTGATTTTTAAATAGTGTAATAAGACAGAAAGGAAAAATCATTTAAATGCAGCTTTTATATTGGCTCTCCAGGTCCATCTGAGTTGAATCAATGTGACTCAAAGCTAACTACAATGAAACTGCCAGATTTGCTCCAAGTACAAACTGCTGGGGTTTGTACTACAGGGCAACAGCTTTACAGCTTTCAGATCATAGGTGTTACTGTGTGTCTAGTGTTCCAGTGGCAAAAAGTGATTGCTGATGCACAATCTGTTCCAGGAGATTAATTTATAGGATGTATTCAATAACAAAAATATATTTGCAAAGTAGAGACCTCTTTCATAAAGTACATTTAATTTTTTTACATCTATCAATTTCATTGTTTTCTCATGATAAAATAACATAGTTATCTACTGCAGATACGCATAACTTTCTAAATGCTAATGATATGCTGATTTTTTTCTAAACTATAAAAATGGCCAGAGTTTAAAGATCTCCATTTGTGCCGGATGGCTGTCAAAGCTACATTTATTTAGAGTCTATTTTTTCCTCTCATAGTCTGTGCCCTGAAACCTTCCCTATAGTAGGTTATTTTTTGTTAAGTAGTGACTTCTAGTATTTTTGTTTTAATTCTGTGATAGAAGTTCTGGGTTGCAAAATTAAATTAGCAGAAACTGTTCCTATTGGTTCAGAAGAATATTCAGAATATTCAGACGAAAAGTTGACTTGTATTTTTGGACAGAACTGCATCATTAGTTCATATAGGAAAAAAAGAAGGCCCGAAGGTCCTTGTACTGTTTTTAACCCGTATATGCCACTCTTACTGACATTAATGTGAAATCTTCAGTCTAGGAAAAAAATTGAAACTCTGGTGCTGCTTACTGACATGGATTGAATTTCATTTTTCTTCTTAATTCTAATCTGTTCTAGAAAAAGTATTTTTCCTCTAAGGCCCAGGAAACAGAAATAAAGCATACTTGAGTGATTCATTTTTGTTGCTTCCAAACAGGTTTCATGCTGGATCTGCAAGTCTGTAGACTTTTTTCATTTGTTCTTTGCCTCCGTTTCTAGTGTAGTATCAAGTTTCACATTGTTATTCTGTTATAGGATTTTTTAATTTTCATTTCTCCAAAACAGCAGTGTCTGTAGAATAGCAGCAAGCTCTATAAAAAGGACCACAGAGGTAAAAACAGGGTTAAGAAATTTTAGTTCATTTTACTTAGTATCACAAAACCATAAACTCTATATGTAGCCTTATATTACATGGATTTTGTTGTTCTCTTTGTAGTCATCTAGTCTCAAGAGGTTTGGAAGGCAAAGTTGTGTTTTTGGTGATTTACTGTCATTAGCAACACGAGACGGACATCATGCTGCCATGCCAATATTTAGAAGTGGTTATGTGAAATTTAGTTCTGAGATGCAGGTGTGTGCCTCATATCCTGCGTGAATTACCTGACCATAAGAGCAAACACCTGGTTGGAAATTCCCATGATGGAGATGAGACTGTGTTAGGTTCTTGCATCGCACAATTTGGTGTATCTGGATAGCCAATTTACGCAGATTTTTTAGAAACAAAGTTATGAAGGACACTGTACTCATACCAGTGAACACAGCAATTTTTATTAATTATTCTACTTCCGACTAAGATTTCTGCTCCCTCTTCAAGTGGAATTGCTATATGTAGTATATATAGAGGCTAAACACTTGATTCTGTCGCTGCTGCGTATTGTATTGGTCCCTGACTTTTATTTTCTCTCTTCTCTGATACCTCCTGCCTGGTGCCCAGTTAATTACAGTTCCACATGTCCTGGTAGATGTGACATCTGCATTTGACCTCTGCCATGTCCCCCATGATTTCATTTTTATATTTTGATGAGGTTGTTATGTTTCATTCATACAGATATAAATTTGAGCATTTCTTTTTCTCATAGATAAAAAGTATTTTGTAAGCACTGGAGTTTTTCATTAGATCTTATACAGAGCAGTATTTTACTAAAAATCCAAAAGGGAAGACTTTTATGTGCGCGTTTTTGTAGTTTCTGATTTTTTTAAAATAACTTTTCATTGTTTATCTGCCAAGTGAAATGTTTAAAATTTGCATATAAATGGATACAGAATGTATTTTTTGTGCTGTTTAGTGTTAAGTGTGCATTTGCAGATTTTTAGCATGTAGTCGCACAAAGGACTGTGCAAAGATATTTTGAAATATGAATATATGCTACACTGAAGGAAAAACATTCATAAAAGTTAAATGCTATATAGAACTCTATTGCAATAGAGTAATTTTATAAACTGTGTCTGTGTCTGCTTGGATTAAATATTGAAACAAGAAACTTTACCTATTTTCACTGTTTTATTTCCAAATACTATATGGGAACTGCTGTATGCTCCAAACCAAAAGTTTAAGATATAAATTAAGTCTCATGAAACCCAATTTCTGTGATTCTCAGAAGCCGTGTTTGCCCTCCTGAGCTGTTTCTTGATGACTTTCAACTATAACTGAGATAAAAATACAGGGTTTTCTCAAAAGGCTGTTGGTCACGTTGCAATTAAAAGCATTTAACAAGATACTGATCTTCCAAAAATTCTTTGGCCTTTGTCACCAGTTAGATTTAAAAAAAAAAAAAAAGCTACAGAAAAGTTAGTAAGATTACTTTTCAGTAAGTTTAGTCCTAGGAATGTTGAACAAGGGGCAAAACCAGCTGATGGCGCAAAAGCAGGAGAAGCCATGGTTACCTGGAAATGCTTGAGAGCTATTTCTGTACCTGAAACAAAACACTGTGCTGAGACTTTTGCTAGTTGTTAGGATCTGTCTTTTGCCAACTGCAGCACCAGCTTTTTGTGTAGAGAGATGTCATTTTCTTTTCTGCTGACTATTGTGTGAATTAGGCTGTTTAAAGCAACTCGCGGAAAGAAGGGGCTGCACTCTGAGCTGCAGCTTTGTGTACCTGTGGTGGTTCTGGGTGCAGCAGGATGCTTGGTGGGTACACTCAGGTCGTGTTACTCAGTCTGAGGATACCAAGATACAATCTGGCATTTCTTAAGCTATCTTTAAATTATTAGTCAAGGAACTTTTAAGTACTGCCATTACTCTGCATGGCGAGTTCTGCCCTCTTACTTTTCCCATCTTGATATATGGCACTAAAGAAAATAAAAACAAATTAAGTAAAGGGTTTTATTGCTTAGTGCATAATAAATCTTGCGTGGACATTCCCATTCAAAAATTAAGGGACTTTGGTTCAATTTAATTTAGTTGATCTCAGCTATATATATGACCCCTGAGAGTGAGGAATCTCAAAGAAGGAATTGTTTATTTACAATAAGGATGCTTTTTTATTCTTTTTATTTGCAATATGATCTCCATATGTATTCCATAATCAGCCTTCCTTACTACTGAGAGACAGTTATGTTCTTCTCTTTCTGTCTCTGGAAAAGGGGACACAGTGTGACACCAAGGGCATAAGGGCAGTCTGAATACACACTCTTGGCCAAAAGAATTCAAATTCAGGTGCATGAGGACCCATGAATGTTGAGACTGTAACTGATAAATGTTTTGAAGAATCGGATCTCATGAGGTAAGTAGCTGTTGTTTATTAACGAAAGAATCCATGGTTCCAACAACAGTTCCTTGTTGCCACCAATTCTTACAGGGGTGCTTACTCTTATTTTTTTATAATTTACAAATGTTCTGTTTTATTTCTGCTTTGAAAGGCAACATGTATCAAAAGAGAACAGAAGGAGTTGCAATGCCATCAAGCATACCTGATTCTATTATTTGAAAGGACAGAGAGCATTTTTTTATTCAACCTTATTTTTTTCTGGTAAAACTTGATCAGTAGCATCACTGTCCCAGCAGTGCTTTATGGAAGTCGAGGATCATACCTAGTCCTGTATTTTGTGTAATTGCAAGAAAAACAAACAATAAAATTCAAAGTCATCTTTCAGTGTGTTGAGGGTACGCGACAAAGCAAGAACTGGGATTCCAATGCAAGTAAGTGATCTTTTTATGAGTAACTTATGCATATTTCAGATTTAGCACTAATTTGGGATAGAAGGTGACATTTATTGTTAGTTCCTGATGTTTCTTCCAGGACCTATTTCTTTGAAACAGCTGAAATGTTTTGTCAGTCATTGAAACTCAGCAGGGTGAATGGAAGGCAGTTTAGGCTGCTGGAACCTGTGAGTTTGCTGGGCCACCACTTTCTGCATTTTTCTCAGTTTGATTTTTTTTTTTTCCTTTTCATTCCCTTTGCTTTCTTTTTTCTTTTTTCTTTTTTTTTTTTTTATGACTGGGTCTTACTGAAACAATAGTTCTGAAGTGCTTTTTCATCTCTTTAGCCTCTAGTATATCCATTCTCTTTTTCTAAGCATTATTGATGGCCATTTTCTTACTTTATTTTTTCATATTTTCCTGTGACTTTATAGATTTGAAATCAATGTTCTTTTAAAGAGCTGTTGAGCCCTGAATTTTCTAGATACAGGTAATCATCATCTGTATACACACACACATTTATATAGGAACTCAATCTGTGTAAGAAAATAAGTTGTTCTTAGTTATGCCATTTTCAGTCCACATAATAATTCCTTAGGAGACATCCAGAGGGTGATGGACATTATCTTGTTAATACACATTACATTTAGATATTCCTTAGGTTGGGTAAAAGTAATGGGCAAATAATGAAACAGTAACAGAGTAAGTACACCAGTTTTCACTTCACTTGCTTTGGTAGATTTGGCTTAAAACTAGATTGTCCTAAAGTCCACCTCATTTCCTGTTAAAGGTTACTTCTGTTGCAGAGGTGGCAGAAAGGAAGGACTGCTTGTGCCTCGGGCACAGACTTGATGTGCAATTCTCTTTTAAAAATACAGGTTTAACCAGCCTCTTATAACTTGCTGCCATTGGGTCATGCCAAACTGTTTGAATTGCCACATTATGAACCATATCAAGGAATTACTCTGATTGGAACTTTCCCCTGTGTTATTTTTCAGATAGTTCATTGTGAAGCGCCAAGACCAGCTATGTTGGTACTTTATAGAGTGAGGGTGGGGTGATTTAGCAAGAATGGAACTGCTTAAGAAACACCCTGTGACTGCCTAAAGCTCCAAAGACCCACAAATCTAACCTTATGTATTAAGTGATTTCATTTTATGTGGTTCTCTCTGTTGACTTTAAGGAGTATGGTAAATTCTGGCAGGAGTTCGGGAGGAGCTGCCGAGAAAGGATCATAGGGTAACTTAATCCAGCAACATTTGCCTGAAGATCCTCACTTTCATTTTGGGCTGCCCAGGTGAGGCTTAATGAATGATGGATGTGCCTCGCACCAGTCAATGGAGCAATAGAAATTAGTGGGCTCTTTCTCATTTAAGTGCAAAAGGGCTAAAGGCCCCAAGGTCAATGCTTTCATAATGTTAAAACTTCCTAAAAAGGTAGAGCTAAGGAAATGGGTAAAAGAGTAATTCAGTTTGATAAGGCAGTAGAATAGATGCTAAGGAATTGAAGAAAAAATGCCCCCTGCATTACAAGTTTTGTGTCTTGCTCTCCTAGATTTCAGTAGCTGGAGTTCTGTTGGCAGTGCCACTGACAAGTTTGATTGATTCATACTGGAAGCCTGGGGTGAATAAAGAAGCTTCTATGTATCAGTCATACAACAAATGCACCTGAGAACATATTAAAGAAAAAATAAGTTTATTCAAAATACAATTTAATTAATAATTTGGAAATTTTATTTAATTATCTAGTTCTAGAAAATGTCCAGACTGTCTCAAGATTGTGTTTTCTTTCTGACAATTAGTTCTGCTTGGTCTGTATCAGTCCTGCCTCTCAAGGCCTCTTTTAAGTTGGGTAACTGGGTCAAACCCCTCTTGCTTGGAATCATTCTTGCTGACTGAAACATGCTGAGTGTGCTAACCTTGCTTAGAAATATTCAATATAAATTACTCTTGGTAGGGATTTTGCTGTCCCTGACAGCTGCGTAGGATCTTCTTGACCCTGATGTTCTGACATTTGGTTGGTTTTCCTTAATAAAACTCTTTCCTTTGATACAGCATTGGACAGGTCCTTGGAGTGCCTCCCCTCCTTCCTTTGGTTTGGTAGTCCAGGAAAAGATAAGACCAGTCACGCTTTCCAGAGATCAAAGAAACTGAGGATTTCAGCAGAGAAGATGCAGAAGTACAGGACACAGCTGCTGCAGTGCTGGGTATGTGCCCCCAGGTGTGTCAGCCCTCTGCCTTGGGAGCAGTAAGGTGGCACCTGCATGCTGTCACTCGAACAGGAGGGCTTAGGGTGGTGCTGGAAGTTACACAGGCTGGTTATCAGTGTTGCAGCACAGTATAAGAGGAAGATGTCCATACATTTTCACTTCAAATTGAGTGTTTCTTGTCTGTGCTAAAATGAACATGGGGCTTTTACAGGTATTGGCATTAGGATTTTTCTCTGAGGATGACAGAGGTTTTTGATAGACAAAGAGTGCCTGTGTGGGAACAGTATTATTTATGACAAAACAACAGAAGCTAATGCCAGCTAAGTCATGTATGGACAAGCTTTATGTGTCTGAAAGCCCATTGCCGCTTTTATTGCGTTACTTTTATTGCAGTACAATCAGAACAATAATATAAAATTTGTATTTCATAAGCCTCTCATAAATTAAGCCATTTTAATACTTGCCCCCAATAACTGAGATTATGTATGCACTGCAACCTTGCAAGTTGGTTCATGTTATCATTTTTCACCGTATACACATCTAAGTTCTTTGTTAACACATTAAACAGAGTTTAAGATCTGCAAGAAGAAATCTGCTTATGGTCACTTCCATGCAATCAGAAGGGTACGTATTTGTTACATTAAGAGCTTGTAAAAGAAGAAAGTAACCTGCACCTCCATTTTCTTTTTGAAGTTTTTCTCAGTCCTGCAGTAAGACAGGCCCCACTTGTATCGATACTGTGAAAACACAAAGGATGTCTAGATGCATTTTTCCACCTTTTCTTAAGGCTTCTTAGTTTTTGAATATTTGGAGAGGTTTTAGCCTTTTTTAACAGTTACACGTGTTGAATCTTATTGAGGGAGCTTTCTTCAGGAGTTTTAAATAATTATGCTGTTTTGATAAATTAGTTTGAGAGAAAGTAGTCTTAATCAGATAATGAAGTACTTGATACCTTTCTCTGACATACATCTATTAGCTGTATTAACTTGTCAAGTTATAGTCAAAGAGAATATAAAATTCAAAGCGATTGTGGCTTTTTAATGTCGTTCCTTAGGGAGGAGAGGTAAAGCAGTCATTCCTTGGCTTTCTCCTTCCTGTGCCTTCACTGGCCCGTGATCCAAACCTTTGTCCCAGTGACCTCTGCAATGCCCATGTGAGGTGAGGAGCCGCCTCTTAATGTGGCTTTCACTCTCGTTACTATTCCTGGTTTAAAGATCCAGTAATGTCAGACTGTCATCCCACATAATACTGTTTTGTTGTTCATAGTGGAGTTCTTGGTAAGAGGGGCCAAACCAGAAGCGGAAAAGGGAAAATATTTATAATGTATTTGCTTTTGCCTTTTCTCCTCTAATTAAATGAGCTTAAACAAATTGACTAATTCTTTTAATTAAAATTGGGTTGAAGCTAAATTCTATTGATACTAATTTGGGATTGAGCATCCTGAATTTTATTGCTTAACTGAGACTTTCTGCTTTTTTTCTGTTTAAAAGCCATCCGAGGGCCACACAGGAACATTTCTGTCACTAACTCTGTTCCGACAGTGATTTCACACGCGGTTCCCTCCGTGGAGCAAACTGATGGCACGGGGAATTGCTGCAGCATTGACTTTGTGTAATTACGTGTAATTAGTTGGCTGATGCTCGCTGCCCTCGGTGACAAACCCCGGGAGCGAACACAGCCAATTGTTTGCCATGAGGAGGAGTTCGGGTCCGTTCAGAGGCACACCCGGTCCTTTCGGAAAGCGCTTGGACAGAACTACGTGCTCACACCACAAGCGCTTTGTGCGTGTGGTGGATGTACAGCGACCCCGCACAGGGGACACACGCTCGCTGCTCCCGCCCGGCCCGAGGGAGCGGCCCGAGGGAGCGGCCCGAGGGAGCGGCCCGAGGGAGCGGCCCGAGGGAGCGGCCCGAGGGAGCGGCCCGAGGGA
>JAWWTY010000010.1:15143901-15173000 GCA_035222235.1 Margarornis squamiger
GCGGCTCCTGGCTCCGAGAAGGGCTGCAAACACTGACGCTGCAATGCAGAGCTCAGCCAAGAGGGAAACAGCAGCCAGGAGAGCTTGTGTGTGGGTGTGACCCTGCTCTCTCCTGCCGTGCCTTTTTGCTCTGCTCAGCAGTTCTGCATCTGTCAGATGCACCATGGCCACATGCACCATGAGACACATGAAGAAATACAGAGTATCATCCCTGTTTTCCAAAACTAAACTCCCACCAGCCCTTTTATCACCACTATCCTGCCCATCAGGGCCCCTAAATAATCATGATCTGGGCTGAAAAGCTCTGTAACAACCCCGTGCTCATTCTGATCCACTCGCTCTTTCTGCAGGATCTTTAGTCCTTAGGGGCCTTACAATAACTGTTGTCCAACAGGACAGTCTTGATTGCATCCTCAGTTGTCTGGTTTCTCTCTATGGAGGCGACCTAAGAATAAAGAATCACACGCAGACTTTTCGGAGATTCCCTTTAGGTCTCGTCCTCACTGTGTCCAGAGACATGTTCCTCTGACACTGGAATTCTGTTCTGGCCTTCAGTTTTTGCAGCCTGTGTTGCCTGGGTCTGGTCGGGCCATGGGATGCCCAGAGCCTGCCCCCGTGATACGCACTGTGTGACCATCCCATGGGGCTCTGCCCCGGCATGGAGCCTTCTCAGCCTGGCTCAGAGCACAGAACCTCTTCTGGGCACAGGACAGGCTGCTTGCCCACGCCTGCCCGGTGCCCACCTCAGAGAAGTCCACAGCCCTCGGACACATCCCACTTCTCTGGGACACTTCTTAGGCGCTCCCACAACACGTCAATGCTTTTTCTGCAGCCACGCAAAATCGAAGGGTTGAACCTGCCTCTCACTTTTGTGTAATTGCATTTTATTCACATAGAAGTATTCATTCCATTAGCTCTTAAGAAAGACTGCTTTATCTACCTTGAAATGAGGACTGTACCATTATCTTTACTTTATACACCTTTATAAATACATATAATCACCATAGCTAAGTATAAATGTACCGATACACTCCTTCCTACATGGATTTCTAACTATGCACATATCACATGCCCTGTATAAAAGCATTTTGCTATCCCAACACTTCCTGGTCCAAGGAAGCAGGAGTTGCAACACTCAACAAAATGGCAGCTCCCTCGCACAAAATGGTGGCAGAAACCCACCAGCCAGGGCTCCAGCCTGGGAAGCCTGGGCAGTGCAGGACGTGGCTTCCAAGCGGCAGCCAGCGCTACCTAAAGCCCTCCCAGCCCCTCAGCTCACACTCGGGGCGTTCCAGGAGCACCCAGCTACACCACAGGATGACGGGGAGCTCCAGCACAAGCGCTCCTGGGCAGCTCTCCTGCTCGCAGGACCCCCCTCGCCGCAGGGGCACTCCTGCCACACGATCCTCCCCGCCCTGCCAGCGGGCCCAAGCTGGGCAGAGCTCCCCCACAACCCACCAACAACCACGCTCTCAAAGCACGTGCTGCACGCAGCCTCAAGTCCCAACGCTCAGCACACCCGTGGGCTTCAAACCCCTCGCCTTCACCCCCCAGCAGCTTCTGCCTGCACCGCAAGCACAGCCACCTCACTCTCCTCAAGATGCTCCAGCTCAGGACACAGCAGGAGCCTCTCCCGCTCCCGGCCACACCAAGGGGAGCCGCTGCTGCCCGCGCACCTGCGGCACCGATGCTCTCTCGCAGCGGTGCAGCTGCTGCCGCTCCACGCTCTCCAAAAGGCTCCGCTGCTCTCTCCACAAGCAGCCCCTCTCCTCTCACCGCTTCCCTTCCTGCCCAAATCACCCTGGGCAACACACCAACTCCAAAAGCAGGACAAATCCCAATCCCCAGCACATTTCACATGCCGCCACACACTCTTCAGTCTCTCCTTTCCTGCGCCCAGCTCTGCAGTGGCCCAACGCAGGGGCCAGGCAAGGACGCTCAGCACCAACTCCTTTTCTTCACCCTTCCTTGAATGGGTTTGCTTTACACACACACAGCACTTTATTAACCTGGCTCTGTCTCTCTCTCTGTGCACTTATAGTTCCACACAGGCACACCCATGTACCTGCACCTATACAGACACCACCGCCTATATGTGTGTTCACACGTGCCTGGTTCCCTCAGCCTGCGATTTCTGCCCTTGCTGGTCCAGCGGATTGTCCTGGCTGATCATGGAACCATCTCTGCCACACCTGCCCTCACACCACTCCCTGCACAACCACAGGCACAGCGTTACTGCATCCAGGAGGAGGAGCACACACTGAACTTGCACACCTCCACACAGCAAAAGCTACACTGGGCTCTTGGATCCTTCTCTCCTCCTTTTAAAGACTTTGCAGCAGGAGAACTGAGCTTCAAAGGGTGAGAAGACATGGTTGTCACCTGCTGGAAGAAAAACACCCAGGAGGTTCCTTTGGATCTACTCAGAGTCACGGGGACGTCATGTGCCAAACAAATATGTAGGTGATTTAAATTTCTGATCATATAAAAACCCCAAACGATCAAGTACCGAAAACTACACCAAAAAATGCAGTGCTGTCTAAAACTGTGTTCCAAGTCACATTCATAGAGGGGACATTGAAAAGTCGTTGAGAAGGGTTTTTGGGCCCTTTCCTCTTTCTTTTAAATCGATCTCAATTCTTAATTGGTTAATATGGCTCTTGAAAGAACTCCCATGAGTTTAACTTTCTGCTCAGGAAAAGTTAACAGTATATCCCCTACAACAGGGCAAAGAGTGACAATAAAGAAAACGTACAATAACCTGGGAAGGCAGTTTCAAAATTTTATTCAAATGAAGAAACTCCCCTAAAAAAAGAAAGGCAGCAGGATCATGGGGGAACAACATCATGCCACTATCAGATAGGTTAGTTGTACACCAATATTAATGAGCCGAATTAGATCAGAAACAGCAAACAGCATACCATAAACTATATCCTCCCGAACTATATTAAGGATCAAGGGTTGGACTTGATCTCGGAGCTCTCTTCCAACCCGGTTGATTCTACGAGGAGGAGTCATGAGGACAATTCACTTAGTTAAATGAGGCAACACAGACTAGGGTGCAAAGGTTAAACTCAATCCAGTCTTAAACTTACACCTGACAACCTTCCTGTTCCCAGCCCGTACAATGCAGAAGACTCGCCAGACTTTCAGGTTTGTACCCACCACTCCTTGTAATGATGACAACACCGATAAATGAACAGAAAGCTGCACAGCCCAGAGTGGTTCCCGAGGCTTTTCAAAAATCCCTTTGGCGGTCAGCTGCTTTAAGATTAGGTCACTGAGCAGCTCTGCCATTCCTCCAGCGGCTCGGGGCAGGAGGACACTCCACTGCAGACACATCCCGAGCGCAGACACACCCCGAGCTGCCCCCGCTCCCCCCATCGCTGCCACCCGCACCCGAGCCCTTCGGCGCGCCCGGCCAAAGGCACCCCCGGCACGCCTCAGGCAGCCTACACACTGCTCCCTCGGCCTGCCCCGAGGGCACCAGGCCGTCACTGTCCCGCCGCAGCCGGGGCACCCCGCACACACTGCCCGGCCCTGCGCTGCCTCTCCCCTCGCTCCGACAGCACCCACGCCCGGAGGGGCCCCGCTGCTTCCTTACCACCTCCCGAGCCCCGGGGCTGCCGGGCACCAGCCAAAGCCTCCTCGCCCGTGGGTGCCGCCGGCACGGGCCGGGCTGGGCTGGGCCGGGCGGAGCTGCCGCCGCCTCCCTGCGCGGGGATCGGCACTCCGGGGACGCGCAGCCGCGATGCCCGCCCCGCCCCGGCCCGGCCCGCCCCGGCCCGGCGGCGCCGCCACCTGCGCGGCCTCCCCGCGGTCCCGCGTGCTCCCCGGCCGGGCCGGGCCGGGCCATTCCGTGCGGGCAGCCCCAGCCCGGCGGGGCCGCCGCGCCGCGGTTCGTGCTGGGGGTGGACGTGGGCAGCACCGTGGTGAAGTGCCACGTCTATGACGGCGCGGCCGCCGTCAGGGGCTCCGGCTGCAGGAAGGTGAGTGCGGCCGGGCCGAGCGCCGGCGGCAGCCCCGGGGCGGGGGGGGCGGGCCCCGACCCCGACCCCGGCGGGTCGCTTGGCCTGTCCCGCTGCAAGGCCATCCCCTCCCCGGGGCGAAGGGGACCCGCACCCTCCGAGCCCCCCAGATACCCCCGATCCCTCTCTCCGCAGGTCCCCCCGATCCCCGCAGGTCCCCCCGATCCCTCTCCCCGCCGCCCCCGCCCGCCGCTCCCGGCCACCTTCGCTCCGGTCGCCTCTCGGCTGATCCTCCTCTGAACAAACGCACTTTTGTTAGCAGGGCAGAGCTGAGGCTGGCGCAGGACTTGGCGTTCACACGCGTCCCGTCATGTCACAGCGCCGCGTGAAAAGGGGGATTTCGGGCTGCTTTTGGTTTGCAGGGCTCGCGAGTTCAGGATCTGCGGAAGACAATCTCCAGAATTAACTTTTTGGCTGTTGCGATGAAAGGCTTGCAGTGAGGAGAAGGGCAAAAAAATCGGGTTTCCCCGAGGTGGAAGGGGCTGCTCTCACCTCCCTCTGGTGGGTGATGCTGCTCTGCCGTGCTGGTGCTGAGCAGCTCTGAGCCATCCCTGTCTCGGTTCAGCAGTGGGGCCAAAATGCACTCTGAGACACCTGTGTGCAGTTTGCGGCTCTGGAAGGGCTTTACAGGCTCCCAAGTTCCTGGAGGTTTTAACTTCTTTATTCACACACCCATCTTCAATCATGTTTTAAAAGTTACACTGTTGTTTCTTCTCTTACATTCAGAAAACTTGTTTGTGTTTCCTGGACAGGTGGAATCGCTTTATCCTCGTCCTGGATGGGTTGAATTAGATCCTGAAGTGCTGTGGAGTCAGTTTCTTGGTGTAATAAAAGAGGCTGTACAAGGTAACGGCTTAAAGTTTGAGAAATTAATTATTTATCAAAATCAGTAAAGTCAGTCACTTAGATAATAAGATTATTTTTACCTAGTACTGAAAATTTATCACTAGCACAGGTCTGCAACATGCTTTAAGGCCTATTCAATCATTGTGTAAAATAGAGCACTTTAATTACCTTTTTCATTTCGGTGGGGCCAGATTAGGATTGAGGTAGAACCAGTGAATACTTGATTTACGGATCAGTGACAGCACCTTGTCACTCCAGCTTTTTGTATATCCATCCTTGCCCAGTGTCCGGGTTCCTGCAGATGCCTCTGTGCATGAACAGAGAGTAGGCTTGTTCCCCTTCCAATGCTCCATTATTTGACTGCCACTTTGTATGTGTGACTGTGGGTGTATGAGAGAATGAGCACAGGATGCTGCAGGGTTGTGCTCGCTCCATTACCATCTGATGTTCCCGCTTTTCCAATTCCAAGTACAAATAGTTCTTACCATCCTGGTACCATTCTGTATTCCTGTTCTTTTCTATTTGTATTTTAGCCTAAAATTCCTAGTACTCCACACACTAAATGCACACAACTTCCTTTTTTTGCCAAACTTCTGATGTGGTTTTTTTCACCCCTTTTCTGAATGCTGCTCTAACCTTGCTCTTACTCTCTCCAACTCCCATAGCTTTCACATTAATTCAGCTCGTGTTCTTCAATACAGCATGGATCGCCTTTGTTGCCATGCTGATGCTGTGACTCTGTCAACTGCACCCCAGCTTTCCCTCAGTGCCCCAGCCTTCTTGGTCTGTGTGTGTACATCACACTCTTTGAGCCAATGCTTTAAGTTCCTCCTATCCAGCCCCTCTTGCAGATTGGTGTCCAGGTGTTTCTCTGCCTCCAAGCCTGGCTCAAGCCAAAACTGTTTGACTCTTCCTTTGGAAGGCTGCCTAGGGAACAGGGAAAGTAACAATCTTCAGGTGTAAGCTGATTATTTTGGGCTCTTGGTTTGTTTTCTCAGCAACCACAACTGTTTTGTCAGGAGACTAGCAATGCCGCCTCAACCTCCAAAGACCGTACTGTCTTCTTTCACTCCCATTCTGTGAGGCAAATCAGGAAGCAAGATTTTTCAGCTAGTTTTAAAAGGGGAAGCTTATCTTATGGCCAGTCTGCATGCACTGTCAGCAAGGCATTTTTAAGTCATTTTTAAGTAGTTTTTGACCTCATACTGCGGTCAAAAGAAGCGGTCCCACCCTCCTTTTTACAGGGTTGTTTAAGTCCAGAGCAGCTTCCTGAGTCAAATCACTGTCCGGTTGTTTATGCCAGCAGAGCCTCACCAATGTTTGTGCTGGCGCAAGAGAGGGTGTGGTACCAGGGGATGACTGTGTGCGTGCAGAAGGAAGGCATAGCTACACTTGGGTTGGCAGGCCTTGTGGAGCTAAACATGTGATTCCATGGTGGATGAGCTGAGGTAGCTCAGGACTACCTAAAAGTGGAAACTGCATGCACTGTCCCACCCCTCTCTCCTACTCTGACACTCCATCCCAAAGACAGCTTTGCTGAAAAATACCCATGTTTGTCTTTTGGTTTGTTTTTCTCTTTAATGGCAGTTCACTCATGTAGGTGTCTAGAGAGCATTACAGCTGACACAGGAAAAGTGGTGAGAGCATGCAGGTTGTGGAGATGGGGAGGAGTAACACATGCCACTTATTCTGAGTGTGGTAGTACTCCTATGGCTTTGCCTGCAAAAAACCACTGCTGTTCTGAAGCCATCCACTCCCAGGGCCTCCTCCCATCCACTCCCGCTACCAGCAGCACCTGTGCGGGCAGGTGGAGCAGGTTGCCTTGCGAAAGCACTGGGTTAATAGTCAGCTGATTGAGGGCTTGATAGCACTGCCTGCAGGACCAGTGCAAGGGAAGGTGCTGACACACACGGGGAGGGTTGGCAGTGCAGGATGTGCCTGTGAAATCCCGTCAGTAATTGTCACTTGAGAGGGTGGTGGGTGTGAAGTCCACACAAATGAGTAACTTTGCATATGAAAGTTAACATGAGAACATATGTGAGCAAGACACACTTAACCTGTGATTTGTTCAAGTAACTGCATTGAGAGCCCCTCAGAGTAATAGTACTTAGGACAGAAGAGGTTGTCTGTCATTTAAGTGGAGTTTCTCAATGTATATTTTCATTTAATTTTACTTTTGGAAGTATGCATGGAGGTACTTAGCAAGCTGACTAGAGCTTATATATGTTAGAAAAAAAATGTTCTGTGACAGTTATTCGAAGGTAAGGTTTAACAGCAAACTTTGTGTATACCCAAGTGTACAATTTTGTACATCTGATTTTAAACTATACTTTGTTGCATTAAAAAAAAATAATTGTTCTTAGGAATTTTGAAAGATTGCTTAAGAAAGATTTAAAGTGAGACACGTCATTATCAAAGTGATGTAAAAAATCAAGACATATTGACATTAATCTCTTTACTGCCTACAGGAACAATCTAGGTTTGTTTATGGAAATTCTTTTTGTAAGTCTGTAAAGGTACTTCTGTTTGTGCTTTCATTTGCATTCATCCGTGTGAAATGCACATTTTAATTGATTATATAGGCTTATGCAATCTGCCTGCCTGTCTCTGGGATTATTCATGTAAAGTATCAACAGGCCTTTCAGGAGGCAGAAAGGGTCAGTGTGCCACAACTGCTATTGGAAAATACATAGATTTGTTTATCTGCTTTGGAATCAGTTGTCTGACTCAGAGTTCTGTAACATTTCACTGCTCTAGCCACTTAGTTGGGCAATCTGTAGAGATTTATAGTCTCTTAAACTATTAATTTTCTAAGTATTCCACAGATTTTGTAATTATATTGGAGAAGTATTTTTGTTTGTTTCCTCAAATAAATGCTTTTTTCTTTTTCTGTCATTTGGTTTTGGTTTTTAGCTGCAGGACTTCACATGAGTCAAATTGCTGGTCTTGGCATCTCCACGCAGAGAGGAACTTTCATTACATGGCACAAGTATGTACATTGTATTGTTTCAAATGAATTTGTATTCTTTGACATTCATGGACTGGATGGGAGCAGACTGTTGAAACACTGAACTCGGTCAGGTGACAACCTGAAAGTAAAAAATGTCAGTCACTCATGTTCTCTTGTGTTTGCACAGCCACACCTTATGGCTGTTCAGAACAGTTTGTAAGTGTATGGCCTTTTTGTTCTTAATGCTTTGCAAGAGATGAATACATACATGTCTTTTGTTTCGGGTGAGAAGTCTCACACTCCAGATATCTGTTTGCCTATTTACTAATGGCTCTAATCCACCAGGAGGATATGCCTTATTTTAGGAATTGATTTAGTGTTAATTGTCCTGATTGGAAATGGTGAATGATGTTTAATTTTTTGGACAGTCTGTGTTCTCTAATTTTAAAGGGGAAATGTTCAAATACTGTTTTTCAGGAGAACAGGGAAACCATTTCATAATTTCATAAGTTGGCAAGACATAAGAAGTGCTGAACTTGTGGATTCCTGGAATAATTCCCTTATGCTGAAGGTAAAACTGCTAATCTAGATACTGCTTGGACTTATTAGAGCTGTTTATATTTTGGCAAGTAAGGGCAGTATATGGAATACTGGAAGTGTCTTGTTCACATGGTAATGTAACGTTCTGTAGTCTAAAAACATTTAACTGAGCAGTATTAGTATGTAAGACAGTGCCAAGAAAACAATGCAGTATTGATAGCCTGAAGGTAATTAATTATGGGAAAAGACACACGTAGGTCTAATGTGTTGTTACTTTTTAGTCTCTTTGTTACATTAAACTCTTGTGTGTTACTGCTACAACATAGTTTTTGGATGTAGTAGTTCTTGGTTGGCAGTGTTTTGAGCTTTTTGTTTCTTGTTGGTTTTTCTTTTCGTGTACTCTTTGCTCAGATTATCTATAGAAAGTATATTTTATGTTGGACACGGCTTGTGCTTCGTACCTTTAGAAGAGAAAGATTTGCTCCAAGTGGAAAAACAAGTTACTTTTTTTCTAGGTGGAAACTAACTAGCACACTCACAGTAAGAAATTCTTGGGTTTGCCACCTTTCTGTTTTGAAAACTTGATTAATGATTAGCTTTTGCTAAATCTGTTAAGTCACGATTGAATCTGATCTTGTATCAGCACCTTTCATCCTTTGTGTTGTCATCCTTTAAAGATAATTGATCAGAAACCCTTAAAGGGCGAGATTAAAAACCAAGTAACTGTTTTCTTTTGAAACAGGTAATTCATGTTGTTTCCACAGTGCTTCATTTCTTCACTGGGAATGATCGATATTTGGCACCAAGTTTTCTTACTTTTTCAACACAACAGACTTCTATGAAGTTGTCATGGGTTTTTAAAAACATACATGAGGTAAGCTGGAAGGGGAACAAGAGCAGCTTTCTCAGATGATAATAATGGCCAGTCACTTGGAGGTACGCAAGGCCAGGTTGGATGGGGCTTTGAGCAACCGGGTCTAGGGAAAGGTGTCCCTGCCCCTGGCAGAGAGGTTGGAAATAGGTGATCTGTAAGGTCCCTTCCAACCCAAACCATTCCATGATTCTGTGACCGTTGGCTGTAATTGCTTCAGATTTGTCTTGTGGTTCTTCTCCTCAGAAGAATCAGAAAGACTTTATCTGTGTTAATGTTCAAAGCCTGTGTTCCTGAATAGTGACTTTTATTCATACAACTTTTTCCTCTGATTCTGGAAGTGTGTGGTAGTAAAAGAGCTTTCTTCATACATAAGAAACATAATCAAATCACTTTATACCAAGTGATATAATTATACAGTTAATACACTTAGTATTGTACTTTGTTTTAAAGCTGTTTGCATGACAATTTTATTTTCAGTGGGCACTCTTTAACTTTCCACTCTGCATTATTCCAGTGTTTTGCAGTTTCACAAATATTATTGTGTATTATTTACCTTGCATTTTGTTGTGGTGTGAATTGGAAACTGCACATAAAATAAGTTGTGCTGGAATAATCTAACAGACTAATGAGCCCTGAGCTGTTTGTTGCTATACTCATTGTTTTAATCTTTACTATTTTCCTTGTTTCTTCCTATAATATTGATAACTTTACTCATATTTTCATGATGGTAATTTTCAAGTCATTTTCTGAAGAAAGTTATCACCCATTTTCTATCCAGTGTAAGGAAACCCAAAGTCTTTTGAGTTTTGACTGGTGTTTTTTGACCAAAGCTAACTGTTGAGAAAGTCAAGTATAATTTTTCACTGGCCTGTTTTGGTTGGACCTGTTTAAAATGTGAGATGTGGATCTGGAGGATTATAGAATTGAAGGTCATGCAGCTGCTGAATTTTCCATGCAAGATGAACATTCTCCCACATTTTTTCAGGCACTGATCCTTAAAATATGCAACTATCAAACCAAAAAGCTCAGAAGGTCATGGCTCTTGATTAAAGAGCCATGTATTAAGGCATGTTTTGAGAGAATTAGCTTGTATGGTCTGTTTATGAATTCTGTAGTTGTAAACATTATCAGTTTGTGGAAATTAGATTATACACAAGTTTCCCATTTTTAAGGGGAATAAGATCCCAAGAAAAATAAAATTTTGAACTCTTTACAGAAATCATAAACCAGAAAATTTTTTTCTGAGGACATTCTCATTAACCATGAAGAAAATGATAAAAGGAATCAGAAAATATGTTTCTCTTTATTGTACCCAGTTTTAAGTACTTTTTTTTAATGTATTTTTTTTTCCTAGGCTGAAGAAGCTGCCAAAAAAAACAACTGCTGCTTTGGAACAGTTGACACATGGTTACTGTATAGATTGACTAAAGGTGAACACTACAGTTCCTCTTAAATATCAGTAAAATGCACTGGAATCTAAGAAATATTGTTCATGACTTGTCATTTGTATATCCTGGAATTCAAGTAGTTGTCTTTGAAATTTGTGCTTTTTTATAATTGATAAATATTTTAATGCATTTCCTGTAAAAAAACCAAACCAACAAACCCCCAAACAACTTCTGAATTAAATATTCATTGGGCCCTGCTGGGAAGGGAAATAATTATTCAGTGTAATCTACCTTCTAAGAATATAAGATTTAAAGAGGACTAACAGAACTAATTGGTGTTGGTTGAAGAAAAGTACCCATGACAGCAAAAAGCCAAACAATTGTTACAAATGTGGAAGAATTAGAAGTTTCTGTCCCGAGGGCTAATGCCTGAGCAGTCAGATTGACTGGGAGTGCTGCCGTCGGTGTGGTGTGAGTTGGCTCTTCCAGCCAGGTTCCTGAGGGGAAACGGGGTAATTAGTGCTCATTATAGTGAGCGGCACATGCAGTCTCTCTGCTCACGGTATCATTGTGATTTTGCTCATCCACACTCAGTTTATATTTCATGGGAGCCAATGAGATGTTTAAAGGAAACTCTTAAATGTCTGGGTATCTAAAAGTCTTACTTTGTTCTCTGTTTTTCATGGTAGGTTCTGTGTATGCTACAGATTACTCAAATGCCAGTTCTACAGGCATTTTTGAACCCTTTACGGTATGTGCTCTGCTGAAAAAGTGTTGTTGCTACTTACTGTGCTTCTGGGAGGATTGCTGATGTTTTTACTTTCTCCATTTTATTTCAGAAATGTTGGAGCCCCATTTTGTGTAATCTACTTTCTATTCCAATGTCTGTTTATCCACCAGTGAAAGACACAAGGTAACTATGAAGTCATAATTAAGAGAATATGATAATTGTTAAATTAATTGCCATTATAAAAATACTACATAATCTGCACAGGCCAAGTAATTTGCAGGTACACAAAAGTATTTGCATATGCAATTATACTTTGTGTTTAAATACATGAACTCCAAAACTTTATTTTTACTATCAGTGTTTCTTAAAGTGACTGTTTAATGTTTTCTTTAAAATAAATCAGTAGCATCACCTTTCATGTCTGATGCAGACCCAGGCCTCATGTACCTAGATTTCATTTTAGCAAGAAGTTCAATTTAGTATTGTGATGTTTCTCCATAACATTTGTTTTAAGCTTCAACTTTGGATCAGTTGACCCTGAAATATTTGGGGTACCTATTCCAATAATGGCAATGGTGAGTGAAAATATTTTCTTACTTAAATCTGTATATTTGTACCTATACTCTATTTATCTGGCTTCGATTTAGTACTTGCTTAAGTATTCTCTAGTCCTTCTCTATGGCTTAACTGCAGTAGAATTGGTTGTTGACTTTTTCTCCAAAAACACAGTTTACACCCTTAGGGGAAAAGGAGAAGAGAGGAATGGGGAGGGATTTCTAAAGGTTGAGGTCCATTAAAGCTGGGTAACCAAATGGTTAAGCACTGAATGTAGGACTCTGAGCTCTGGTAAAGTGTGTCTCTGGCTTAAAATCAGTTCTTCTGTACAAAGTTGTGTAACAGAGTCTGTTCTGGCTTGACTTCAATAAGATTCTGCCCAAATGTAAGAGTATTTGTTACTAGATCCACTTGTGGTACGTTTTATCTCTTTTTAGTTCTTTCACTAAAAATAAGGGGTAAATAACATGTTCTTGCCTCAGTAGTTAGAATTCGGATAAGAAAAACCCATTATTTTTCTAAAGTTAGGACTTGCAGCAAAATCTTGAATTGAGCTAAATGAAAAAACTGTCACCTAGCTAATTTGAATTTCTGCTATTTTTAAAGAACTGTAGCCTAAATTTATCTGTAAATTTCCTGTTTCACCAAGGCAAAAGCATAAGTTAATACATTTAATAACCATCATCATTGTTGAAAAATTGAGCATGGAATAATTTGGTAGAGGACAAGTATCAGGGGAAAAGGAAGACAAGACCTCAAAACTTCAGCTTTCTATTTGGAGAAAGAGAAATTCAAGCCAAGCTACTCTTTTGTGCTCCTTGGGATTGCAAATGCCCCATTTATCCCTGTCAAATATTAAAACATAAAATGTTTCTTTTGTTTCCATAACATTTTTCAGTGTTGCAAGCAGTGCTGCTGGCATTCCTGTTGTGTCCAAACTTGGTGTAATTTGAAGCTACTGATAAGTCTGACTGTTAGAATGGCCTGCAGATACTTAAGAAACTGTATATGAATCCCCTCTGAATGCTCAATTCCTTTTAGAATGGTTACTTGTATTAAGAACTCTGAACCATTTGCAGTGATAATTTAAAGCCCAACAGCATTGCAGGTTGGTGGTTGACAGCTAACTTGTCACATTGTTTTTGTTGGCCTGGCAGGTAGCTGATCAGCAGGCAGCTATGTTTGGAGAATGCTGCTTCCACCCAGGAGATGTTAAACTGACAATGGGAACAGGTGGTTTCTGGAATGTGAATACTGGAGAGCATCTCTTTGCATCACAGAGAAGTAAGATAGTAAAGTTTTGGTTTTAGAGTATTTCATTCTTTCAGCTTGATAGCTGTCAATGATGAGAGTACACAAAGGAATAAAACAGGGCTATGCTTTTTCTTCTGTCTTTAACTGTAGAAAACCAGCTTGGGAGTGCTGTCATATTTTTAAAGAGTTATCAATTACGGGAAGTCTACAACATAAAGCGGGATGGGTGGGGCTGGGAAGGAGGACAGCAGTGTGCTAAGACTACTTTTGCCAGCTCAAGTCTTGAAGGACCTTGGCAAATACATGAGGTGTGTCAGAACTGAATAGCATAGTCATTGAATTCCTTATAATGCAAGTTATGTTTAGGCTAATTAATCATGTCATTAGGAAGTCATACATATGCAGTCTGTGGAAGTGTAAGAGCAAAAAACATGCTGTAAGGTTTTTCCATTCTGTTTTGTTTTAAGAAAATACTTGGCTATTGTGATCTGATAGGAGTTAAAATCTTCTAAGGCAGTGCTGTGAAACTTTTACTTCTTTAGGCTGTTACTTTTGCTACAGTGATTTTCCTTGTGTCTTTGGCTGTCATGGGGTACGGTTAGTAGGACAAGTACCTGGCTTTCTCAGTGCCCTGGGCATGAAGTGTACTGTGTTCAATCTTTAAAGCTGACATATGTATTTAAGACTGCAAGATGAATCCCTGTGCATCCTTGTGCAAGCTCTTCATTAGCTGCTGATCTAGTTTCTGGTCTATGTTTAGCTACTATACATGACAGTTAAAAAAAAAAGAAAATAAATAGTTGCTTCAAGAACAGCACTTCTCACAATTTGGTGATGGGGTCACGTTGTGTAGATATAAAAGCTGTCCCTCTGGCAATCTGATAGTTCTTAGTAACTCTGATGATGCTGAGTGGATCCATTCCTGGAGGCAGGATTACCTTGCACTACTGGAGACTCTGATGAGAGTGTCTCCAGGAAGGCCACCTGATGGATGGATTTCTCCGTCCCTAAATAGTTGCCTTTCTTTAGGAATTTTGGCTTAATTAATTTTTTGTTCTTTTTTCTTTACCTGTGGCTTCACCTTTGGTGAAAAATAAAGATTGTAAGGCACCTGCACCGATGATCTGGAGATATCTGTATCCCTTTTTCCCTTTCAAGAGACAAATACAAACTTTAATCTAAATAGGTGCTGCTGGTTGGTTTATATTGTAAGCACTAGATTGCCTCCAGCACTAACCAAATTTCTGGAACTGCGTTAGTACTGCCATGCAGCTCTCTTGGACACAGGCAAGCAAACTGGAGATGATTGTGTGAGGAACACATATGAAGCTGTTGTTGCAGTGGCCACTGAATGCTCAGACTCTTACTGAGTGACCTGGAAAGCCCCTTGTCCAGCTGCAGTGCTGGAGGACATCTACTGTCCAGCTGCATCACCAAGTCTTTCTGTTTTAGCATTAAAAGCAGGACCCCTCTGCAGTGTTCTTATTCCTACAGATACCAAATGAGAAGGTCTCTGTGTTCACAGTAGTTCTAAGTAGTCTCAATTTCATTGTTAAGGTTTCAAGATATCAGGTGAGTAGGAAAAGGAGAGCAAATTGTCAGGTTTACCCTTATTATTGGCTGTTTATTCCTAATGTAATAGTACCTTCCAGAGACAGCTCTTTGAAAGACACTGCCCTGTGTTTTCATGTAAACTAAGGGCCTGCTCTATCTGCTAAGTGTCTGTCTCTGCCTTTCTTGTGAGAGAAAGGGGGAAAAAAATCCCAAGCCATTGACATTTTCTTTGAGTCTCTGCAGAGCAAAACTCTTTGGTGGAAATCCCATCATGTAAACCCCACAAGTGCTGACTTTTGTAGTTCTAGGCAAAGTATGTCACCAGGTATTTTTACTGAGTTTGAGTGTTTCTTTTGTTATTCATGTTAGGCAAACATACAGGTAAAATTGCAATAGTTAACTGACAGTGGCCTTTGTTGGTGACAAGAATGGCCAAACAGTGAAACTTGTTTTCTTTTTTTGCCTTCTGTGAGGAAGCATTAGATATTAAAAAAGGGATTTAAAAGTATATCACTTTCATCTTCTTATGAGAATAAGATATATGCTCTAAGTTTGTGTTGCTCTTTTTGTGTATATATATCTGTTTCAGTGTTTGTGTTTCCCATCTGAAAACCCAGCCTTCACATTTTATGTTTTGGGGAGGAAAAATAAATCTGATTTTAGAATCCTTTGGGGAAAATTGCATGAGCTTAAATAGGAAAACACTGATAAATTTTTAGGTATGCACAATCTCTTATCATATAGAAAATAAAAGTGCTGATAGCTCTTCAGTTTCAAGGGGGCTACCTTGTAATTTGATAGTGATTTTTTTGGTTTTAGGTTGTCTTTGGTCTAACAACCTGTTGGTCACGTCTCTTGTAATCCCATCACTAAACTTTCAAATAATATACTTAACTTTTATTGGTGACCGTTTTTTTTTTAGCTTCAATTCTGCAAGGGAATCAAATAATTTTGTTGGATTGGGTTTTTTTGTTTTTTGTTTGGTTGGGTTTTTTTGTTGGGGTTATTGTGGGGAATGCTTGTATGTGTTTTTCTGGAAACGTTTAATTTAACTAAGTGGTTTTCTCTCATGGAAAATAATGCAGATCTTTATCCACTGATTGGTTGGAAGATTGGGAAAGAAGTTGTTTACTTAACTGAAGGTGCTATATCGGACATTGGCACTGCCATAAAGTGGGCTCAGGATATAGGTAAGCTCTTTAATGATATAGAGGCTCAAATATATAACTGCCTAAGAAACTTTTTTTATGGATTCATAGTTATGTTACTGGACTTGGTTTTATTATTATTTCTTATTCCACGCTTTGGACAGCAGCAGTGCAGTGCCTTCTTAGTAGGTGCTGTGATGAATGTGTTTGCTGAAGGAGTTTGGTTTGTACAGTCATCTCCTCCTCAGTCTGCCTCAGAGCCTCCTGCCTATGGAGGCTTTCATTTCCCTGAAACATTTTACTCCTCCCTGGCTTTCTCTTGAGCACAACATAAGCACTTGCTCAACATTTTTGAAGGTCTCTAGCTACACATCTCAGAGTTAATAACAGGCTGGATTTATAGAAAGATAACGTGGAGGACTTCTCAAGTAATGGTGCTGTCAGTGTTGCTTCACACAGAAGCAGTGTGCCTGTTGCCTGGTATTATTGTGTAATGAAAGGTTTTGCATTCCAGTTTAATGAAAGACTGGGAAAATACTAGCTCTGTAGTACCTGATGTTCAAAACCACTGATTGTTTATAGGACAACTGTTCGGAGTGTTCTAATTAGAAATTTACTTGGCTTACTTGGAAATTTAGTACATTTTTACTAGGATTAAAAAAAAGGGTTGTCTGGCAAAGATTTTCCTGAAGTGTAGCTCACCACAAAATTCCACATTTCTTGAAGCTCAGCTTTTGGTGCATATGTGCCTTTATGTACTCTGGTGTGTCCCCTTAAGGGTTAAGTGTGACTCAGCTTGGTCTTCAGCTCTTCATCATCCAACATTTGACTCAGCCTAGAGTTACAGCCATGAGACTTTTGAGGAAATAATTCAGTACACAGTTCAGTGCTGTAGACTCAGCTATCATTGGTACCTTTATAAGCTTGCTACTTCAGATTTCATAATTAAAATGGATACTTATCCATATCAAACTTATCATACTTAAAATGGATTTTATTGGTATATGCACAAATATGAAGGATTTTTAGCTCGTCAATAGTAAAATGGTCATGACCTACAGTTGCTACCACAGGAAAACTAAAAAGGAAAGTTTTGGAGGCAGAGTGAAAAAAGGCATGCTGCTTTAAACTCTGTAACAAGTAAGGCCATTATTTTCTGAAAATATTGCAGAAAAGCAGAATTCAGAAACTTTTATCAGCTTTAGAGAATGGTAAAACTTTTGCTCTACAGAAGGAATTGGGCCAAAACACCAGGTAAGCTAAATGGTCTAAATAAGGGTGGTGAGGCTCAGCATGGATGAAGATGAGACATAACAGTGGTAAAGTTTTGGAAAGAGGACTTTCTGCAGCAAGGCAAACTTAGTTTAATGGACTTCTTTTAGCGGGATCATATCACTTGTAAGAATTTTGAAGAAGTAGTATGTGGAATGTCAACATGAAGTCAATCTTAATTTTTTGATTTTCTGTCCTGGTGTAGAACTACTATATATATAATTCAGTAATAGCAAACACAATAAGAAGGAAAAGGTGTGATATGGGCTTATTAGTCTGAGCACAGTAGACTCCAAAGTTTTCAAACAAATTCCTGAAGGCTACAAAGGTAAATTGAAACTCCTCATAAGTTACCAAGATTGATTTTCAAAGGTAAGTTGAGCTAGATTAACGTAACTTACCTTTAATAGGAGAATTCACTTTTTTTTAGACAAGAAAAAGCAATAGCTCTCATGTACAGGAGACCTCTGGTCTTCTGTAAAAACATGTTATGTGGCCACATAAAGACACTGTTAGTTAAATTACAAAGATTGGTGTTGGGACAAGAACTGAATGTGGGTGAAGAACAAGCTAAAGAGGAATGTCTGCAGAGCTATAAAAGGAGACATCTGGCTGGACAGAGAATAAAAGTAGGTCTATCCAAGAGGTGAGACTGTGGTGAGAGGTGATTACCTTATTTATGTCAGTCACTTGTAAAGATACTAAAGGTACTGATAAAATACGGGTATTAAGGACTCTCTCTGTAGGTGTTTGGTAGTTGGGCTGACAATAAGAACATCCTTTTGAGGAAAAAACCATATGTTATGAATTTAAGGTTTTAGCTCTCTTAGGGTGCCATTGTTATCAATCTCACTTCCCGATTAGGTCTATTCAGAAATGTAATGACCTCTTAGAGCATGTGAAGATTAAAAGGATACAGACAAGAGATATGAGGATCCTTTTGAGATAGCCTTCATCTGAATAGTTTGGGGGTTTTAGTGTCCCTGATGAAATAGAGAAGTGATCATTTCCCTTAGAACATGTAGTGAGAATATTACAAAAGGCAATAGTTGAACTCTAGGATTTTGTCTCCTAGCAAGACAAAATGAAGGCATTGAAGTCACTATAGTAAAAGCATACAACTTGTGCATCCTTACAGATCTTTTCAGCAATGTGGATGAAACAGCCAAAATGGCACGGAGCGTTGTTGATTCTCAAGGCGTTTGTTTTGTTCCAGGCTTTCAGGTAAAATTATTAATATAATCAAAAATATAGTTTTGATAACCCAATTAAAATTTCAATTAGTTCATGTTTAAATGTAATAATTTACATCCTATCGCAGTATTTATTCTGTGCTACTCAGGTTCTTACTGTCTGTCACTCAGCACAATGTATGAAGACTCTTGTCATATCAGAGTGCTTAAACCCCCTCCCACACTTGAGAAAAACCCTACCAAATAGGAAAATGAGTGGAGGACATAGAAACTATGTTATTTGTGCCCAGTAACACAGGCAGTGCCTGCAGAGACAGAAACTGATTCCACAGCTTTGCTGCCTCCTGCAGAGCCTTTACTGAGACAATACTTCTGAGCACTGTTCTAAAATAATTCATTTTATTCTGCCTTTTGTCAAGATGTACGTTGCAATTTATCAGAATATTTGCAAATACTTCAGTCTCAGCAAGATTGCATGTTATGGAAAATGAAGATAATATCTATCCACTTCTTGTCGGAATGATCAAACTCAGCATGATAGACATGAGTAATTGATTGGTTTGAGTGTATACCAGCTCATCTCTGTGTGTTTCTGAAAGTTTTCTGAGTGTTTTTTGAATCTTCATTTGTTTACCATACTCATTTTGATAATTCCCATGACTAGTGCTTTTTTTCTGAAAAAAATCAACATCTTTAACCTTCCTTTTGTGTAAGTCCTAACGGAACAAAGCAAAGAGGAATTTCATTTCTTCTCCAGGCAGCCCTTTTCCCTGCTCTCAAACAGCTACCCTGGGCCCTGGAGGTGTAGAGCTTGATTGTGCTAAGGTGCCTCCATTTAGCATTACTGTAACTGTGCTAGGAACAAACAAGTGCTGAGCCAAGCTAAATTCCTGTATTTGCAGACAGGAATCCTGAGGTAGACAAATGTTAGTCTCAATATTTTCTGAACCTTTATTTCTGTTAATATTCAAGCTGTAGAGATATTGGCAAAATTTCTTTTTTGTTTGTATGGTTTTGTTTTACTTTGTGCCTTTGTCTCTCCCTTGCTTTCTTGGCCTTGTCTCCATAGGGAACCCCAGCTGGCTTCCCAACTAACGCTGATTCAGTCTCTTTTCCCCTAATTCTAGTATTCCCAGTCCAAATTTAGAAGCTGTACTTAGAAAACTCAATGGGTTTCTCTTTAACTGTGGCATCTAGTAGCCACTAACAGTATCCACCAGTGTGGGTTTCTTTGCTTTTTAAAACCCCTGCTTATTGCAGTGGACTGTGCTGAGGGAGTAGACTCAGTGACAGAATGTGTGTCGATTTAGAAACTGAGGGGATTACATGGGATGGAAAGGGACGTGAACAGAGTTGAACACTTCTGGGCCTGTAATGTGTCTGTGTAGCTCCACGTGGCTGGATGCTAACACAAATTGATTCTATTTAGAATAGAATAGAATCTTGGCCCCCAGAGTGACATCCTTTAGGGAGGGGTCTTAGGAAGCTCATGTGGTCATTTCGCACACTAAGTAAAATGTTTTTCTACTGATCCATAATAAGGCAATAAGAACAAGTCTTTTTCTTGCTGGATTCTACTGCTGTAGTGCAGTACACAGAGAGGAACATCATAGTGAAATTGTATTTGAAATTGAGTGAATATTTGCATTAATAATTTTTTTTCCTTTTACTCATTCTGTTAGAAACAGAACTTCAGGCTTCACATGCTGTGGTTAATAGTAACACCAAGAATGTAGGGCTCTTCACTGGGCTGTGTGCATGGTTGTGCATGCTACTTTCCTCTTTTTTTCTTTAATGATTGATTCTTTATAGACACCCTTATGTAGAATATGAGTTCATGTTTTTTAGTTTATTGTCTTGTACATGAAAATCTGTAAATTTGGAAGCCATGGAATCCTTATTGCATTACTGGACTAGTGATTCCATTCTTGGAGTTTTAAGGGTGCTTCTATGTGGAAACAAAAAGAATATTTTCTTTTAATGCAAAAGTTTTTTCTGTTTAGGAACTTCTCACAATGCCAGTTTTCTTTTTGGGCATGCGTACCTATCTGTACACTGGTGTTTGAGAGTTTTTTAGCCTATGATAGCATTTTCTTATATCTATAAATATGTGTGTATGTATTTTATAAGCATGAAAGTCAAAGTTCTGGTGTTGTCATAATTGATACTTAGCACAATACAACTGGAAAGGATTGTTTCAGTTGAAAATTTACTGCCTGCAGCAAAAATAGGATTTAACTTTGTCACAAACCAGGTGTGCATCAGCAATATTTTATTTTGTGATAATCAGTGGAGTGGAGGGGTGGAAACTCAGTTTGCACTCCTCTGGTCCTGTAAAAACAAGACAACTTAGAATTTGAGGTGTACTGTGTTTATCAGTGTCACTGATAACAGGCTGTAGTATACATTAATAAAAAGTATTACGATCCTTCTCAATGTTACTTTTGAAAATCAATTCATCTTTTAGTAGTTCAGGAAGGGGTGTGTGTGAAATCTTGTTAGAGAAGAGCAATACTGGAGTGCCCTAGACACTTAAAGTGTGCACTGTATGTATTTTAAAGAGAAATCATATGGATTAGTCTTGCTTAGTATGTCAGATTTGGAGTAAGTCACTTAAACCTTTTGCTGTTGCAAGAAGCTATTTAAACTGTTCACTGAGTTAGCTACAATGAGACTATATTCCTCTTACATGTTGTTTTCAATTTTCTTCTCTCTATGCTGCCTGTAATTGTCGTAAGTTATTTTTTTTTTCTTACTCTTTGGCTCTTCTCAAAAGCCTACAAATACAATTCACTGAACTCATGGTGACATCTTATCTGCAGGCTTCTGTGGATGACCCATATTTATGTGCCTCTTTTGTGGGGCTGAAGCCTTCCACTACCAGAAACCATCTTGTACGAGCTATATTGGAATCTGTAGCTTTCAGGTACTGTTTGCTTAATTTTCTGGCTTACATTTTCTTATGTTTGCTTTTATTGAGATCAGCAGCCTTAAATGGCAGCAGTTCTGACAGAACTGAGGCCTTGTATTTTATTGCCTTGTATTTCATTTTCTGACTATGTAGATACTGAAAACACTTTATGGAATATATAATGCTTAATTCAACTAATTATTTTTTTTAAAGAAATAAACTGCTTTTTGATATCATTGTGAAGAAGGTGCACCTTCCTCTTCAAACTATTCGGTAAGTTCTGTGTAACTTTTAAATTTGATATTGATTTTAAATAGGTGTGAACTTTATTATGCATTTTATGTTACTGTAACATTCTGTTGTTGAGAAATAGATGATTCCCAAGTCAAACGTTAATGTAGCTTAGACAGCAGTAGGGTCTCCCCAGACCTATTGGCATTGGTGGTTGTCAGTAGGTGAGTAATGAATTGCTCTAATTATTAAAACCATAACTAAAAAGAAGGCAAATGCCTATTTTCAGGTAGCACTAGTGTGCATATGCAATGCCTACCCCAAAGGTCATTCTGCCCTTTGACATCATTCTTTCGTACTGCTGTTTTTGGTGCTGGGTCTTTCACATGCTATTTTTCTGAAGACCTCGGTTAAAACTGGTTCTATTTGTGAGAGAAAGAGGGAGCATATTTTTACAGTTCAATTATTAAGACATTGGTTTTGCTTTAATCCTTGAAGAAGCAGATCGGCTTTAGTGAGGCAACTGTGAATAGGCTTTCACACACCTGAGGAAAATGTAACTGAATTATATATTCCTGGAAGACGATGTTTCACACTTTAGTAGGTACTTCCTTTGAACACACCATCTGTCAGAGCCTCCAGCCCTCTGAGACTCAGAAAGCTCTTCAACAAAATTGCTCCTTCGGGCAGCCAGGGGTCAGCATGGCACTGTGGTCATGAACAGGCGAGCCTTCCTATCCCTCCTGTGCCTCGGCAAAGGAAGAAACACTGGCAGGCCCGTACACAAAAATCACTCTTAAGTGGTGGAGGAAAAGTGAGAGTACAACGTGGGAGGAGGTAAAAGTTTCTGTTTTCCATCGTGTACTGGAACAGAGTAGGCAAAGGTGAAGAAACAGCCAGACTTGGGAGTTTAATGAAGATGGCAAGTATCAGAATTTTTGATTACTTAGGGAACTTTTTTATACAGAAAATTGCAACCAAAATTTGAGAAGTCACATTATGAATGCAATCTGAAAACTGGGAAGTGTGGAAGTACAGCCTAGGGAACATTAGAATTCTGATCTCATTTACGTTGTGATGTAAATTTTCAGTTGTATGATCATGTTCTTCTTCATTCATTGGTATAAAATTGCTCTTTCATATAGTGACTGTAATAGTTAACTAGCATCAGTGGCAATTCCACTTGGGTTAAGCATTAAAAGATAATGAGATAAACTCCACAGTGTTTGCAGTTGAATGGTAAACTGTTTTCCCATCCTTTTGTCTGCACATTTTCAGTATTTGTCAATTACTTTTGATTTTTTTTATGTTGCTTTTATCCCATAAATACTTTGATTCGCTTTTTGGCTGTTGTCCTGTATCCCTTGTTCCTTCCTGGTCTCTGGCTCTTACAAGCTCTTACCAAATTGTTGTTTTCATTAGTCCTCTGCTTTCCTATTACTTCCCTTTGCTTGTCTCAACACCATCAAGGAAAACACAGAGAAAGAACCCTCAGCTTTAGTCCACATGTCCTCTGCTGTAAGTCTGCAGGAGCCTTTACAGGGTGATCCTGGTGGTCCCTGGAGTCCTGCAAAGTCACCTATTTACTTGTTCTGTGAAATAGCACATTCCTGCTCAAACAGCACATAGGAACTTGGAACTAGCAGAAGTACAGATTGAACCTTCAAAATATCTAGCAGCAAAATTTAGCTAAATGCAAAACTGAGTATTTGGAAAATTTAATATTTTAATAGCATAAAAGATTTCATCTGGCATATTTGAATGGATGATTTTTAAGCAATTAGTAAGTTTTATTCCACAACACTTTCTGTAGCAATAAACAGGAGAGGTCTTTGCTGCACCACATTTGATAAAGCAACAGCTCCATACCTGATTCATATTGGAGTCCAAGAGCATAATGAAACAATCTATGCCACTTCAAAGATTGCCTTTTGTTGCAGTTATTTTTGTTTGCAAGTGTGATTACTTTGCACTCTCAGATGATTAAAGATCAGCATTGATAAGTTCTAGTTTACTTCATTAAACTGGTCTCCAACATGATGCAATTAGGTAGATAGATGGATAGATGGAAGCCTCATTCTGAGCTTCCTCATAAAATGAAACAACTGTGAAGGCATTTTTAGCTGACTAGTACAAAGATTTGGTTTGTGGGTCTCGGCTGCAAATCTCTGCAAGACTCTACTCCACCTTGGGTGCCTCCTGCTCAGCGTGGGCTTCTCCCTCCGTGGGTCTCGGCTGCAAATCTTTGCCGGACCTCCACTCCATCTTGGTGCTTCCCACGAGAAGCAACAGCTTCTTTCATGCATCCCTCTGCTCCAACAGGGGGGTCTTTGTACCCCAATGGATCCCATGGGCTTTGAGGGGACAACTCGTAATCACCATGGTCATCACCACGTATTCAGGGAATAATTTTAAGTCCCCTCCCTGATCCGTGGGGTCCCTCCCCCTCCTTCTCTTCTCCTCCTGCACTGACCTTGATGTCTGCTTTGCGATGTTGTAAGGAAACATCACATTTTACAAAAAGTAAGGAAAGGGGTACTTTTCCAGATCTGAGAATACCTGAAAGGGTTTGTTTAGTGTAATGGTTTTGACTACTGTCATATTGTGGTGGTAACTATGTAAAGGTTCTGTTATAAACCCTAACATTTCAGCCAAGGTGATGCATGGTTTTAAAAGATGGAGCTTTCAGAGCTTTTGATAGTGTCCTGTGTCCCTGTCTGTCTACCATTCCTCCCCCAGTTTAAACATTTCTTTTTTTTTTCTTGGCACTTTGTTCTGGCCTCTAAATTTACCCACAAAGTGGAAATGTATTTGTGCATGAGTGACAGGAAGATTCATGCACAGGTGTGAAAAACCAAAAGTTGTCTTCTGAAATGCCAGCAAATAAGCATTTGAACTTACCACATTTTTCTATTTCTTCCCTTCTCCCTATAGAGCTGATGGAGGTGTCAGTAATAATAGTTTTGTTATGCAGATGACTTCAGATTTAATCAGTAAGAAAATAGAGAAACCTGCAAATGCAGAAATGTCTAGTCTTGGTGCTGCTTTTCTGGCAGGCCTTGCTTCAGGTATGTAGACATTAAAAGGGTTTTTGTTTCTCCCTTTATAATGCAAGTTTGTAAATACGAAGAGAAAAAAAACCCTAGACCAAAAAGGGTATAACTTCAAATAATTGTAAAAACTCCCCAAAGAATTACTTTACCCATTTTTGTGGAAATCCAAGGTAAGTAGTGTTTGTTTCTCTCTATAGTACAATTAGAAGGATGTACTGCTGGAGGAGAAAGAGGTGAACCCTGTCTTTGCTGCCTCCTCTTTCTGGACCCAGGCTCTCCACATCCATTCCCATATTTATGCTGGGTGGGGATGGACCATGTGGCAAGGGAGCCACTGCACTTACCTGCAGCCATATCACTGCTGCTGGACCTGGGCCTTGTCATCTGTGAGCGGAGCCTTTATTCTTTAAGGTGTTCACAGAAATGGAAGTACAAAATAAACTATTAAAAGAAAAAACAGCTCTACTCACACAGAATTGTTTTATGTCATTAACCAGATTTAAAACTAAAACTGTCGATGGTTTTGCTGAATATGCACCTACAAAATTTGTTTTCATTAAATTGCTTTGATATGTAAATAACACAAATGGAAGATAAAAACTGTATGTTGGGTAAGACTTATTCAGCAATGGAAAGCGTAAGAAAGCTGGGGCCCTTGACAGGCAAGAATCATTTAATAACATAAATCAATCTGAATCTTTAACACCAGCTGTTTTCTGCCATTTATGCAAATTTTAAGACAGTAGGAAAGCAGCTAATCTTGCTTTTTGTGGCCCTTCTTCATTGAGAAGGACCTGCAGCCGAAAGCACTTTTTGGATGAAACCTCAGGGAACTTCAGTGTACCAGAGCTGTTCCTTGGAAACCATCCCAGTTAAGCAGATGTGTTGTCAGGATTCCAAACAAGTGGATCCTATTGGAAAGGATTTTCACAATGTTAAAAATATGCTTCCTTCTGAGAAAGTTGTTGGTTGAGTAAAGAAAAGCTGTCATGATTTCTTACTGTGTTTCTGCTTTGGATCTCTTGGAAGTAGATTAAAACAACTCAAAAATAACATATTTGCAGTTGAGCTGGGCAATGAATTTTCTGTTCATAGGGTTTTGGACAGACAAGGAACAACTAAAGAAGCTAAGGAGAATAGAAGCAGTGTTTGAGCCCCAAAAGGACTCAGAGGAATACAGACCTGCTATGGATACCTGGCTACAAGCAATGGAACACTCTCTGCACCAGTAGAAATTGGCATTTTAATTAGAGAAGAATTAAGATGTTTTAATTCATATTTATAGCATCTTGACACTAACAGGGCAGTGAAAACTGTAACTGAAATTTGTAATGGTATATGTGTATATGAGTTAAGTGGTACTTCAGTACCAGTCCCTGCTGCTGGATTACTTACCACACTGTAATGACCCTTCCCATCATCCCTGTGACAGCTGTGGTCCAGCTGCAGCATTTGTGTCCCTTCCGTGACCTCCTCCGGGTGGCCCAGCTGCTGGAATCCTACCATGTAACTGCACAGGGGGTGTTCTTCCTATGATGGGCTTTCTACCGAGGAACTCACCTCCCTTTGGATCTTTAAAATCTTTGGTATGCTAATCATCAAGGAAGGGTAAAAGGCTCATACACTCCCCTAGGCATTGCTAAGAAACTTAAAACGATTGTTGGGGGTGGGTTGTGATGAACTCTGTTGTGTACAAAGACATTGGGAGTAGCCTGTTACCAACTTTCGGTTGACTTTCTAAGAAAAAATTTGGCCCACCTCTGTGATGAAACTTCTATGCACTAAATTAAGATGAAATACAAAAGCAAATAGCCTTTCAGCACTCCATTAAAAAAAAAAAATCCAGTATTTTTGTAGCGTTTAAATTTTTGAAAATTTTATAATGACCAAAAGGAATCTTATCCAGCATAGCAACACAAATACATTAAAAGTAGTTCCAGGTATGCTATCTAACTTGTAAAAATCTGTACTATTAGTATTTTCAAGCCCATTCTTAAATCCTATTATTAATAGCTAAAAGGGAGTCAAAAGTCTATTTTTTAAGCTATAAATTACTTTTGTATTTTTTAAATAAATACATTATAATTAAAGAAATGTGTAGCTAATTATTACGTATTTGCTTATCACCACTCTTAAATTATTGTAATTTTCTCAGGAGTATGTGTAAATCACCTCCAGAAATTTAAAATTATTAAACATTTTCATTTCAGAATAATATCATGTTCAGGCTGTGGGTGTTTGTATTCCACAGACACTGGAGACAAGAAATGTGTATAGATTTAACATATATGTGGGAATTGTGTGGCATGAAAACTACCTCTAATGCTGGAGGGATCTCACTACTACTGGTTTAATTGTTGCATATCAAGAGATCAGGCTAATAAAACAGTCTTCAGAGAGTTAACATGTTGAGCAGACATACGAATTTCCTTACATAACTAAGAAAAAAATCGTTAGCTATGTTTAAAATCTCACTGTAATGAACTTCGCCAAGATTTTTGAGTACCATTTTATTTTAAGCACTATTTTCTGCTTTCTTATAACAGCTGATTTTATGTAAAATTGATTCAGTTGCTCTCATCTCTTTTTGACAAGAGCATTTAAACTTGCTTTCCTGTGAGGAGAAAGTAAAAAAGGGAAACACTGAGTTGCTCTTTCAGCCAGTTCGCTTCTATTGGTGTAATCTCTGTAGCAAGATCCTTCAGCCAGTGCCACTGTTCCGAAGATCAGGCACAGCACAAGAGGCTCAGCCGTGGAACAGAAGCCTTGTGGAAAAGGGTAAGAACCACTCCTTGCTCTCAGTGGGCCATAGCATAGAGGGGGCTGTTTTGTACTGCTCTGAGCCAGGAAGTACAAAGTTGGGACACCCTCTTGGAACCAACGGGGGTGACAGTCCTGCAGGGTCAGTCAGGGAATGTGGCAGTGCTCTGACCCAGAAGTGGGGCAGTGTGTTAGTGTAAGGCTTTAGAGGGAGTTGGGGCAAGTTCAGCAGGAGAAAAGGAGTGGTGGTGGAGGGGGGAGCCTGTTTTGGGTTAGTGTTTGTATAGGTTATCCCAGCAAGAGTGTGGGCTGGCAAGAAAGTGGTGTCTTGTGAAAGGGGAATAGTGGGGATCTAGGAGGGATCTGCCAAGCCAGGGGGAGCCAGGTGGGGGTCTAAGGCTTGGAGACCAATTATGGGTTCTGGAGAGAGAGATGAGTGCTCCCCACAGGGCAGACTGCTGCAAGTAGCTGCTAAACCCATGCCTTAGCATGTCTAAACAAACCCTCCAGTTCTAAGATGTTTTTCAATGCAGCCCTCATTTTGGGGTAAAGTTTGGGATTTGAGAAAGTTACCTCAGTAGTGTACCCACCCTCATGGGAACTGATCATTTCACCAGCTTCAAACTTAATAGTGTGTGTGTATATATATATGTATAGTTATATAGTTCTTCTGCAGTTTTGCTGTAGAAAACAAATGCAGGAGTGACCTTCCTTCTGTTTCCTTGGTGGTTCAAATGGGTGTTTTCTGTATGTTCATAACCAGTTCTAGTGTCTGGCACAAAAATAGGCCAAGGAACCAGAAGGAGATACACGAAGCCCAAGTGTCTCTGTGGCGGCTGGGTCTGAGCTCAGGTGTTTGTTCAGCTCAGGTAACGCTGCACAGGGCAGTAAAGCCCTGTGGTTGGGTTCCTTTTCCAGGGCCGTGTGCGGGGATGGTGGCTGTGCTGCCCGGGGCACACGGCGGGCTGCACCTCTGTCTGCGCTGTCTCACACAACGCTGAAATATTGGTGGAAGGTCTTCTTACGTGGGGTGGAGGCATTTTGTACAAGGTGAAAAGAAACTAAACCCACAAGGTCAGCAAATTCCTGGGCAAAGGCTAGGTGTTCAGTGGTGAACGAAACATACAGAACTCTGTTTAATGGGTTGAACACCGGTTTTTTACGTTCCTTCCCTTTTTAGTGGACAGGATCAAATACACCATTTAATGTCTGTAAAGCAAGACAAACACAAGTTTGCCATGGCTGGCCTAGTGTTTGTACGGTCTGGAGGCACCTAAAGCACCTAAACCTCGTTTCTGCGTCCCATAAACCTTGTTGTTCTCGGCTCGCCGGGGCTGAGGGGGCTGAGGGAGCGGGGCCGGCCATGCCGGGGGCAGGGCCGGGCCGGGGATGAACTTTGCATCGCCCCGCCACCGTCTGCCAGATAAGCGGCAGGCCTGGCGGCCGCAGACATCCCGGCGCCGCAGGCCGTGTGCAGGCACAGGTGTCTCTCCGCGTTTATTTATTGTTTATTTATCTGCACCGTCCGGGGCAGGTGCGGCCGCCGCGGGGCTCGAACCCGCGGGCCCGGGACCCGCAGGCGCGGGGCAGGCGGCAGGTCCCGGCCGGCCCCGCCCCCCCCGCGCGCCGCGCCGCGGATTGGCGGGCGGCGTGTGTACACACACGGGCTCGGGCCAGTGGCGCGCGCGCGGCGCCTGACGTCACGCGGCGCGGCGGCCAATGGGCGCTGCGGGCCGGCAGACGCCGCCAAGCTTGTGCGGGGGAGCAGCAGCGGCGGCGCGGGGCGGGCCGGGCCGGGCCGGGGGGGCGGCG
>JAWWTY010000010.1:15175735-15261994 GCA_035222235.1 Margarornis squamiger
GTCTCGTCTCCTCAGCGCCGCTGCCTGGGCCCGGCCCGCCGCGCCGCCCGCCTCTCCCTCCTCCTCTGGCCGGGCCTGCGGGTGAGCGAGGGCCGGGAGGCGGGTGTGGGGGCCGGGAGGGAGAGGCGGGAGCAGCGCGGTTGTTGTTCAGCGAGCGGCGGCCGCCGGCCCCTCGGTGGTGCCCACACCGCCCCCGGTGGTGCCCACGCTGCCCCCGGCACCCTCACCGCCCCCGGTGGTGCCCTCACCGCCCCCGGTACCCCCGGTGCCGCCGCTCGCCGGGCGGGCGGGCGCCCCGTGAGGGCCGGAGCCGCTGCCCGGCACCTGCGGGCGGGCCCGGGCGGCGGTGACAGCCGGGGCGCTGCTCCGCGGCGGGAGCGGCCGGGCCGGGCCGGGCCGGGCCGTACGGGCTGTGCGGGGCCAGCGCGGCCCGGCACCCGCACCGGGAGGGACCGGCCGGGCCCCCGCCCTGCCCGCCGTGCCGAAGGCGGGGCCGGGGCGCTCCGACCCGCCGGTGTGGCCGGGAGAGGGTCGGTCCGGCACAACAACAACAACAACAAAACTTCCCCGCCTGCCTCTTCCTGGGAGTTGCAGGCCTGCCCTGGCGCCCGGCTGGAGAGGGCTCCACGGCAGAGGTGAACCGCTGTAAACACCGCCTGCTGGGGCTGCGAACACAAACAATAGGAGGAAAATACGGAATAAGCAAACTTCCTTGAAATGGGGGAGAAAACCGCAGAGGAGAGCGTGCTCCCTCGCTGAGCAAGGGGGGATGCCGAGCTGTGTGTCACAGCCTGCGCTGGCCTCTGGGGAAAGGGCTTTGGGTTTCATTTTCTCTGTAAATTCTTGATTTGAGAGAGAAAATGAGTAGTTTAAATTGGTATGATTTATAATGCTGCGTTAATTTTATTTTTTAAATTACTGCTTGGTGAGTTTTCATAATTTGAAAACCAGTTCAATTATTTGTTTGATTCTCCATTAATACTTCCAAAGCTGACTATTTTTTTTATCAGTTACTATAACTGATGTAACTTAATTTTGCTGACAGAAAATAGCAAAACGTTGGAGGGTGTGTGGTGTAACAAATTGCTACTCGATGCAATATTTGATTAAAAAATAATTTTATGCTAGTAAAAATGAAAACAGAGGAGAAATGGATACATTTTTCGCAGTTTCTTTACCCTTCCCAAATTAACTTCAGTTAATTTGATATTATATATCCTTTTATACTTGATTATATATATCCTTTCGTACACAAGAAATGCATGATCTGTATATGTAGGGCAAAGGCTCATGAGATGACTAGTGCTACTGTACAAATGCTGAGCTGTATTTCACGGCCTGTATGTGTACTAAGAGATGTTTTGTGTGCAGTAAAGTGGTGAATTTCAGGAACTTCTCTTTAAAATAACCTGTAGGGTGCTAAGTACAGTACTTTGAAAAAAATGTGGAAGAGTAAGGAGGTAAGGAAGAGACTTGGCAGAGAGGTGGTTGTAAGAGAGGGGGGAAAGATAAATTCTCCTTCTTTGAAAAGTTTCTTATTGTGAAGTGAGTCTAATGCTTCTAGAAGAGGAAAGAGTAACAGTTCAAATGATTTGGTTCTGTACTAGGTAAAAAATGAAAATTATTAAATATTAACAAGATTGTCTCGTGAGTGAATTTAAGAGTGATCTTATTTCACTGTCAAATTGTTGGGCTTTGTTCTAACCACTTCCTCTTTTACAAAAATCACTATTGCAGCCCAACAAAAAGAACCATTTGACTTGTACTGCATTGATGTAATTAATTTTACAGAGAACACACCAGTGGTAAGAATGCTCTTCATTGCTGCAGAGTGTTCTCACTTTACAGTGATCAGGTACAGTTTTCAGGACAGGATCTTGCCAGCAGCTCTCCAGTGTAAAGGGGATAGGCCAAACAATCCAGCTGGGTGGGTGACGGTCACAATGCTGTTGGCAGAGGGGGTCGGTAGTACAGGAGGATTCTTTATCTTTGTCTGCTCTTGTCTGTGTTGGACGATGCAGGGCCTCTGGATGTATTCTGATCAGTTGTGAGCACCCTTCCAAGGAAGATCTTTCAGTGGCTTTGGCTAAACTCGTTGTTACAGATTTAGCAAAAAAATAGGAACCAAAATTCCAGCAATACATCCTCTTGAAGTGTTTATTATTTTACTTGGCTTAAATGTGCAGACCTTGTCACTGTGCCTTTGAAAGCTGAGTGTGACTCTCTGAAAGCAGTAGAAGAATAACAACTTGTCATGGCAAGGGCAGCTGCTGCAGCCAGACTGTGTAGATGGTAATATTTAAACATCTGCGTCCTAATGTGGAGCAGAATGAGTTCTAGCTATAGCCAGCCTAATTCACTTCTTGGAATTGCATTTCTGCTGATGTACTTCCTTAAAATAGCATTCTTAAGGGTGTCTTTGTTAAGTGACAATTTCTTAAATCGTTTGCTTTTTCTATGTACTTTTGGGTGTAGTGGTTATAAGACTTTCTCCTCTACCTTTTCCACTACATTCACTGGACATGACTCCTAATGAAGCAACAGTGAATCTTAAAATAGGGAAAATAAAACGTCTAGTCTGGTGCAAGGAAATACGCCATTGAATTTTGTGTGTGCAAAGCCAAGAAGCCATGGAATTAGACAGGCTTATCCCAAAACTTTAGGTATTAGGTGAAAAACAACCCCAAAGTCCTGGTGTGGTAGTAGTACATATACTATATCAGAACTGAAAGCATAAATGCCTTTTGTATGATCTGAGAAACTTGGTATATAAGGGGAAATACTATAAAAGGTGCAGGTGTGGTAGGGAGTGACAGTTCTGTAACAACTTCCTGGATTGATTCGTTATGTGTGCTTTGTAACATCCAGTAGTAGAATGAAATTAATTCTTTTTTTCCCCTGTTATTTGATCTGTAGACTACAGCTCTTTTGCAAGAAGCTGAGGTGGTAGTAAGGGATCTTACTTTCATAGTTTCATTACAGGAACTTCTTTGCTCCGTGGTTGATTTCCTGTGTGCAGTGATAGTTTTAAAGGTTTTTACAGACTGTTCAACTTTACTTTTATACTTTTCAATACTTATAAAAATCAATCTAAGAAAATCAAAATGCAGGCCTATGATAATTCAGTTTGAAAGACTACTATGTATGTTAATATATGCTAATAATGTATATACTCATATATTTGCATTAGTAGAAGTGCAGCGTCAGTACAGCTTTTTAGAACATCATACTTCTAGTGAAATACAGAATAGTAATTAAGTGAAAAAGGATGATGTTTGGAAATAATTCTAGACCCAGCTATTCACTTAGTACTGTCGAAGAAACTTTGCCTTTCAGAACACAGTTTGCAAAATTCACAACCTACTGAAACCACTTTTGAAAATATTTGTCTTTACTGAAACCTGTAGAAACTTTTAGACTTTTGCAGCACTACCTTGGTGATAAAATAATGCTTTATCCAGCTCACATCTAGTGTTGGCTGTCACAACAGAGTCTGGAACTAAGCTGGGAAAAGATGAGTGAGTTTGTTAGTATGCTTGGTTGAGAACTGCAACAATTCAGATGTTGGCAGAGTTTCCTTCTTTCTGACTCGATGGTAATCTTTAAAAGAGAAGTAGAAGGCAACTTGATATTGTGAACTTCCCAAATCACTTAAGCATGAATTCTTCAGAGGTATCTTTGAAGGTACTATCCAGAATTGTCATGGCACTGTGATCTTCCTGTTTTACAGTCCTTAGGATATTTGTTAGACTGGCAAGTTTTTCACAAAAGTTCTGAACATGCTGTTAGTTAACATAGCTCCTAGAAATAATGCACTTTATAAAGGTGACATTCCTTTTCTTTTGACTGGTTTCACATTAATTCAGTCAGTGACGTGTGCCCTGACCATCAGGTTTTACACAAAGTGGTAAGAGGACACAGTGACAGTAGTTGAGACTGTACTTCCATTCCTAGATTTTTTCCTAACAGTGAATGAAGTGCCTGTGTCCAAAACATTGAATTTTTGTTAACTTCTATAGACAGAAATCCATTTGCAAATGTAATTCTGGTCTTGCAGCTTAATTTACTTTTTCCTGTGGAGGGTAGGATATGCTCTTCTGTTTGGCAAGTCAGGTTTCTCGTTTCATCAGGTTCCTGTTGCTGCCAGATTTGTCTTGGTTTGGGTGGGAAAACAGATCATTCAGGTCTGTCTTACAGTCTCTTCAGTACTTTTCTTCTGCAGTCTCTCACTAACCTCTGTTGGGTGACTGCAACACCTGGCAGGGTGTATGGGAAGGTTGCTTTGGTAGGAACTCATAATCCATTTCTCCATGGGTGGTGTTCTGTGAGAGTAGGGGAACATTTTCATTTACTGTTCTGTTACTGCAAATTTCAGATGGAGATGTAAGTGAAAAAAAATAAATATGGTCATCTATTCAGAAAGAAATTAGCAGGTTGTGACTGGTACTCGCTGTCTTGAAGGCTGTGAACTTTTAGTGAAGTACAGAGGAATTCTTCAACTTGGTAGCAGCTGTTATAATGATATTTGTGGGCAATAAAATCTTCAAGCAAATGTATCAGTTTTGCTCACTAAGGCTTGTGAATGCCGATGGCTCAACCTATTAAAAGTCACTTGTGAACCGCAGTGGTCATCCAGGTGTTATGGTGGTACCATGCCCAATAACTGGGGGGAGATGAGAAACTGCAGATGAAAGTGAGCCCATGGCCCATTTCTTGGAAGGCAGGGGTTAGGTAGCTTTTCCTTTTGTTATGAACTTGACCTTGAGACTTGAGAAACATGAGCAATATATTGCTCTTCTGTTAAATGCACAATCAAATTGTCATAAACTTCAGTTTATTTAAAATTCAACTTATAATTCCAAATACATTTAAACAAGTTTTTTCAATCAATAACTTAATACATACAACTGATAAAGTTTCAAGTTGTGTATTGATTTGGTATAACAGGAGGCTTCTGCTCTCTGTCAGAAGCAAATTATTCATCCTGTTTCTTGCTGTATAAGAAATTGGGAAAGCATTCATCTGAAGACATAATACCTGCTTCTTCCTAGAAGAGTTTTGAAGCATGCATACACTCCAGTGAACTCTCCGAAAGCCCGGAGTAATCTTGATTTAAACAAACCATATCCAACCTTTTGTCACATTTCAACCCATAAGCAGATTTTGAGGAGATCATGAATGCCTTTTTTTGTTTGTTTTTAATGTGGCTCTGAAAACCAGACTGTACTGGTCAATCAGCTGGTTCATTCTAAGGGTTAGTCCTGTCCTGTGCACAGGCCTGGGTTGCCCTCAGAGCTGCCAGTGGGTTGCAGCATTATGGAAAACTTTCTTCTACCCCCTTTCAGCCCCATTGTTGGAATTCTGACCGTACTAGAATGGAACTGGCTCGCTGAGAAGTCAGGTAGGAATGGGAGTTGTTGAGACCATGTAGCCTGGGGAAGGAATGGAAAGTGGAAGAAGTGGGTGAAGGTGGAAGATCCCTTTTAGCAACGTTAGCAAGGGTGGGATCTTAGAGCAGTGCAACATGTCTCATGAAATTGTACCCTTCAGGTATTTTGCGTGCTGTAATCAGTATTTGTGAGCTTGTGCATCACTGGAAAAATCCCTTTTTGCCTTTGGAATTATAACTACAGAAGTATGAAGTTTTTTGTAACTATTACCCTTCAGTGAATACTGTCATAATCTTCAATCCATGCAAGAGTAGAGTTAATAATGGCTTTAAACTAGAGCAAAGCTTCTAGCAAATTAGAAGGAAAATGTAAGTAATAGCTACTAAGTCTCTTCATCATCAAGCTTTTTATCACTGTATAACTTCGTGATCTTTAATTAAATGCAAATGTAAAATTATTTTCAGTTCATTGGATGTTAAGATCCCTCCAGCTGTGGGGTGTAGACAAAAGTGTATCTCAACAGGGAGGTTCCACTGTTCCATGTATTTGTCAAGGTACTGGTAACTCTGGAAATGCTAAAATCTCAAAATTAAAGCTCATTACAAGACCAGATTAATATCTAGAGCATTGTCTAATGTATCATATGTATATCACCAGCTATGAGCTGGTGGTAGCAAGAAGCTTGTGTGAAGTCTCAGTAGTCGAGAAGCTGCTGTTTTCAGCTAAGCTTAGTTGAAAGACAAGCCAGCGTATTACTGGCAATGCACAAACCTTCTTACCAAGGTATTTCATAGCCATTCATTATAGATCACTAAATTTTTTTCAAATGTCAATCCATTGCAAAAATGAAATTTCTTGAGACAAAAATGTGTTTGTTAAAATACAATGTGCTCTTTACTCTGAAAGGAAGTTGTACCTGCCTCTTACCATACTGAAACAGTAGAGTCCCAAATGTTGTGCCCTGTATAGTAATCAGCTATGGACTAGAACCCTAGTGAGAGAACAAAAGATGAGTTTAGAGAGTAGATTGGCTACTTAAAAAACCCCAGCAGCTATATTTCTGGTAATTCCAAATGTATGTGCACTGATAAAAGTTGTATATAGAACTCAAAGATATTTTAGATCATCTTGGTTTAAGTGCTGCATGAATGTTGCCCACTTTTCTGATATCAGGCCCTACGTACTCCATCTGGAATGACAGTGAGCTGCTTTGGGGAATTAAAAGAGCCTTCAGATGTTCAAGTACTTGGGAATTATTCTATATGTTTAATATAATGTTCTCCTTATTTGGGCAATAAGGGTCATGCTTCACCTCACTGATTTTGAAATAAGCCATGAGTGCTGCTCCTATTCTTAGACATACAGTTTACTGCTGGAACTGGCACGACACTGAGCATGTCTAAGAACATGCCTAAGAAACTGAGTCCCCTGAGGGAAGGAGGATCCACTTCTAGGTTGCTGGATCTGGGACTTGGCACTGTCAGGACTGGACAAAGAGCAGAACTTGAGGCTCAGCAGTGCAGTTGAGTGCGTGGAGACTTTGGGCGCTTTCAGCCAGGAGAGAGTTTGAATCCAGCTTTGGATTTGATTCCTGTGTCATGTGTTCTCATCACTTGTACATCCACTCAGACTGGTCTTCATCCCTGGGATTCAAGATACTCAGGAGCCATCATCAGTGGTGCTTTTGCTAGTCACGGATATGTGTGTGTATATATATATATATATATATATACACACAACATATATAGTCATCTAATATGTACATCTAATGTGTATATTGCTAGTCACGTAATAAGTCCAGTAGTGAGAGTAAATACAGTGAGCAGTGGGAATGATGAGGCTGTGGCATTTGGGATGGAGTCCGAGAGTACTGCCCGAGGCCCTGTGCCTTTGGTGTCTCAGTATGTGCTGCATGAAGTCCTTGAAGGGGCATTTCCCCGGGCCTGCTTCTGCAAACCTCACTGCTTGGTGGCTGTTCATTATACAACTCAAGTGCTACAGTTTGTGCTCATTGAACTTGTGTGTAGGCCCTGTCTGCTTTTCCAAATTCTTTGTACTGTGTAAACTTGAGTCATAATTACTGCTGTTGTCAGGAGGTGCCAGTTAATTTGTTCTGATGACACATTGGCATTTTGCTCAATCACAACTACAGGGTGGGATCTTCACTTTCAAATTAGGTTCAGGTAGTTTTATCTTCCATGTGCATCTTGGTTTAAAGCAGTCATCCTCATTTCGGTTTTGTGTCATGTAGCAGGGAAATCTTCCGTAATTTGGATTCATAAGCTACAGCCTTTAAATCAAATAAAAGTGATTAAACAAAGCTTTTAAACTCACTATTCTTCTCAAATGATTTTATTTTGTTAAGAACTTCTGATATCATTTATTGGTCAAGTCCCTTAGTTTTCCTTTGTTCGGTCTCTTCAATCACCTTGTCTGTTACCTACTAGGACTTTTGTGAAGGCATGCAGTGGCTCACAGTAATAGCTGGGAAAAGAAGTTATACCTGCAAGACCTTCATCATACACATTCTAGTGGGAGTTTCTTTCAAATGCTTCCTAAGAGCTACTTTCTAACATTATTTTCAAAATAGAAATTACTATGTGATAGCTGAAGGTGACTTATTGCCCACTCTGTGTATATGACTTGATGAATACACTCCTCAACTGGCTTTTTGAAGTGCTTCATTAATTGACAAGCTGGATGTTACATGGTATTCCTGCCTTTTGCAGTTTGTAGGCTAAGTTTATTTCTTGTATATGTATATGAAGGATAAAACTGGGACTAAGTCATCTGAAGAGGACTCAAAAGAAAGTTGACAAATCAATGGAATCTTCTAGGCATGCAAAATCTGTAATTTAAATTTCAGGAATTTGCTAACAAAGTTGCATTTCAGTTTCGTGGGATACCAGGAAATTACTCTGACTTGTGCATACAGATATTTTCACTAAAATAGGTCTTTTTTTATCTCAATTTCTTCAAAAAGGAGTTAGATATTGAAATTTTTTTTACAAACAGATGGGGAGACGCTTCCTGGGAGCAGTTGGAGTTCTGATAAGTACTGCATAATTTTGAAATTTTGCTGGTCTGAAAACTGAGACGCAGTGAAGCAGCATATGTGTAACAGGTGGTCTAAGCCATGGAGATGCTGTGCATAAATTAGTGCTTTAAAACTGAGCCTGTACTGATTAATAAGGAATCTTTTTGTTACTGCTGTCTTCTGAAATCAGCCTTGTAGTACCATAGCTTGAAAGTTAGTACTATGGAGAGCAGGGTGAAGAATATAAATTAATTTCTAGTGGAAAGGCTCGTGTTATAAAGGTTTATTTTTCTTGAAACTGATCGCACTTTCCTCTTAGCTGACCCAGTTACTTGGAATAATTTTCATTTTGTAATGCTCTTGATCAAGTAAATGGGAAAAAGCTCTCCTTGGTGATGATAAAAATCATTCTAGGATACTAAACTATCTCCTTTTTTTATTGTGTTCCATAGAGACTTTATATCATAAACATTTAGGTAATTATCAGATAGTTGTCTTTATTTGTATAGGTTTAGTATGGATGTAATACTTACATAAATGACACTTTATGTTGTGAACTGGCCTCTGGCACTGTGGAGTATCTTGGTATGGTGCTGGTCTATGTGAAGGTCTGATTGTGAAGTCTTGATAATTTGAGAAGGGAAACCAGGATAAGTTTGGTAGATCATAATTTTCACGGTCAGAAAACAGACTGTTCTGTTACAGAACTTTATTCTTTTCTACTATTAGGTTTTACCCAGCATGTGTGTCTTATAGGGACAATTGAAAAATAAGACTGTGGACTATAGGAAATAAACAGAAGAAGGACTGTAATGTTCTGCAGATAACTGTTTTCTGTTTTGCATTGTTTCTTGCACTGGGATTTTGCTTCAGTATAACAGAAACTTTACAATAGATCTGACTTTTAACTTGTAATGAGAATAGGTACAAATAAATAAACAGTTTTGTTGTGGCTAGAGATTGATTATCTGGGCTTTTGTAAATTTAATGCTCAAACTGACTTTATAATGTCATTGGCATGAGTGATTAGGAAACATATGTTCTAGAAGAAGCTACAACTCAAAGTTTACAAAGTCAGACAGTTTGATTGGCTCCTTGTACAATATATGACCAAAAGGCAGAATTATGGATTATAAATCAGGGTTTAGATTATGAAGAGACAGTCTCAGTTCAGATAAAGCAGTCTTTGTGTCTCATGTGCTTTGGGCTCTGAACCTGTCTTTATGCAGGTTCATTTCAGTAGGAACCAGCTAAAGAACAAAAAGGTTGAGTTTCATGTTTATCTGTTTCTGTGGTGCAATCACAGGCAGCAACTGGGGATGAAGAGAATCTCCATTTTGAGGCCATCTGTGTTGGTTCTTTTGTCTGAACCTGACAAGAGGTCATGGCAGATGGTGGGGTCACAAAGTCTGGCTTCTCGAGCTTGACAAAATGTGTTCATAAAGCTGGAAGAATACCAACTGTTCATACTGGCTGAAGAGCATTGTGGCAAAGGACTGTAATAGTTTATGGACAATACCTTCTGGATCACTAAGTTTGACAGCAAATAACTTGTCATAGATGAACCTAGTTTGCTTATCTGTAAATGGGTTAAAACTGCTTAGCAAATGTGTTCTTAACTATGTTTTATTTGAGTAAATTACTTGTAAAGCCTCTTAAAGAAAGAGAGGTCAAAATGCGTCATGAATTTTGGCCAGAGCTCCAGATGATGTATTTGGAGGGTTTGTGGGGAAGGTTGAGAAAGGTGAAATAAGAACAAGCACAAAGATCATAATACCTCAGTGTAAGTTGGGCCTTTGTGTGTAGGATTTCATCTCTCTCTCTGTTCCAAGCAATGTACATTTCTAGTATCCATGCAGAACCTGACTATTGTGGCGATTGATTTTATCAAAAAGCAGAGTTTCAGCTAAGATATTTCATTAACTTTCTTACAGGATGTTCATTTTAAAGATTCTGTGAAGATGAAAAGGGATATCTTATGGTTTTACGAAATATAAAGCAATACTGTCTGACATGACGGCTAAAAATGTAAGTATAACTCTGCAATGTGTATTACTTTTTGTATTGGCATGCTGGCAGTCCCCTCTGGCTTTCAGAACTGCATGGACAAATATAAGAAATCAAACACAAAGGCCTTCAAATTCAAAAATCTTGTCTGATTTTTGTCTACCACAAACCTTCTGCAGTATTTTGATAAATTTAAACTGGTTAGATGCTCTTTAAGACTGTGGAGTTTACTCAGCTGTAGGTCAGGTTGATAAGTGAGGCAATGATTTTTACTGTTTCCTTATTGATCCTTTTGGGTCCCTTCCAACTTGAGATATTCTATGAGTCTGTGATTCTTCTGGCATTGCTCCAAACTCACCTGAGAGCTGCTCATTTTGTTGAATCCTCTCACCTTTGCACCACTGTAAAATTCTTCTACTGACTCAAAGTCTCAATACTCAAGAAAGAACGGAAAGATTGCATATTTCTGTACTAATGTCAGTACACTTCTGGTTTCTAGAAGACTGAGGTTGTTCCTGTTTCTTGCTTGCTGCATTAACAAGCCTGTAGTGTGGTGTCAAGAGGCTCTGTTTGAGTTCTGAGGATGCTTATGAAGTGTCTTAACATCCTGACCTTAATTTTCTGCCTAATTAGCTGTGCTTCCTGAGGTACACTGTTTGTATAGAGAACAGTTCTGATTAAGCTCGGTGATCAGTGAGTTGAGCATGACTTTGGGCCCTGGGCAGTTTGCCTGTTGACTGCCTTTGCCAGGGCATCCTGCAGTCTGGTTACATCTGAACAGGTTTAGGAGCAAACACCGCTGAAGAAGCACCCCATGATAAAAGTGCAGGTAGCCTTGGGTAGTGCTCTGTTCCGTAACTGCAACAGCTTTTGTGCATACTGGGTTACATTGGTGCCAGGGGCATAGTTTGAATAAATTAATTCTCAACTATCAGAAGTTTCTGTTGGGTTTATTAACAGCTTCATTTGGTGTGTAGTCCCATACTTTCAGGTGTCTTATGTCTCACTTGTTGATTCAGGCTTACCAAGACAGAAAATAAATTGATGTGTATATGCAAAGCCCTTTGACTTATTATTTTATAGGTCATATTCAACTCTAGTATAAATAAGTAATGCTACTGATGTATGTGGAACAGCTGCTTACAAATCCAGATCATTTGTGGGTTTGGCCTTTTGTTTGATGCAGTCAAGGGATAAATACCAATCCCAATAAAATCCCTGGAGTGTTGTGTGATAGAGTCAGAGTGGCATAGTTTGGAAGGGATCTCAGGAGGCCATCTACTGCGGTGCTTTGTTTAAAGGTGTTTGACACTGGAAACCAGTTGCTTGGTGCTTTGTTCAGGGCTCCATCAGGGCTCTGCGTTTTGAAAGTCTCCAAGGACAGACATGAACCTTCAGTCTGGGCAACCTATTCTTGTGCTGAATATAGAAATACGGTTTTGCAAGGGTATGATTACTTTATAGAAGAGATGTTTTATTGGTATGAATACTTTGAAATTTTGCATGTGTCCTAGTTACAGGGGCTGGGACCAGTTTATCACTATGTGGGTGTAATCAAAACTGTGTATTCTACACCCTCTGTGTCGTTTCTGATGAACTGTTAATAATGGATTGTTTGCAGCTGCCCAGGGCACACCTGACCCCTCAGGCTACAGTCTGGGTGTTAAAGAACCCCATGAGACAGGGGAGCGTTTCTGCCCTCACACCAGTGACTCAGCTGTGGTAACTCCCCTCTGGGGAGGCATCAGCACCCCCACACGCAGCCTGAGTGGTCATGTCTGCTAATGGGCCATTAGGGACTGGTACAATAGGCAGGTGCAACGACTTAGGCCATCAAAGATTCCAGCACTCACGTGACTCACAGAGTTCAATCACCCATTGTGGAACTCTACCCCGGGGGTGGTACTGGGCATTCCCACCTGAACCTGATCATATATAATTTTCGGGGCTTGGGACTTCTGGTACCACTTGTGGGATCCAGAGGAGGACCAGAACCTCAATGGGACTGTGACTGCGGCTCTTGGCCGGACTGTGCTCGTTACTTTGACAGAACTGTGACCATCATCCTCACCAACAGGTTTCCTTTCCTCTTACTTTGTACTTTAGGGGAACTGCATGGGCTCAGCACAGGGGCTGATGTTCTGTTTTTGTCGCAGAGTGCTGGATTATGCATCTGCCTTTGTGGGTTAAAACCAGTTTTCTCTGAATCATTGTATTTATTGTAATCCTGTTAGTAAATTTTAACTCTGATTTGTAATCTCTCTTGGGTTGGGTTCATTTCTCCCACTCGTTTACTTTTAAACCAGCACAGCATATCAAACTTAGACAAATGTAGTTATGTACGTAATGTTTCTGGATTTATTTAAAAAAATACTCAATTACTCAGTTTTCATGTTTACATTACCTGTAAAAATGGTGGTCATGTACTTTCTGTCCTTATTTGTAGCACTTCTTCAGGTTTTCCCAATGTTAGTTACTTAGAATTGCACACTCAGGGTAAAAGTGTCAGCCATAGTGTTTTCTGATGTTATTAGAAGGCCCAAGAACGCTTCTGAATTTTCAGAGTTGTGGGATTTACCATATGTCTGTGGGTTTCTGCAGCTCAAAACCTGCTTCAAGTGTAAGGTTAGTGTTTATCTGTTATTATTGTCAGAAATGGTTTAATGATCTGCAAAGCGAGGTGAGGGAGAGAGCTTTTCTGTAAAAGTATTTCCAATCTTATTTTCCTTTATGTTGAAGCATCAAGGAAAGGGAACTTTAAAGTACTGGAATTTGGTGTCTTCCTGAAAACTCTTAAAGGGCACAAATCTTTCATCAAAGCTGTACACACTGGAAGCTGCCACCTCTGTGTTCTGAAGTCACTGTGCCCCAGCTGGGTCACAGAGTCTGGGGGTGTTTGTGCTGCTTCTGCTTCACAGCCAAGTGAGCTTAGGCTAAGATGTCCTTTCATCTCATGCAGTAAGCTGTGGTGAACAGCCTTCTCTCCAAGGAAGCTTGCGCTTCCAACACATGCCAGAATGTTTCCATAGATTAAATGCGTATGCAAGATGAATAACATTCCCCATCACTGGTTTTCCTTCCTAACTTTTTGAGTATATGATTGGAAAATTATCAAGGCAGACTCCTGTTTGCTTTCTTTAAATGCAGGACACTTTCTACTATCTGCTTGTGGAAAATTGTTTATAGGTAATTTGGCCTTCTGTAGAAAACTAATCCAACCAAAGCACCTACAAATAACAAAATGTTGAGTAAAAGTTACAGATTCTCTTGGAGATGAGATGTTTATGTGCTTACATATACATTGTACCCAGATGTAATAATAATCACCCTGTCCAATTGGGTTATTTCAGTCTTTGCTTATATCATAAAATGTGTTTTTCTTGCCTTTTTTGTACTTCCATTCCCATCCGTTCTTCAGGTAAGGAAGCACCAAAACAGTATTGAGAAATGGAGGAAACAATGAGCAAATACTCATCATAAACTTAATTTCAGGACCAGATAAATAATATGACTCAAGTAGATTTTTTGAAGAAGGCTGTTAGTTTTGATTGTTGGATCTTAATTTTTGTACATGTGAAGTTATTTGTCACTGCTTCTCAGGGGGTGGTTGTCATGTCATAGAAGAGGTCAGTTAAATGGCTATGATACTTCTCTTTTCACATGTCACCTTGGAAGAAAGTTTAATGCTGAAGCTGGTCAAGGAGACTTGCCCTGAACACTATGTCAAGCAGTAGAGAAGGCTGGTGTTACAAGAGCTTGTTGTGATTCTTTTTTCCTTTCCCCTCATCCCATTTGGACGCTATTTGCCTGATAGGAAAGGTGTAAAAAAAACTCAGTGAAGGTCTTTAATAGTAGGCAAAGACCTGCCAAGTGCTTTCTTCATCTTACTTCATCATGCTGCAGATGGACATGCTGCCATTCCCAGTAATCCAGACACTCTGGGGCATTGTTATAAAGCAGAAATATCACATGAGCCATGCAAAAAGTAACAAACGATACGATTAAGCCTTGGATTGTTTGCTGGTTTCAGCTTAGGAGTGGTTAAATTACAAGATTCCTGAAAGCACTGGGTGGTACAGTCACCAGATAGCAGCATGGCTTGGGATCTCTCTAACACTGAGATGGATTACTGTAAAGGTCTTGTTCTGTCCACTGTTGTAATATTGCACCACACATTGCTACTTCCGAGGGCTTAGTTATGATCATTGTTCTGTAGGAGAAGCAAATTCCTTTAGATCTGCCACATTTCTCACTTCAGTTCTCACAAAATTTAAGTTTCTTTTCAAGCTCTTCCAAAGTTAGGTACAAAGATTGTAAAATTGAGAAAAGTGCTGCTGTGTATTGGACACTTTTTATAAATGTGCTATTAGAGCAATGATAATGAAAAGAATATATTTCTATGTTAACTGAAATTCTGCTGTAATTTTATGTCATTTGGATCACTGAAGTACAACATACACACAAAAAAACTCCTCAAGTATTTTGTTGTATTTCCTTAAATATTGATTCAGTTTAAATAATCTCAATTTTTCAGAGACTTAAATGTAAATGTTGGAATTTTTATTCTGACACTGCATGTGTACATCAGCTTCAGTGTGTAATTGAAGCACTGATATGGATCAGTAGGGAGATGTACAGCTGTAAATCTAGAGCTGAGAGTTCAGTTGTGAACAAACTGCAGTGGTGTCTTTGAGGATGTTCATTTTCTTATCCCTTCTCTTGGGAGGAATTGACTATCTTTTATCTAACACGATGTTTATCCCTGTGGACCTGTGTTCTTTCTCAGAATTTATAATGTCTCCTATTTGTGTTCCTCTGCTTCTTGCAGGGGCAGGGAGCCTGGGGAGAGTCTGGTGCTGTTGTTTGTGCACAGGCAGCAGTAGCATGGGCCAGGGGTGCTGGCACTGGAGGGGCCTTCCAGTGCTGCACACATGCAGTTGCCAACCTTCCCAACCTCTAGTTTAAACATCTCCTCCAGAGCACATTTGCAGTGTAAGGAACCACAGTGGCCTCTTGCCGCAAGAGCTTTTCTTGTGCCCAGGCACCCGGGGGAAAAATATCAGAGTTCTTCAGTTTTCCGTATAGATCTGCTACCAGATCACGACAGGAGGTTTTGCATTTGTTTTCATGCCTTCCTTGCCTTGCCCTGCTCCAGTGTGGGCGCTCCCTCCGCAGCCCTGCTGCGTTGCTGCTGCACCGCTGCCACCTGCTGGGAGACAGCCCGGGGAATGGGGAGGGAAAACAGGACATGCTTGCTCTCTTTGGACACAGCTTCTGGTGATACCAATGCCTACAACAGCCAAAGCACCTGGGTGCCCCTTGGAAACAGTGAGGAGAGTCCAGCTGGGTGTGCCAGGAAAGAGCAAGTCCAATACCAACAATGTTTGAGATGAACTGAGGAGCTGCACTGAGCATCTCTGGGGGCTTGTTTGCAGAAGCACCTGGCCTGGCTCCTTTAGGCAGTGTTCTACAGTCAGAGCAGGGCAGCAGCAGTTCCTCTTCCTGAGTGTCTCCTCATGGTGAGAAACTCTTCATAGAAGTTGCTTCGAGAGAGTCTGTGACAATGCAGTGAGCAGATTTTCCCATGCAAAAATTATTTGCTGAATACAAGTTCTCTAGTGGAACTGAGACACTGTATGCTTATAGTAGGGACTTTTTATTCTTGTGTAGTTTATTTTAGTTACTGTGTAATTTGCCTGAAATTAAATGATGTTCTAATTTGAGATTATTAAAATTCTACAAGTGCCCCTAGCGTCGGTTCCATTATAGCTATATACACACCTGTAAAATAAAGCCAATATTTGATCCTTGATCATATGGTTGTGTTCTTTTAACTTGGATACCAGAACCCTTTGTCCCAATTATTTACAGAAATACTCAAATTTTACAGTGTTTTAAAAACAGATTTTGTACTGTTTAGTTTAATTGCCTACTGCTCTAGCGGAACTCAGTGTCTCAGCACTTCTCACAGCTTGGAAGCAAAGGAAAATTCTTTGTTGGACAGAGGTTACTAAGGTGGTGTGAGCATAATGTGCTGAAACTGCAAAATGCCTTACCATTACTTGCTGCTGGGCCCATCCCTTGTTAGCTGGGATATGAGGGACTTTCCGTCTCTTCCCTCCCTCCTCCAGGAGCTGTGCTCTTGCATTTTTTCTGTACAAACTGCACGTTTCTGTGCTTCATGTACATGCCAGAATCTGAGATGCACCATTCTGTGTATGGTTTACATTCTCCATGTATCTGGTAACTTATCCTCAGGGTAAGTCAGTTTATCTCTGAAGGGTAGATAGTATCTCTAAAGGCGTCAGGAGTCACATCTCAGACCTCTAGACCATGCAGACCTTAATACTGAGGATTCTGGACATCAGACAGATTTGTGCTGTGTTGCTGGTGGCAGCTGCTCCCTTTGACTTGGAGGGGACAGTGACTTACACCATAACAGCCAGAATGGGCTGCTTGGATTGTGTGTAGTGCAGTATCAGAATATTTAGGGTTTTTTTTAGGTAAGAACTTAACTGAAAATAGAATTTGTCTTTATAGACACACAGTAAATGTCTTGAATTCTTTGCCTTGAATCTCATGTTCTTGTTAGACTCCACTGTCCCATAGCATTATGAAGGTTCATAATGCAGAACAGATTACTTTCATAATATTGTTAGTTGCATATTAGAAAATATAGAAAGGTTTATCATATTTTAAGACTTCAAAAATGTTTTGTTCAGGTTGGTGTGACTTCCACAAATGGAGACTTGAAAGGATTTATAGATCAGAACCAGAGTCCATCAAAAGGTAAGAGAATTCTATTTATATACATAGAAAAGAAGTATACATTAAAACTTTTCATGGTGTATGGCTGATTCACGTTTGTGAGACTCAGAATTTAAATGGTAGATGTTTTAATACTGACATATAAGTGTCAGTAGAAAAGATTGGAAGATCTTCAGATTTTCAGAGGGGAAAAAGGGTATAGTGAAAGTAATTAGAGGATAAAATAAGCACTTTTTTTTATTCCTTGATGGTGAATAATATGCTGAATTTCCTCCAACCTTAAAGTCTCTTTCTCCACTAGTTTTCCCCCTAGACCCTCTGAAGCAGTTTCTCTGTTACTGCTGTTGCAGTGTGAGTTTGATCAGGCTCTGCTTATCTTTCCCACCATTACCTTTAATGTCCACGCACAACCTCTGGGTGTTTTCCTGGTTGGTTTTACTACAGGAGAAGTTAATGCTCACAGACTGCTTAGGTATTGCAGTCTAATCTCTAAGTCTTAGAGTACTGCTGTGTCACTTCTGCTGATTTTTAAGTCTGGATTAATGTTCCCAAATAGGTTGACAGGTTGTTTGGTTTATTTGGGGGTTGAGTTTTTTTATTGTTTCCTGTGTTTTTTGTGAATACTGTTGTCTTCTTACTGCAGCTTTTTTTGCTTGAGGATTTTTAGAATACTTTCAGTACTTTCTTATTCTTTGAATAGGTGATGTCTGTGAAAAAGAAGCATTTCTAGTACCCAGTGTATCTAAATACAATACAGATTTACTAAGGAGTTTGATGTTTTAAATGTAATGATTGCAGAGTCAAAACACATACATCCAAATTTGTAATCCTCATAAAAAGGCTTGCTGCCTAAATCTGAGGGGAAGCAGATTTCTTTTCCCTAGGTGTGCCTAGGAGAAATATCACAGTACTAAGCAGAGCATTAACTCAAATGTTGTTCACTTTGTTTAGTAAACAATTCCTGTTCAACAGACAATTTACTTCCCTACATTTGTTGCCTTTAATTCCTAGGCAACAGGCTCTTTTGGCTAAAAGCCCTGCATTTGGAGCTTGTTTCCTCAGCTTGAAATGAATCCTCATTGGGTCTGAGGGAATGCCACATGTGGATGGTGTTTGACTAATGGCCAGGAACTGCCTGTGCAAGGACCACCGTGGGGAGGAATATTTTAGGCAGTCCATGCAGCACAGTCAGGATATTTCCTTTCACTTCATCTTTGATGTAGTACATTCTTATTGTTACAGTCAGTGTTGTTCAGCTGTGGCAGGCTGGGCTGACCGTGCTTCATATCCTTACTGAGGTTGTCCAGCAGACTAGTGATTAAAATGATTCCTGTAGGAGACCTGCATTTTAGTTCTCCCCAACAGAAAAAACATGGTTCTGGTTCTCATTCTTTAATGAATGAATACTCTTGGGTTGCTGAATGCAAAAGGAATGCTTCCTCTCAAGTTCTGGAGAACAGAGATGGCTGTTGCTGTTCTGGCCATGGGGATAGATCTGTGTGTATGTGTCAGGTATTCTTCTAATGTTTCATCATGGACTGTGCCTGCTGGGAGAAACTCCTGGTGTGCTCCATGCTAACAAGACCATTGCACTCCTGGCTGTCGACAGAACTTTGGTGCCTGCCTAGTAAAGTTGACAGGAATGAAGGTACTCCATCCATCATTCAGGCAAAATCCTGATTTAAGTGGCAAGATGTCTTTGTGGAGTTGGCCCATTTTGCTGGAAAGATTAAGTAGAATAGTTCTAGTTAGTCCTTAAACAGGTACCATTAGGTTAGTGAGTGAGTTGGATAGTGACAGTTCTGTTGTAGTTATGGGCTAATTGTTGCAAACTGTGAATGAATTAAATCACACTTGTGGTAGAGTTTGTGTTAAAAAGTTGCATATGTAACCAGAAGAGTTTAAAATCTAATTTGGGAGATGTTCCCAGTCAATAGTTTACACACTTGCAGTTTTGTAATCCTGCTTGTGTATATTACAAAAATGGAAAATGGAATCTTTTTCCAGTGTTCCCAAGCAGAGGGCATGTCTGTATTACCACTTGCCCCACAAAACCACCTCACCTGCCCTCTGTGCATCCACATGGGTTTCTGCAGCTTTGAGGACGCCCTGCTGCTTTATACAGTCCCAGGGCTGCCAGATCTGCTGAGTGTTGAAGTTGCCTGGGTGTGAAGCCCTGTCATTGATCAAGGTTTGCAATCAGGTATTACTTGCCAAATCATTTTAGTTATCCATGGCTCTTCATCCACCCCTTCAGTTTTTGGGTGCTACTGCCTTGGCCACACAGCAGTGTGTGACTGGCCAAATGGAACAGCCAGTTTGTATTTTGGGATAGCGGCAGGAGTGCCAGTGTCACACCTGCACATGTGGGGAAGGACAGGCCACCCTAAGGTGGGATGGGACTGGGCACAACTCCTGCTGCTGGGGCTGCTGGTGACACAGGATTCTTACCTTCACATCTATCATGGCAACTAACACAATGGTTTCAGTGAATCATATTGTGCTTAGTTCATGCTTGTTTGTTACTGTATTCCCAAATTCCATGAATTTACATGTTGTTCTCTCTTTGTTGCTGTGGAGGGAAAAGGGAGTCCAGCCATGGACCACCAGTCTTGGAATAGGCTCCAGGAGGGAGGATACATTAATTATGATTTCAGAGAAATTGCTTTGGGTGGGAATCTTAACTTCTAATACAAGACCACACTGAACTATGTTTCAATCCATCTTTTTATTATGCAGTACCTATTTCTTACTAAGTCCTAATAGGGCTGGTGTTTCAGAAACTTAGTGCACAGGAGTGCTCTAATGGAAGTAGTTCATTCATGGAAGTGTGCTTGAAGAGATCAGCTAAAATGACCAAGACGTCCTGGTTATCCACAGGCCTGTGCCTGGTGCTTTTGGATTCATACAGCTGTTAACTCCTGTAAATTTGTCTCAGATTGAGCAGTGAAAGACTGAAAATGTAAAGTATAAGCCTGAAGTGAACAGAAATATCATCTACCCCATTTTGTTTTGTGTTTTCCACAGATCTCTTTGATTTCATGTATTTCTAGATATGTGTGTACTTCTACAGATCATGGAATTTTTAAAAGTTAGGGTTGTAGCCCAGTAATTTTGTGCAAGGAAGAAATGGCCCAAGAAAATACTTGTGTACTAATAGCGTGATAATGATTCCATTTTTCTATATCCTGCTCTTGGAGATCAGTTTTTGTTTTAGTGTAATAGAGAACCCTGAGGACACGTAACGTACATTATTGCAAAATATCCTAATGGACTGCTGATATTTCACAACTCTGAACTGGTTTTTTTTTTGCCACAGGCTGTATTAATTTAAATGGCTGTTCATTGAGACACTTTAAAAATGTGGACGTTTGTTTAGAGCTCTGAACATGAAATCCCAATTGCCAACACCTCCCTGGTGTTTTGTTTGAAAATTGAAAGGCTTTTTTTGTTGATGTAGGCATTGTGTGTAACCCCAGCTGGTTGGGCTGTGCTCCCCATCAGCCATGGTTTCCTTCAAACTGGCCGTGACAGAGTCTATAGATTCTCCAGTTGATATTGTTTCTGATTATCTTTGCAACTAAGCTGCAGACCTAAGAGATTTAGTTATATAGGGGGGAAAAAAAAAATCACTAAAATCCCTTTAGCTTCATATTTGTATAGAAATGCATGTTGTTAGTGTGAAGTTAAGCTATTTAGGGTGCCACTTAACGATTTAAAGTGAGTCTTGTGGGATAGTTAGTTTGTGCATGTGAGTGCACATGTACATAAACATGAATAACTTTATCTGTGACTGGTTGAGGCTGAAGATCATTTAAATTGAATTTTTCTTTTATGTGCAATTAAAAATATTAGACAAATGCCAGGAGGAATCATACTTAGTAATGGTGATGGTTTTTTTAAATATGAAGTAATAGCAAAGGTGCTTTCTCTCCATAAGAGACAATAGTGGTGACTGAGGGATGGAAAAATAATTTATGTAGAAGCAAAGTGCTTTTCTTCTGAGAGAAACATACATATGTCCAGTGGCAGGTTTTTATTTTGAATTTGCATCAGTGGCAAGGCGGCCCAGTTTGGGGTGGCTTTATGTACGTTGTGGTTAAAGCCCCTCGATGAGAGTTTTACGTTAGTTTCTTTCCCATGTGCTCCCTTTTCCATAGGTAAATGGGAATAATGACACTGACCTCCTTTGTGCCTTGAAAGTACTGCTGGGAAACATTATATAAGAATTGAGTATTATTATACAAATCATTCTAGTTTGATCCATCTGTGCTGACCTTTTTCATCCACGCAGTGAGATTACCGTGACTCGGAGGCTGATGGGTCTCATTGTGTTCAGCTTATCACTGTACTCACTGCTGTTGTGCCAGGGGACATAAATCACTGTAATCTTTTTTGTTCCCAACTGATGGGCGTTATTAAGAGTTGGCATTTATTTAGAATTTGATCGTGTTTAAAGCCCTTACAATTGCTTTGTGATAATATATATAGTTACTTTGATGATATTTCTGCTTTCAGTTGAATACAGAAATCTGTTGAATGTTCTGCAACATCTACTTCCTCCGACTTTTTCTGTGCTATTTTACAAATAAGACTTGAAGAGATTGTTCTTGGTGGTGTTTGTTGTTCTGTAATACTACTTTGCCTCCAAAACTTCAGAAATGACCGACTCCTCAGCAAGCACAGGTGCCCTAACCTCAAGAACTTGGTGTAAAATACAGCAGGTCATCTTAGCAAGCAGGTACCTGTTCTCTGAGCCAGTTGTACTTATGCTGGCAGTTCCCACTTTGTGGTGATGCTTTCCCTGCTCTGGCCTGGCCCTGGCCAGCCGCAGGCCTGGCAGTGGCTGCTGTGTCCCCCAGACCCGAGCTTCTGCAGCACAAGGGCTCTGGGCAGGACAGGATGCTCTTGAGAGCTGCATTTCCCTTGTAGAGAAGAGCAGTGACACTGGGGATGTGGCCTGCAAAATCTATCCCTTCAGGCTGTGGTGCTGATGAGATCTGTTTGGAAGCACATAAACCTTTTGGAGCAACAACCTGAACCAGTGTTGTGTTTGCTGTGAAGGGACGTGGAGAGGTGGTGTTTCCACCAATAATATTCATTAAATATTTGTAGTGTTGGAGATAACATGAGTATCTGGACCATGATGCTATTTTTGAAAAAAGAAAACAGTAGGGAGGGAATATTTTATTCATCAGTGATAAAATTTTGTTTACTTACTTTTCAACTGCCAACACACATCGTACTGTGAAAAATTTGGTTCTTTCTTTCTGCCCACTGTTGATGAGAGACCTTACTCATAAAAAGAAGCTGGTCCCTTTGCATTGTATCTATATTTAAAAATCTACATATTCACATATTTATATTTACCCATGAAGAAATTTGAAAGGAAAAACAAAGGCAGGGAAACATTTCTTTGAACACTTGATCAACTCTTAAGATCATTTTGACAGTGCTGCTGGCAAATGGGGGATTTGTATAGGGATTAGAAGATGAACATTTTTTTACTGACAGCAACTCTAGCCAAAGAAACATTTAAACACACGCCACATGTAATTAACTGTCTTTTAAAAATCAAGATCAAGTAATTTGAATGACCCTTGTATTTCCTGAAGTTGCCCTAATGGGGCAACCTCCATGGGGTGACCATGTGTGTTTGTCTAGGGAGCCTTGTCAGTGAAGACACAGTGCTAATTGTGCTGCTGTGCTGATTGTACAGGTCTGTAAGTCTGACACATCCCACTCTCACTCTATGACATGTGCCCTTCAAGGTCCTTTGCAGGCCAGGAAGTGTTGCTGGAGACAGCTCTGATGGAGCCCTGTGGCAGAGCTGAGAGGCAAACCTGACATTTCAGAATTTACTGCACTTTGCTGTGTGACCTTATGCTGTCGGCACCAGAGAAAGTAATTTATTTCTTTTCCCTGGTAAGAAGAGGGACAAGGAGAAATAATATGAGAGCTGATCTTTGAGATAACGGGGTCAAAAGTTTCAGCTGCCGCAGAAAAGAGGAAAATTCCTACAGGAGTACTGGGAAGTGACACATCATTGATGGCAACACCCTGCAGTGAGGGGGGAGACTGGGTTTTGATTAGAATATGCTGGCACAACTTGGGAAATCCCAGGCAAAATCCTCTAGCAAAACTAAAACTGACAAGTAAGAGAACTATTTTAAGCTCAAAATGGGAATACAGTGTATGTAAATCCTGAATTACTGTTGTCTTGTGCATTCTGGCGCTACATCACAAAAGATGTTTCATAATCCAGCAAGGGTTTAGGGGGTTTACTTGAGTGTGTAAATTTGTTTTTCTAGGTGAGTTAGGTGACTGAATAGTTTATTCATTTTATTGAATAGAGAAGCAAGCTGTTTCTGAAGGTATTTTCAGATACAGATCTGCCTTTTGGAAAGTTAATATTAAGTAGCAGTGTTGCTCCAGATGCCAGAGGAATTTACACAGAACATTAGAACATCCTCATCTCAAGTTGTATGTATTCCTCATATCTCTGCTGAATTTTTTTACAAAGAGATGTCTGACATCAGCTTGGGACCATGTGGAATGAGCTGGGTGTTGGCTGGCTCCTGTGGGAGGAGGGCAGGTGTCTCTGCTGTTCTGAGGGAACCTGTCACCTCAGATGCCCTCAGGTGCTGTCTGTAGTATCAGAGAGTGTAAGTAGCTCTCCAGGAGCCAATCCTTGTCCTCAAGACCCCAGCTAGACTCAGGCTGGCTCTGGATTACTTGGCAGTGGCAGCTCTTCTTTATCTTTGGTTCAGCCAGCAGACCCCACACTGCCCCTGCCCATTTTGAACAGGGCTGTGTGTAGGAATGGGGGCCGGTATTTGACTGATTGATTCCCAGCTCCCTTGCTTGGAAGATGGCACAGGGACGGAGCTGCTGCTGCCACGGGGCCCAAGCTCAGGGCTTTGGGTGGCTGGTGCACAGCAGTGGAACACTCCTGGGCTCTTACACACGGTAGTGCTGCGTGACCATTTTGATTAAAACAGTCGGTTCAACTAATCAAGGCACAAGATACAGTTTGGGATAGAGGAGGAGCAGCAGTATTTTGAGGCTCTCACTATAGAGTTGCATTTCTCTTTGTGAAGGCAAGATGGGTTAGATCTGTAAGCAGTCCAGGATCACAAAGATGATAAACATCTTGGGATGAGAACACGCTGGGTTAGAGGTGGCGTGGTTGGCTTTATCTTGACATCCAGCCCCCCGCTCTGTTACTTTAGGTGAGTTGTAAAGGCATCACTTACTCCATCTATACAGTGGCAGGCTGTGATTTGCTCACTTCAGTGATGTTTACAGAACATTCTAGTGTAGACAGATGATGAATGGTTAAGGCTAGGAAGGTTTATGGATGCAGATTTTGTACACGTGCTTGTGATTATAAATAGGATTTGTTTCCTAGCTTTTTTAGAAGTATTCTCATTCATTTTCACTCCTAATGCTGAGGTATGGCAGACTGCTCTTTGACTTAGGCAAGAATAAATTGTTTCTGGAAATAAAATACATGTAATTTTAAAGGTTAAATAGTCAAGGTGTCATTTTGTAAGGTGTCCTTGTGACAACTGCTGAAAGGTCTGGAGGCTGTTTTGTGAGGGGGTGTTTGCAGTGAATGAGACAACAAAGCTAATCTGATTTCAGAACATAAAAGTGATGTGAGAATTTGCCAAAGTGTTTTTCACAGGTTACTAAGGAAATAATTTAAACCTCTCTTTTTACCACTCTTTTTAGGTAATATTTCAGTAATTACATTGCCAGTTTCCAGCACCAACTCTCCGACTAAGATTTTGCCAAAAACCTTAGGACCAATCAATGTGAATGTTGGACCCCAAATGGTAAGTGGTGCAACCCTGGTAATGCCAACTTGTGTAACTGCCTGTGTGACTTCCTGTTGGTGTCACACAGAAACATGAAAAACAAAGATGGGAACAGTGTGAGGAACTTGCTCCTTCCTGCCTCAGCCACAAGTGCCCCACCTGGATGGGAGGGTGGGGGTGTGGGGGCACAGCAGGCTCGGCACCCCAATATTGCCACCCCTGCAGTGCTCCTGGGGGTGCCCTTGGGGGATACCCATCTTCCCGGCTTTGAGAGGAAACTGAAACAGCTTTACCAGCTGATGTTATTGCTCAAAAGTGTATTAAGGAAAAAAATCATCTCAAGAATGTTACTGATACTCTTTGAATGTTTTTAGTCATTTTCTCACCAGTAAATCTCCAGCACTGCCAGAGAGTGCCTCAGGTGTGCCACCTGAGATTTAACTTGTTGAAACTACCTGTCAGTGGTAAATGTATATGGCCATAAATTGATGTTTCAGGGATTTAGGGTCTAGTTTTTAGGAAAAACAAATTAGGTTTTCTGGTGGCCAGAGAGCTAAATAGGCAATACCTAGAAACATGAACAGTTTCTAGTAACCTGATGCCCACTTGCTAAGCCCTTAGCCTGAGTACAGAACCATTTGTTGTGTTTTATAAATAATTGTGTTGGACCTTTTTCCCATCAGCATTTACTACTGCTCTTTGGTGTGTTTTATCCCAGTTGGACAGAGGGGCACACACACTACAACCGCCCCACAGCATTCCCCACTGTGTGGAGCTCTCCCTCTGGAGCAGTGGCCGCAGGCGAGCAGGGCACAGCCTGGGCACAGCCCGCCTCCCTGCGTCAGTGCTGATGCACATCTTGCTGGAGCATGTGCCCTGTAGCATTGCTGTAGCATTGCACTGGAATAGTCTGCCACGGAAGATGTTCTGTGAGTGCAGTAAATAGCCAGGAACAGAGGAGAGAACTCAGTTAATGCAGTTCTAGTCTTACAAGTGACTTCTCAAGGTCCAGCTTTTGGTTTAAGTGAGCCCTAGTTGCAGTTTAAGTTCTATAGCAGGTGAAAGTTGAAAAAGCTACTGTGTGGTGTGAGACACGCTGTTTTTATTATTATTTTCTTTTCATTTTTGAGTTCTTTTATTCTGCTGCTTTGCATAGCTAGATCTATATTCCAAAAACTTTCTTATTAAATAGCCATTAATGCAGGCTTTCTGACACCCAGTGTACAGCTGTGTTGTGCCTGGCTCTTCGAAGCAGAATGCCCAGGAGCTCTCACGGTGCCAATGTTAGTGCTGCCTTGGCCTCTCCACCGTGTTAGCAACACCCTGCTGCTGTGAGGGGCTTTGGGCTTTACTCACCCACTGCCCCAGGTCCTCCAAAGCAGCCCCAGGGTCAGTGCAGTGGGTTCTTGGCTGAATGGGGACCATTGGTCAGAATCCTCCGGGATATGGTTGTGCCAGTGGTGAAAAGGGCACTGTTTGCTGGCTGGATTCTTGAGGTGTAGTTTCTTTAGACTCAGTCCGTAGGTGTAAGTTTAACAGCAGAAGTGTTATTGATCAGATGTTAGTGGTTAGTCACAGGGGTTTAAGGCATCCTATGGATGCTGTTTGCTGACTTCGGGTGAGGGTCTGTTTTTCTGCCTGTGCTGTGCAGTGCATTTGTGTCATCACTCCGGGCACGCTGGGGGGTTGTTCCTTACTGAGAAGGGATTAGCCCTCGGAAAAGGGACGGTGTCGGGAAGGGGCACATTCCCTGGACACGACCCAGCGATGCTGCGGGCCGAGCCGAGCCGCCAGGGGGCGCTGCGGGCCGGGCGGGGGCGGCCCCGCACACGGGGTGGGGGGTCCATGGGGTTACTGGGACAGGCACTGCACAGGGGGGGTCCATGGGGATATTGGGACAGGCACCGCACACGGGGGGCCCATGGGGATATTGGGACAGGCAGCACGCATGGGGGGCCCATGGGGATACTGGGACAGGCACTGCACAGGGGGGACCTGCGAGGTCACAGTGGGTATCGCAGCCAGACAGATCTCCAGTATCAAGCAGGAAATATATCCCTTGTATCGCTGGTTTGGTTTCTCTGAATTTCCATTTTCACTTGGGTCTGTCAAGCTGTCCATTTGCAAAAAGTAACTGGGATAAATTTATGTCTTTAAGACAAAAAAATATGTAATCACAATGGGGTCAGGAGGGATGTGAAGTAATGCTCAATATGCTAAGGAAATGGGAAATTCTTCACATACCATTTTTTTCTACTTGTTTAAACAATATTGATGGATACCAAACAAATGCCATATACTCATTTGTTGCTTTTATATAAACACATACATATATATATTTGCTGTATATCTTCAAGGGTGTTGGATAAGTTAAATAGTAAAGGAAGCTGCAATGTTTAGTACAGTCAGTACTCAAAATGTCACTAACAAATGGAGTAAAGTAAAATAAGTTTTAAAAAATGAAAAAAGGTATATGAGTAAAAAGCACTGTCCAAGAAACCTTGGTATGACTCTTACCATAGTGAAATCAAAATAATTAAATGTGTTTTATTTTAAGGATTAATTATTTAATACTATTTCATTTTTAAATATTATCTAAATTCTTCTGGTGACCTACTTTGAAGAATGAACTTAGATGTGATTTGAAAGCTGAGACCAGGTGACTTGGTGTTAACCACTGTACATACACCAGTTTTGTATAAACATACGTTCTGTCTATAGTACAGACTGTACATTGAATTCTGTAGGTGTCATGCTTTATTATTAGCTTGCCAGAATGCCCTGGGATCTTGTGATTGCCAAAAACTGCAAGGAACGCTTTGCCTGGAGCTCAGATTGTCTTCGGTACCAAAGACAATTCCAAGAGACAAATCCATTGGAAAGAAAGAAGGCTTTACTGATTAGTGATCAAGAGATTGCCTACATGTACTTGTGGAGAAACAGCTGGGTATCTATAGGTCCACATTTTATCTGCCATACCTAGGAATTCTTTGATTTGGCTAGCTCTTGACCATATGAATAATACAGTAATATGGTGCAATTAGAATATTAACAGTGTTGTAACTGCTTTACTTTATGAAGATCTTCTGAGGACATCTCTTCTGTATATTTTGACTATAACTTGCTTCTGGTATAGAATTATTACTACTTTTCTTAGTGCAATGCATGGTGTGAATTTTGGGCTGTGGTAACCTCTGTTTTCTTAAGACAGATGTTTTTTTTATTCCTAAATTTTACAGATCATAAGCACACCACAAAGACTGACCAATTCAGGGAGTGTTCTGATAGGGAGTCCGTATAACCCAGCGCCCACAATGGTCACACAGACACACATCACAGAAGCTTCTGGCTGGGTCCCAGGGTAAGACTTTTGTTGTATTTGAAGATGTCTGAGGGTCTGTTCTGATCTTTTCTGCTGTTTCTGCTGTTCTATCTATATGCTGACTCACAGTTTCTAGTTCTTGCACAACTAGGAGTATGGAGTGTGCTGTTCAGTTGGTATGCACTTCTGGTGTCTGGAGCATATGAACATGAACTACAAGCACTAGTCACTTCACTGGCTGTTCTAAATGTGATTTATGGCAGTGTCTGTTTCTTTGTGAAAGTGGAGAGTCAGAAATTCAGGAGTCCTGTGAAAAACAGGCCTTTATTTTTTTCATGAATTCATGGTCTATTCAAGTAGTGCTGCTATTGAGTGTAGCAGTGGGTACCTACAGGGGGAGAGACTGTCAAAATCACTTCAAGAGGCATTTAAGGATAAACGCCAGTGGAAAATTTTGAATGTAATCAGTGTGGTATTTTTATTGCTATTTACAGTAGCAACAAGTTCCATGGGGTTCTGAGGTACTCCAGAGTAGCATGACATTCTTGATCTCTTTTAATTCAATCAGGTCTTTACAGTATTTCTTGGTATTTTGTTTTAATACTGCTGAGCTTAGCTGTCTCAAAATAGAGATGTAGTGCTTAGCCTCTGAAAAAGTAATTTATTTCTGCATCTAGGTTAATTTTTGTAATCAGTGATGAATGTCAACAGTACCTTTTCAGCCTCAGATGCGGGAAATGGAGCATCTAAAGGAGAGCAGAAACAAGAGTGTGATGTTTGTGCCCTGACTTTCTCCATTTTACTCTGTAAGCAAGGACTGTCACAGGCCTGTACTCCCCAATCAATCACTGTATTCCCACATAGTCAATAAACTGCAGGCCCAGCTGAGCAGATTTTTCTGCATATGTGTTCATCTGCTGAAATCCCTTTTGAATGCACTTAGTTCTTACTTTATTTGAAAAAGGAGCTGTAAAAGATTACTTTGTTTCTGCAAATCTTGTGAAATGTGGAAGTGAGGCAGATGTTCTTTCAGTACCCAGAGGAGGGACAAGCTCTACTGTCTGGTCACAACTTGCTGAAGAGAATCAACACCCATCACTTTGTGAGGCTTCATCCAAAGCCAGTGCTGGGATTCCCAGAGCAGCTGCAGTGCATCAGCAACCACCACCAAGGAGAAGCGCCATCCTTCTGTTTGTGGACTGTCAGAGTCGAGACACGGGATCTCCCAAGAGCCTGACTGCGGTTTCACCCATAAAATGGTGACTCCAGACAGACCAATCAATATTGATCACGCAGAAATCCCTACGATAGGTCACATTTTCATCTGGGGAACAGAGGTGAGGAAGGGCCTGTGATGTTGCTGTAATGGAGGTGGTGAGCCCTGGCTGAAGACAGTTCCAGAAGACTGCAAGTCCAGACTGCTTGCTTTACCCATCATTTGCTCCACAGATTCCAAATGATTTCCAAAATGAAGTGACACGAGTATGTTCAGCCCCAGGGCTCCACACAGCCTGGTGCCCCGGGCAGTGCCGCCACCCCCGCCCCAGCTGCGCTGAGCCCCCGGGTAAGCACCATGGACAGGGATCGCCAGGGACACAAGTCCCGCTGCTGCCGCCGCCGAGGGAGAGGGGCCTGCTGTGTTCGGGATCACACGGCCCAGGATGTGCTGGCTTTCAAGGCACAGCTCTTCAAATCCATCGGGTTTGTTCCGCTTCCCTCACAGCGGTGCCAGGTGTTCAGCGGTGCGAGTCTCTGCTGTGAGCCTGCTCTGGAAATGCAGGGAAGCAATGGATGTGCCTCGCTGCCAGCTGTGGGGCCACCCGTGCTGGGTGAGCTGCAGGACTCAGTGCAAGCCCGCAGTGCAGCTCCTGCAGCCTGTTTGCTGTGGGCAGTACACGGGACGATAAGGAAGCGCCAGTGACTGCAGCCTGCCAGTCCTGTGCAAAACGCCTGCCAGCTGCTGCTTCAGCCTCTGCAGCTCTGTCTGCATCAGCCCGAACATGAACGTGTTTAGTGTTTTACCTTGGGCTTTGTTTAAAGATTTGAGAACATTCAGTGGCCTGAAAACACAGGATATATCTTTTGCACTGTTTAAAGACATTTTTTTTCCACATGGAGGAATTTTAAACAGGAATTTTCAAAGGAGCCCAGCTTCTCCTTTTTGATGGACTTTGATGATCTAGCTCAACATCAGTACTTCCTGTAGGTCCAGGTGAAGTGACTTACCTAAATTCATATGGGCAAAGCATGGTAAAATTGTGAATAGAACTTGTCTGACAGTGAGCTCAGACAACCTCCTCCAAAAGCCCTAACCACCTTCTCTCAGATTTTGTCAATCTCCATGTACCTTATTTTTCCCTTGTGGGAAATGCGTAACAGCAAACACCAGAACCAGCAAGGCCCTGCACACTGTGGGTTTTGTGGTCTGTAGATATAATGTTATTTTCATCCTAAGTTTGAATTGTCTTTTCTTAGGGAGCGAAAACGGACTCAAGAAATTATAGAGTCAGATTTTTCAGAAAGGTGAGTATTACTGAACATATATTCTATGTACACGGTCAAACCTGTTTTACTTCAGATCTGCCCTGCAGAGATGTGTGTCTGGTTCCCACTTTCAGCAGTTTTCACATAAAAGCTGTGCTGATGCTATTCCTTGTAGTTATAATTCATTCCTTTTAGCTTTACCACTTCCTGTTAAATACATTTGCTGTTAGAGATGATACGGGGAGTTGTGAAAAACAAACAGATCTTCAGAAACAAGATTGTTCTAGTTTTCAACATGACAAATACTTGTAAACAAATGATCTTTTCCCTTGCTTCTGAAATGTTTTTGAAAGCAGTCAAGGTGGTTTTGTTTAGTTCTTGGGGTTGTTCAAACCAAATATCTCTGCAGGGATTGGAAGTGTTGGGGTTTTTTCTTAATCTTCTGGTGTTCCTTTCTACTGTATTTTTTTTCTTCTGTCTGTGTTCTGGTTTGGGTTTTTTTTGAAAACCATTTTTGTATTTTAATATTTCCCATAGCTTGTTACTGCTGACAGAACTAGGCTTTTTTCTGTAAAATAACAGATATCCCTAAAACATATTATCAAATGAACTCATAAGACTGTAGCTAAACAAAAAACGAAACCCCCAAACCAACACAGCTGAACTTTTTAAAGGCTTTTGTTGAAATACACATGCAAGTCTAGCACGTGTGAGAAAACCAACTGCTGTTTTTTTCTATTACCATTATCTAAGCTCTTCCTCTTCTGAAAGAAGAAGGTGAATGGAAAACAACCCTGACAGTTGCTGGTAGTCAGTTTGGCACCAAAACCCCCAATGAATATGTACTTACTCTCCACAAAACAAATTCTTAACTATGATGGCACATAGTTTAATTGCTCTCATGACCAACTTTAGTATCTCCTGTTGTATTTTAAATAGGAATGTCTGAACCTTTCTATTTTAGGCACACACGTGAGAGATCCCCTTGAATCTGGGTTCCAGGCACATAAACACCCTGTGAGGTATTCCTCCTTTTTTTTAGGTTGTTCTTTTGTGAAACTACCTGGAGATTAATTCCAAATCCATTTTGAAGCATCTTCCCAGCAGCTTGGGTTCAAATACTGACAATGTAGAAGTAGCCAAGGAAGGGGAAAGGGCTCTAGTGCACTTTTTTGCCAATTTGTAAGAAACAGTTGTTTCTCATTTAGACAGTCCAGACTCCTGTTGCAAAAGGTAGACCCTTTGCTGTGTAACAAAGTAGCTTATTAACATTCAGTGTATTAAAAAAATATTTTTCTCTTTCCAGTAAGAGAAGCAAAAAAGGAGATAAAAATGGGAAGGGTCTGAGGCATTTTTCAATGAAAGTTTGTGAAAAAGTTCAGCGTAAAGGAACAACCTCATACAACGAAGTGGCTGATGAGCTGGTGTCAGAGTTCACCAATTCCAACAGCCACTTAGCTGCAGACTCGGTAAGCAAAGAGGTGTGGAGATGGTTACACAGTACAGGTTTGGCTTGTTTGTCCCGGGCTTCTGTCCCTTCTGTTTCTGCACTGTCCTGCCACAGTCCATACTGTCCCTCGCTTACCTAACTGCTTCTCAAATATAAAAACCCTCTGAAATCAACAGAATTAAAATGAAGATTTGAACTCTAAATTATAAACAATGTAAAGGAGTCTGCAAAAATAATTAAAACAAGGCTACTCTTGTATCCATCATGTGTGGTCTTGTCAGGCCTTTCAACTGTGACAGACTTGCCATGATGGGAATTTCCTGCTTCAAGCAGGCCTGAAGCTTCCATTTGTAACCAGCCATGCTGGGGTGGTATCCAAGCAGTAGCACAGGTGAAGGATCATGTTTTAACACCACTGTGACTTGAGCCGCTATTTTGGCATTTTATCTGCTACATATCTGTGAAGGATGTGTTCAATTATTACTTTTTGAATTCCTTCATACAGCATTAATTAATGCTGTATTGTTTTCTTAGCAGGCTTATGATCAGAAGAATATTAGACGGAGAGTTTATGATGCCCTTAATGTCCTGATGGCAATGAACATCATTTCAAAGGAGAAGAAGGAAATCAGATGGATCGGCCTTCCTACAAACTCAGCTCAGGAATGTCAGAATCTAGAGGTAAAGGGAAGTACATGGGAATTCTCTTTAGTTCACAGATTGTGATAATGGAGTTGCTCTTTTTTAGAAAAGGTTTTTTTTCTCAATTTGAAACTGATTGGTTGTGATTCTTGCACACTATAAAAATGCAAATTTTGATATCGGAATGAACTGAGAGGATATGTTTGTCTATGCTTAGTTCAGTTTTAGTTAGTATACACTGCATGATGTTTTTAAAAACCCCAAGCTGTTTACCTTACAAAAATGGGTGTAATAGCTTGAATTAACCAAAAGAAAGTCAAAGGAATAGGAGACCAATTTTCCATTAATGTCTGTACTTGGAAAGTTCAAAGGAAATTAAATTGAGAAGTAATTCCTGCTGGGATGTCAAATACTGGTTACGAACTGCCAGAGTTATTTCCCTTATTTTTCCAGCAGGCTAAGAGTTACAGTGGTTTTTTGCAGGGATGCCAGAATTGATATGCACAAATGTTGCTTGTCCTTCAGGCCAAATGTGCTATAAATAAAAACACAAGTCACTGTATTTACTGCAGCGTGCTGTAATGGATGTCTGCAAATAGATCTCACTATGTATTAGATTTGTGATACTTGGGTTTAGGTGGGTGGTGCTTCTCCAGTACAGAACAGTTCTTTTTGTGCAGAGTCATTTACATCAATTGTCTTTCTAGATGTAGTAATAGAAAAGCTTTTACTGTTCTTGTCCATTACAGCAACTTGGAAAATACACCCACCTAAGGAGAAATGCATGTGCTCAATCACTATACTCTAGGATGTGGGGTTTTTTAATTATGGATAAATCTACATTTTGCATGCATTCATGTGAATGCATTGGCTTCAATATAGGTTACTGTTATGAATGTGGAACTTGAATTTCATTGTGTCATCTTGAATGATCATACGTGATTCACTGTTTCAGGCTTGAATTACATATGCACAAAATGGAAGCCAGGCATATTTTTTTTAAAAACGTTGCCTCCTCTGACATAATAGAAGAGGAATGGGTGGGGAGATAGTAGTGTCCTTTAATAATTTACTCCTTACTGGAGTTAAAATTGTTGACAAAGAAATTACAGTTTGAGAGACCTGGAGAAACTCCTCTGACTGTGCAATTGGCCCCTGTTTACAAAGCAGGCCTGTTCAGTTTGGCACAATGGAACAGACAAGGTAACTACAGAAATACCTTGATGCATTTCCATTTATCTTTTAAGATAGAAAAACAGAAGCGGATTGAAAGGATAAAACAGAAGCGAGCCCAACTGCAAGAACTGCTGCTGCAGGTATATTTGGTTTAATTTTTTTTTCTGTAAAAGAAAATGCATCTCCTAAACCCACACATCTCCATACAGATGCAGTTAGATAAAAGAAATCGGTAAACAGCGAGTGGGGTCACAAACAGCACCTCTTTAATAACTTCCAGAGGAGAATTTCAAAACTAATTCTTTTCAGAGAGACATGAGGGTGATAAATGAGAGGGGAAAGAGGATACAGATCACGGGAAAGTGGGGGAATTTTTGTTAACTTTTGTTTCAGTGTAAGGAGCTCCTGGTCTGAGGTAATTATGCTTAAAAAGTAAGAGAGAAGCCCGGTGACTCCAGTGCCTTTTCAAAAGGAGTGGGGAAGCATTCTCCAGCAAGCTTTAGTGCTCCTTTCTTGTTTCTTCTCCAGGGAGTGTGAGTGAGACATGGTCAGTAGGATAGGTGTGAAAAGTCTGCATTTAACTTCTGTTCCTGATAACTTCACAAGTGCAAAGAGAAAGTCAGGCCACAGCTTACCTTTTGACAAAGTTATGAAGGTATTGAGAGTTGGTAAATAAGACCTATGCCATTTCGTTTCCTGGAAACACTGATGTTTGCTCTTTTATTGTCAGTGATCATTTTTATTTTCTTTTTTTCCCCTTGTTTTTACAGCAAATAGCATTTAAAAACTTGGTACAAAGAAACCAGCAAAATGAACAGCAAAACCAAGGCCCTCCATCCTTGAACTCCACAATACAGCTGCCTTTCTTAATAGTCAACACTAGCAAAAGAACAATTATAGACTGCAGCATATCAAGTGATAAGTGAGTGTTTATGAAATCTGTTTTTATAATTTTATTGTCTTTGTGTACGGGAATTTTTGTTAAAACAAATGAGGGAAATTTTTCTAGTTTACTAAAAGTAATTATTGTATTTACATTTGCAACTGGCACTTCAGGGGGTTGCTTGTTTTGGTTTGGGGGTGTTTTTACTATTTAATGCAACTCTGGTAGTAATAGGAATGATTTTATCAACACTGCTGTACAACCACCTTAAAAAAGGTTAACTGTCACTGTTGTAAAAGGCACTTCAGGCTGATATTTCAGAGAGCATTCACTGCACAGAAGAAGTGAGTGAATGAAACTATATACTAGGACAGCACTACCTTTTCATGAACCTGTGGGGTAGTGCTTCTGAATATTTACTCTTCATGTGCCAGAAAAATGTATACAGTCAGGAACACAGGGTGATCCTGTGACACAAAATAACGTCCTATAGGTGATGATAACAATTTTGAAAGTGTCTTTTAGCAGCAAAAAGGCAGTACCTAGTTCTTTGGAGGAGATTACAAAGAAGTTTGAAATACTGTCTGTAAGCAAGCTGCTGTAGTTGCATTCATATTAACTTGAAAATCTTCCAGTTATGTAATTCTGGGGGCTCGTGCTCTTCATCCTGTGAAAATATGGCTGGAAGTATGAGGAGCTGTTACGTTAACTGTTAATCGGATCACAACTAGTTTATTAGCTGAAAATAGCTGGCTTTGCTTTAATACTGTAGATTACAGATTTCACTCTGTGGTATGCAAATCCTGGACTGAACTTCAAGTCAATCAGACAGCAGAAATAGACAGGCTCTAGTAACCTAAGGACCAACATGCAAAACAGCAATCCTAAAGTTGGTTGTTTGTTTTTTTTTAAATCAGACTGAAGTCCAATACATTTTGTGACAAAACTTTTGGAATACTCCCCTCAGCACTGCAGTTCACCAAACTGGGAATGTTAGGATCAATTTTGATTCAGTGTAATTATACCCTTATTTTATAGTCACACTATAGAGGTCTTTTTGCACTGGTAAACAGTGGTCTACCATTTAGGTTTGAAGTCGTTAAAAAGTTGAACAATTTCATACTGAAACTTCAGAACTGCTGCTTTGAAGTGGTCAGGTTAAACTGGCATCTGGGATGTAGAGCGGTGTAACACACTTGTACAGCCTCCAGCTGTATGACAACACTGCTACTAAAAGTGAGCACACCAAAATTATTTAACTTGTTGATCCTTCAGTTTATATAACCAAGCTTTGGTATTACTGTCATCTGGAGGTCATTAAGTGTATAACCCAAATTAAACAAGCTTTCCGCTCTCGTTCTTATTTGTGCAACTGATTGGGGCAGCAGCAGCAGCATGTAGATAAACAGTGCCAGAATCTGCTGGTGGTGTAACCCCCGTTCCATTGGTCTGCTAAATGAGGCAGTTAGCAAAAGTGGGCGCTCAGTTTGGAGCATTCACAGCCCATAGTTTATTGGAGAGTATTTGCACTGCCTTACTCCATTACTGGTCAGCTTGAGTGCTTGCCTTGCACCTGGTTCCAGTCCCAACAGCCCACTCTTTAAAGGGCTTCCATTTTCCTTTCTTCTCCAACTACCATTTATATAAAGCACTGATGTTGGTAATTCCAGTGAAGAGCAAAGCTCACAGCATTAACTACTCAAAATTGGGTTTACAGAAGATCTTCTAAAGGAAAGTAATTGTTTGGAAAAGTTGTACATACAGGGGTGATTTAGTATCATTAGGAACAGAAGTTTATATCCTCTAAGCTTTTTCCTATGCAAGAGCAGGCTTTATCCAGCCAAAACAGAATGAAATTTCTCCCAAATAAAAATGAGAGGTTATTGGGCAAATTTTGTTTAGAGTTTGAGAGGGAAGATAGATGGGTGCCAAGCAGCATACCGGGAGTGGCATTTCTGAAGTTGGAGCAGGAAAAGCAAAGTCCTCAGATAAAGATAAGTAGTTGAAAATCATGTTGAAAAGGCACCTGAACAAGTCCCATTTAAACAGGAAAAATGTATTTAGTGTAGTATATGGTCCTTCTATATGAATGCTGTTGGTCCTAGGAAAAAGAAGGAACAAAAAGGAACCAGAATATCTAGTTTTAAACAAACATTCAGAGACAACAGATGTATCAGAAATGTGGAAAATTAGAACACCTTTAAGAGGAAATGCAGAAGATGTTGCCATTGGAGATTCAATGCTGTACATTAGAGGGAAGGTGGAGGAAGTGGGCTCTTGGACCTTTTTTTTTGCAAGAGCAGAAAATCCAAATTAAAATCACTGGTGATCAACTTTGCACTTACCATGGGAAAGGGACGGGAAGTGTACCCAAAGTTGGTATTATTGCCCTCTGGACCTATTAGTAATAAGATGGCAGCCCAGTAGATCATTCTGTGAGAATAAAAGTTGATTTCTAAGTAACAACTGAAATAATGCTGAGAATTACTAGGAAAAACAATGTAAAGAATACAATGTAAAACTAGACACACATAGTTCTTCTCTGTCTGGCATACTATGCACTCTCTTGTTCTTGGAAAAAGTATAGCATAACCAGGAGAGAGACATGGGAGGGCAGCAAGAAAGAATGAAGCTTTGGAAAGGCTGTGACAGAAGGAACAGATGGGCTCTTTGGCCTGGAAATGAGAGGACAGTGGATTCACAGGTGTCTTTAAAATCATGGGTGATGTGGAGGGTGTGCATAGAGAACATGTCAAGTCACCTAAAGAAAACCCTCAAATAGCTGTTAGCAGCAAGAAGTGCAGGGACTTCCTGTAGCAGTGACTGCAGGTCACTAAAACTACCCTGGAGAAATAACAGTGTAAATTCCTCTGTTTGGAAACTTGTGGGGAGGGAAAAGACATTACCCTCCTTTCCAGCATCCAGGATTTGACCGCAGCACATGGGAGGAGAAATGCAAAGCTACAATAAATGCAGCCTTTAATCCTGTGCCATAAAAGCAGAATTCAGTTAGTTCCTAGTAATTCCACTGCTTGCTGGTACTACCTGGGTATGGCACTGGTCTCCTCCCTCCTTGTGTACACATGGTTCTGTGACTTGAGCTGTGCCAGCCTAGGGAGCAGGAATGCAATTGTACCAGTTAAGGATACAGTGACACATCTTATTTTCCCTCTTAATGTGGTTATGCTTAAATAAATACAGGTGCATAAACAAGAGATTTTGCAAGTAATAAGGTATGAGTCACAAAAGAAACTGTGCCTGGAACTGACCATTACACTCAGCACAAAGCATTATATTACCAAATGAAAATTCTGTGTGCAGACACAAAAGCTGTAACACTTCCAAGCCTCCTGGCTCCAGGTATAAGAAAGCAAGTATTAGAAAAAAAACTATCAAGAAAATCAGCACGTGGCATGAGCTTGGAGAGCAAATGAAAGACCCACCAGCGAGTTATCTTTTTTCAGGGATAAAGATTTTGTCAGAAGAAAATGAGATACTGGGAACCAGCCTTATGTTGAAATGCCTGGACCAGGCTTTTAACAGCCTGCGATTGTAGCTTAAGGCTAGTCTGGAAGCCCCTGCTTTTCTTAAAGTTGCCTTAAGTTTATATCACAACTTCCACTTTTACATGCAATGAAAAACATTTTGAGAATCCTGCAGCAGAAATGGTGGGTTGTGAACACATGGGACTGAACAGACTGCTTTGTTAGCTGCATCCAAAAAACCAAAATTAAACCAAGGTAAATAGGTCAGTTCACAGGAGGAGTGTTGCACATTAGAACAGAAAGTGAAATGTAAGAGAAGCAAAACCGAAATAGTTATTTTGGTGACAGGGCTGCAGGTGACCTTATTGGCTTTAGCGCAAGGGAAGGTTCATGTTTAATAAGGCCTCCCTCTTCCTCTTTGAAGCTGCTTAATGAGGTTGAAAATTTTGGACTTTCTTCCTGCAGTGGGGAACTTACTTTAACTGAGAAAGTGCCATTTTAAACCCTGTAGGCAGGCCGGTCACAGAGGCAGGAGAGAGAAAGCATTTTCTGCACTTCTTTCCCTAAGGACCCTTTACAGAAAATGAAGAATCTAGACACTTACCTCAGTGCATACTAAAAACATCAGAGAAAGAATATCAAGAAAAGCACAGCTTTGCTCTTTTCAAAGGCATCTCACTTAATTTTTTCCATGCAGATTTGAATACCTCTTTAATTTCGATAACACTTTCGAGATCCATGATGACAGTGAGGTGCTGAAGAGAATGGGAATGTCCTTTGGGCTCGAAGCAGGCAAATGCTCAGCTGAGGACCTAAGAACTGCAAAATCTCTAGTGCCAAAAGCTTTAGAAGGCTACATCACAGGTAAGTTAGATGGGACTTCTAAGTGTTGTTCCTGGTCAACTCCATAACCTTACTTAACTGAAGAAAATTTAATTACATTAACCTAAAAGGGTATATAACATTTGAAGTTTTATGGGACCGAGTAGGGTTAGTATGCAAACCAGTTAATTTAGTGGTAATTTTGGAAGGTTTGTCATAGCTGTCCTGTAAATTTAATTCACACTGATTTATAACAATAAACTCCTGAGCAAGTTGCATTGTGAAGAAATTATTTCTTAAATAACTAAATTAATACCAAGAACAGATTTTCATGTGTTAGTATTAATTTTGAGTAACTGGATGTATGGAAGAGCAAACTGGAAGAAGGCAGCTCCTCCCAAGCTGAGGAAAAGAAGAGAAAGAGCATCTGGAAGTAGCTGAGTGTAATCCCTCAGGTGCCAGCAGGCGCCATCTGAGAGCTGAGCTTCTCTAAGCAAAGCAGGAGGCTCCAAGGACTGCAGGACAGGGTGTCCCATGCAGAGGCTTCTGCCTCCTGTTTGAACAGCTCATGCTTAAATAGACTCAAAGCTAGAAATCCTCCAGTGTTGCATCACTGGACTAGAGCTGCTAAAATGTGTAATCACTTCCTTTAGTTATTGTCAGAGTGTGTTCTTCTTGCTCTACCCACAGCTTAAACTTAGCCCAACATTTTCTCAGGTTTGTGGAGGGACTTTATCTGTAAAGGAAGTGTTACCCAATGAATTACCGTGGACAGACCTTCGTTTGTGAGGAGAGGGAACAAAACTATTGCCCTGACTTCTCTACTGACTAGGCTCTGGTCTTGTTTAAATTACAGTAGTATAAAACTGTGTCTTCACACAGGAAGGTTGGAAATTCCAAACATTTGACCTAATTTTTTAAAAACTTTCCTAAAGTTGATTTCCTTCTTTTGGCAACATTTAATCTTTACATCAGGATCTTTAAAATGCAGGCTTCTTATTAAAAAAGCCATCTTGTTTTGTTAAGAAAAATATAGTTAAGTAGTCAGGAAGTTGAATATATGTTTTTGTATTCTTGATTTAACTATGTGCAAGAATTAAGAGTGAAACAATTTCTTAAAATTCACAATGTCAAAACACTGCTGGATATAAATTAAATTCTGTTACATTCAGTAAAATTAGTACAATTTAAACAGCTTAGCATTTCATCTTTCACAAACTTCCTCTTTTCCCTAGCTCCTCTGAGCCCACTGGAAAATAGAATTTAGAAATATAAGGCAATGAAAGTACAAGGTAGGGGTATGCATCTGTGAACCACCTTTCTGCCATGTGTAAAATCCACTTTCTTCTTTGTTCTTCAGAAAGAAAAGCTAGCCAGCTATTATCCAAAAATGTTAATAAACCACAAGATTACTAGCAGTGTCTTGTTACTTTTCTGGAATATTAAGCATGTACACACAGGTCCACTCCTGCAAAATACCAGGAAACAACACTGTGGTCTATCTCTTAATCTAAATACAATGCAGTCATTCCAAATGGTTTAGCCTCCTGACAGGGAGGTGTCAGAACATGTTCTCTGTAACATCAAACCTACATTTAGGGCAATCATAGTGAAAGCCATTCAGCTATGTCCACAGTTAACTATTCTCATCTATTCTGTCCTCACGGATCACCCTAAGGCTGCCACTTACTAATGTTTGCTGTAATGTTCCAAGAACTGCTGGCAGGAACACCACCCTTGCTAGCCTTGCTTTGTGACATATCACTTAAATACCTGGCTGCTCAGAGGTTTCCACAGCACGAGGTAGCCTGTGGCTCCATCCCCGTGGATGGTGAGCCAGTTTACATGGCTGTGTCTGCCTGCTTAAAACAGTCCCTGTGCCAGGCAGCACAGTGCCAAATGCCAAGGAACCAAACCTTAACAAGAACACAGAAGGACACAAGAGAACATGTAGGTAACAAACACATTTAGTTATTCCTCTTACCTGCTCTTAGAGAACAAGTCGAAATAAATATGAGTAGTACAATCCCACTTTACTGTACAGAACAGACGTTCAGTTAGCAACAGAACTTCAGAGTAGGGACTGACTCCTGGCTTAAGGCATCCAGCTGGACCACATGCAAGCACCTTGGAGAATAATTAGACAGTCTTGGTAACTTTGTTTTCATGTTATCTTTGTGTCAAGATGGAATTTGGGTAGGTCAGTAGGAATACCTTATCTAAGAAACAAATTAAAAACAACGCCCCCAAGAAAAAGGCCCACAGGTAATTGGGTCAGTGGACTTGTTTTGCTGATTCTCTTGGCAGAAATGTGCATAACTGGAAACAACTGACAGGCATTACTTGTTAGGGAATTTGAAAACAAGTAAGAGTTGTAAGTAACCTGTTCATGGCCCTCAGGGGGCTTTTAACAAATTACCTGAAGAAATTCAGCAATACTGCAAGACCATTTTAATGGTCTTAACCCTAACATTTACAGTCCCAGGGAGGAGGCTGCCTTACATGTCACACATACAGTGTACAACAGGTTTTCTCTTCCACACTCTTGGCACCAGCCTTTGGCCATGGTCTGTGCATGTGCACAGCCAGCCCTGTCTGGTGGCAGAGTGGATGAGGAGGCTGCAGCACAGCCAGCCCTGAGAGCACCACGATGGAACTGCCTTTGGCCCCAGAGCACACACAGCTTACACACAGCCCACCTGGGTGGCTTCACTGCATCCCACTCTCATCCCAATAAATACAGTTCATTTGTACCTTCACCAAGCAGAGCAGGACTTGGTGAGACATTCCACAGGGTCAGTCTGTAGCACGAAGTTTCCAGGAAGGACTCCAGAACTCTCATTTCAGATACCTATGACTCCATATGGCTGCCAGCAGGTGAATCTTCTTCAGACAGGGGGAAAACCTTCAGAGAAATAAGCATAACTGAGGGGAGAGCAAGGCTTGAGTGCATCCACAAACAAGGGGTGTAAGTTCACCTTGATTAAATAGGACACATCCACTGTATAAAATCAACTTGAGCTACTGGTACCTTCTAAACTAAACATGGAATCCTAACTGCACAGTTTAAGACTGTAAAAGGAAGAAAAAATTTAAGTAACTATCATAAATACAGTTATGCTTTCTTCTAGATATGTCTGCAGGATTTTCATGGATAAACCAAGGGTTACTTTCAACCTCAGCACAAGCAGTTTCACATTTAGAGGCAGCTGGAGGCACTTACAATGCTAAATCAAGGTAAATGAAATAATTTTTTAATCAAGGGTAGTTATATATGCTTGTGGTACTTTCAGTAACCTCACTATTTCGTAGAATTTGCATAGAGGAATTCAGATGTTTTTCTTACTTTGGTTAATTGTGATTGTGAAAAAGTCTCTAATTCTGTCTTCTTTGATAATTATATTTGGAAGGTCAAATCAACATACTTTGAATTTTATACATACCAGCTATTTTGTATCTCTGTTTCATAAGAATAGAATCACTTTCGAGCCCTTTTTCCTGATTAACCTTAAATTCCTGCCTGGGCATGGACTACAAATAGGTAATTACATGTGGATAAAAGGCTGGTAATATTACTGAAGAATGCAAAAGAATGTTTGGTGTCTAAAGGCAATACTGCTTAAGCTTTCCTGAAAGAAGTTTAGTCCACACAGTCCATAATGATTTAAAATTAAAAACCAACAACCAAACCAAAACCCACCACCAGTAAAAACCTAATCCACAATAGACCTCAACAGCCATACCTTGCTTCAAGCTTACCTATACCATAAAAAATGGAAATAGACATTATTCTGGAACAGGTTCCTCATCATAACATTTAATAGCTGCATTTCATATTGCAAATATTTTGTGTATTGACAGAACTGTGATGGATTTTGTCTTCTTTAATCCTTCTTCAGCTTGAGCAATCCTGCAATTTTTCTATGAAAAAAAAAGTCACACAGTAATCTTTTCTATGCAACTTTCCAATGTTTTATCAGTTTTCATAATAACAGGAATATCTGTATTTACTGTATCGCTTTTGGATTTTCCCTTGCTTGACAGCATTTCTTTGACTAAAGGAAAAGTGGAGGCCAAAAATAAAAGGCTTAAAACCTCATAGGAGTCCACGTAAACCTCACCATTTCTGTTGTTTTGATAGTGAGAACGCAGGGCTGTGTCTGGATGCTGAAGTGGCCTTAGCAACTGGGCAGCTCCTTGCCCCGAGCAGTCAGCAGTCCAGCAGCGCAGCGTCCCGGGGGGAAACGCCCTGCTCCTTCAACGACGAGGATGAAGAGGATGACGATGAGGATTCTTCCTCCCCAGAATGAGGATAGTACAAAATGGAATACACAAAATGCTGCTCAGATATTCTTAATGGGAGTTCCTGTTTGGATTTTACTGGTTTCTTGCCTTGTTTTGCACTGTGTTCAGTGAAGCAAAATGGAAGCTTCAGAAAAAATTTATCCACGGCTGAAATTGAAAACTTTTTGTAACTGAACACAGAGTGACATGTAGAGACAGACAGAACAAAGTGTTTTTTATCAACTCAATCCAAGGAAAAGAACCAAGTCCCAGGAGATTTGGCAAAGCAAACCTCAAGTTCACCTTTTCCATTTTGGGACTCAAGTCTCTGTCTTCCCCTTGTCTTTATCAGGTGGAGAAGAAAACAGAGTCACTCAGCAAATGCCAATTCTTGCATTGTCTTTTGGCTGTGCTGCCTTTAGGAAAAGGAGGAGAGAGCACACACAAATGCTCTAAAAAAGCTATTTAAAACTGTCTTATGTGAAAATGGTTATAGGGAAAAGGGGCTGTTAAAATGTTTGCTTTCTTTCTGTTCAACTTGCTGTATAGAAGATTCTTAAAGTAATATAAATTGCAAGCGATTAAATGGATCTTGAAATAGTTTTAATTAATTTTAGATACTCTAAAAGTAACATTAGTATAAAAGGTTCATATGTTCATTTATACTGCAGACCTAATTTATTATAAATAAGTGATTATTCTTAGCCATTATTAAAACAGTCAGGAAAAAAACCAGTATTCTCTGCACCAGCTTTTTTCAAGGAAAAAAGTTTAAAAATGGTATTTCTAGATTACAGTGTATCCAGTGTAGCATCTCCTTTACTGTTCTAATTTTATATAGTCCCTTTGATGTTGAGCATGTGTTGGATTTTTTCAGAAAGGCCTCCCACCATGTTAAGGCTCTCAGGCAGCATGTTTTCAAGGCAGCATGTTTTCAAATGTGGGGTGGGTGGGTCACATAACTTTTTTTAAAGTCATAGGCTGAGGTTCTTAGGAAAAAAATAAAATTCTGACAATATGTCATGTCATATTTTGCATTCCAGTCAGATTAGATCATGACAGACCAACTTTATCATTAACTTCTGTTGCACTCACCTCGATGCGCCTTTGAGAATTGTATCAAACCACTTCAAACAATCTGTGGCTCGAGTTACACAACACAAATCCCAGCTGAACTGTTAAATTAGACTTGCAGCAGGAGGCTGTGTGTTCCATAGCTAACATCACATCCAATCACAAAGACCTTTTTAAAAAAAAAAACCAAACCAAACCACACTTGAAAACACACTGTAGATGTACTCTTCCCATGGTGTTCTAATATCCAGGATTTTAGCTAGTCCAGAAGATAACTATTTTCAATTAGGTAAATCCAGTTTAAAATACTGTTACTTTTCAGTTTCTATACTGTATGCAATAGTTGCCCTGTGTCTCAGCTGTCTCAGGGCTGCCAGGAGAGGAGCGGCCCATCCCTCTGTTCTGTCCCTGCCCTCAGGCCAGCGAGTTCCGCAGCACCGGGGCTGAGCCCCAGGCTCACAGCCCCAGGCTCACAGCCCCAGGCTCAGGCAGGAGGAGCACAGCTCCAGCTGCATCCCGGGCAGGCAGAACTGCCGGGGCAGACCAGCACCTCAACATGTCTGTGTGGAAAACTTCACACAGAGTTCAAACTCCTGCACTTGAGGTACAGTCAGGGCAGCACCACTATTTCAGTACAGCTCTTGGCTGAGCAAGCAGAGCTATCTAGCTTCCACAAATGGTTGCAAATGCACAACTAAAAGAATTCCTATACGTCTGCCGTGTTACTCACCCTCTGGGCAAGACTGTTAAGACTATCCTGTGCTCATGGCTCACAGCCAACAGCAGACTGAGGGCTTTACACCACCTCACTGACCAAATCTGTAGCACTACCTCTATACCAAGAAAAGCTTTACAAATACAAAATAATATTCTTGCTGAGTTAATGCACTTGAGCAAAGTGGCTCACCTTGGAAATAGGGGGAGACGAGAACAGGTACTCCAGGCATGTTGTTATGGAATTTTTAGCTCAATGAAATTTTTAGCTCTTTCATTTAAACAGATAATCACTTTTATTCTTAGAAACCCACTGCTTTTTCAAAAACTGTCCTGTCAGCCAGCTTTCATTGAAGAAGGCAGATCAAAGATACCTTATATATGCAGGATTCTAAGGAACTCTTACAGAGGGAAACATCTAAATAATTATCCCTGCCCCCCAACAAAGTATTAGGGACACATTTAACTTCATACTTTATTCACACTTCCCACTCAACATCTGTGTAAAAACTAAAACCAGCAAAACACTAAAGAGGCCCTAAAGAGCAGCACTTAGAACTATAAGAATCTAGCCAAAAAAAAAATGCTTCCTGCCCAGAAATGGAATGTATTTTATCAGAAGTCAGTGTGCTTTCTGCTTTACAGGAGGAAGATCTCAATGATACCTTCCTTCTATTGATGTCTGTGCCCTCCAAAGCAGCAGACTGCACAGTTACTTGCTTTCTGGCAAAACTCAAGCTATCAAATTTAAAGATAAAATATAAAAGATCTAGGAGCACATAATATTTATTTAGACAGTTAAACCAAGTCTTTAAAAGTTATTTTTCCTGGGCTAGTTGAATACAAAGGACAAAACAAGTTAGAACATTTAGAAGATACTTCAAAAGTAAATTCTTTCCTTGGGCTTCCTTGTGCCAAGTTCCAGTTAAGGATGAAGTTCAGCTAAAGCACTGCGGTCTTGTGGCAACACTAGAGTCTGGGAAAGAGGAGAATTTTGGGCCTTATCCAGTCAGTCACTCATGTACGATCTCAGGCAAGCCTTTCAATCATTCCTGTTGATCTTAGTTGACATATTTAAAAAAGAAGCAAAAAAGCCACACAAAACCCACAAACCAAAACAGGTAAATGCACGACCTCACAAAATGCAGGTGTTGCATCTGATTTGAGCGCTGAGTAACAAGGGGTATATGAGACCATTAACTCCCCACACAGCTCATTGGCAGTGGTTGTGCTCAGCTGCTCCAGCACACAGGCCCTCCCTCCCAACTGGGAGCAGCAGCAGGTACTTTCCAGAATAAAATGGTCATGAGCAAGACTGGTTTTCTCATTTTCTATTCAGTTACCATCATGCTCTCCCATCTCCTGCAACATTCACTGATAGGAAACAAGCAGCAACTAGGACTAGCTGACATATCTTAAAAAGTTAACATTTCAATTTTCATGTAACTTCTGTTTAAGATAAATTTTAGTGACATGTTTGCATGGCTTGGAACACTCTCTAGGTTACACATTCAGAAAGCACTTGGCTGCAAGCAATATAATGCTGTGTGTAAATGCTTTTATAGTTATATTGCAGTAAACAGCTTTATTTCTAGACTTACTCTGTGGTGCTTGAAAAATTTAAATTTGACTTAGAAACTTGTCAGCTCCACTAACTAGAGGGAAAATATGAGTAGAAGACAGCATTTTTTGGTTATGTGGAAATCTGACATATTTGTCTTTTAAAATTTTAGTAAAGTGCATCCCTCTTCTCATTTTAACACTGGAATTGATGGCAATAATCCACCTAGCCTCAGAAAGTGTGTGTATCCCAGCAAATGGTATTAGTTTAACTGAAGGTATGACTTCAGCTAATGCCATTAAACTTAGTACAGGCTACACTGTCGACGTGTCCATTTTGGTTAAGGGGTTTTAGCTTTTTAAACTACAGCTTGTAAATGCCCCTAATCCTTTTGAGCAGCTGGAAATTGCTGAGTACACAGAATTCCCACAGAAGGACTTTTTGCTGATCAACTACGTCAGCCTGAAGTAACATTATGTAAAAAGGCCTAAGACCTTCAAGTTCAAACGTGAAATGCTACTTGAATTTAGAATTCCACAGTTAAGGTTTTAAATCTCAAGTGCTCTTTCTTCTGACCACATCCACCATTTTAATTCAAGAGCATGGCTGAAACTTAACTACATTTGAACTCTGAGCAATACTCCTTTTTATAATTAACTGGCCCTTTTCAGCTGAAAACAATCCAGGCAGTTGATTGAAAATAGTGAGCTTCAGATGTCTGGGGTTTGGATTCACTTAGAAACAAAGCCAGTAACCACAGGGTATGGTATAAAGAAAACAAACCAAAACAAGTTATCTCTGCCTGATGCACCTCGGTAACATCTTTTCATTATGAGAATCTCTCAGGATCATCAGTTAATATTAAACAAGCAGATGTAATGAAGCTGGGGAAAGACTACATGAACTTTCTTAATTTGTGATTTAGAAAATTCTAGTATTAGCCATACTTTGAGGTGACATGCTTCTGCTGCAGTTGGACAGGTCTGTTTTTGGGCAGAAGGTGCCTCAGCACTGGGAAGTGGTGCCTCTTGCAGCATTCCTGGTGAACAGGGAGAGGCTTAAGGACCTGTTCATGGAGGGTTTGAATCCTGACCTATGTCTGCAAGCAATACACAGTGAATCATTTGGAATTTGTGGCCATCACACCCCCACCCAAGTATGTGAACAGCTCCAAATACTTAATTTTCTGCAGGCAGGTGTTCACATAACCCAATCCTGATACCATAAAACTTCCTGAAACTCTCATTCCTTAGGCTTAACAAAGTTCCCAAATCAGATTATTTTTTTCCTATTTAGCTGTTAGAATTTAGTCTAGTGAGTGTTTTTAAGAGGCTGTGAGCAACTTTTCTCCCCTGGATCCAGGTATATTGCCAAAAAAATACCCACAACCAACACTGTTCATTCCATCTGCTAGGTATTACCATCCTTTCAAGTCATTGTAGAGCTGTGTGTGCAAGAACCTCCAGCTTCTTCAATCTGATTGCCTGAACTGGCACCGGCACTGAGGGGAGGGACCCATTAAAGATGCCTGACAGTAACAACCGAACCAGCTGTTTATTGAAGCTGCTCAAAGACTGCACATTTACTCTACACCTTTCATACTCCCACCTTGTCTGGCTACTCCAAAGATAAGCCAAAACCAAAATGTTTTCTTTCTGCTCCAGTCTTTTTGACAGTACCCAAGAATCCAACATTTAGGATATCCATGTAAGCTGCAGGACCACCAAAAACCCTTGCTCAAAATTGGGTAGAAGTAACATCTGAGATCTAACCATCCATATGCCAGGACAAAGCCTCCTGCTTAGGAACAATAAGGAGCAGAGAAATACTTCTTCGTTTATCTAAGAAGAAAATAGACTCACCTGGATCAGGCCCATAATTCCAAGCAGATACAGGAACCTCCCAGCAGCCCAAACCTGCACCTCTTCTCAGAACTCTGTATTGGCTAGAATAAGAGACAATCACTTAAATCTTCTGACTTTTCTAAATGCCATTCTTAAGTACTCAGCACTCTGCAGGCATACACACTTTAGATATATGGACACCATGGGATAGCAGGATACAGCTCTGTAAAATTTACATCCAGTTGTAGATGCAAATCAAACTCATCTATGCAGACGCTTTTTCCAAGACAAAATGAGTCTCTAACAGTGAGTTAGTTTTAGCCTATTCTCATTATCCAGGCTGAGTGAAACAGAGACATGCATCCCTAGCACTGCCTGGCTCCTGTGCTGCCCATGAAGCAGCAACGGCACACCCGGATGCGGAGGCAGCCAGAGGGAAAAACACCATATCCACAGCCCTTCCTGATGACATTTTCAGGTCACGTATAGTCACTCTGAACAGCCACAAAAGTCAAAACATTGATCAGAAAAGGTGAAGGCCACAAAATCAGTCTCCAGGGTTTTTAGTGGGTTTGTTAAATTGCTAACGGAACTTCAACAATTAGTAGATTCAGTTGTGCTAATGCAGGGATTAAGTGGATCTCCCAGAACTTCCCCAGGAAAACACCAGTTGAATCACAACCCATCATACAAGTTTCTGGCACATTCTCTTGTCTTAAAGGTCAGGCTGTATATATGAAAAATACTTCAGAGAAGTATATGTAAATGTTACGACACTGTATTTCACAAGCACCTACTGTGAAGAAATTAATCCTACCTTGAACAAACCTGAAAGAAGCAGGGTATGAGTTTGTCCTTGTAGCTCAGGCCCTGACTGCAAACAATGCCCTGGGACCCAGGCAGCAGCATCTGTGTTTGCATATCCTGCCTGGCATCAGGAGTACCCAGCCAGCAAGTACAGGCACAGCTTTGCACCAGTACATGTCTGCTGGCACCTGTGGGATACCTGGCAGTGGCTGAGTGCCCTGGCAAGGAGGGAGTGCTGCTGTGCCCATCAGCCCATGGTGTGGAGGTGCTGCAACATGCAGAGGGCAGGGCCGTCCCTCCATCCCCCCAGCAGTAGCACTTTTTAATTAATATCCACTGTATTCTACATGGAAGTAAGCTGTAGAGACACTTCCTTTTTATGTTTAAAATGCAGAAACCACTTGAAAGTCTGTTAAATTTTTAATTAAAACAACTTTTTTTTTTTTAAGAACGAGGCCAGTCATGGACAAAGCTATTTTATGACCTCCTTCAACACTGAACTCAAAGCAGGGCTTGTAAACATGGTGGGTGGGAAGAGAGAAATCCAATTATAAGGATGCTAACTATATGGGATTTGAAATTCTAATTAATTTTTTTAATCTACTAATCTTGCTCTCCCCCTCTCCCAACGTGCATTGGCCCAAAGCATCACACTTTGGTGGAAATTTTTCTCACTTCTCTTGTGTTGAACTCCTGTGTCTTCAGGAAAGTCCAAGCTGCCCATTCATTTTAATTTGCTGCCTATCTTTGAATTCTCCATAGATTTCTTTCTTTCCAAATACCTATAAATTATAAACTAAAGTTTTATTTTTGCAGAAAGCTATGCTGATTTTTTTGTCCTGAGCAAATAGTGTTAATTTCTGCTACCACGTTGTACATGTCTAGGAGTAGTGTCAAAAAAGAATGTGGTAGTATTTTATGTGCTCTAAACACTGAGAAAGATATAAAGAAAAATGCATATACAAAGTTTTACTTTCCTAATAGGAACACTGGCATTAGCAAATAGTATATTTGAACCAATAGGAAATATTACTTTGTAGTAGCAAACACTTTGTAAATAAAAACTTGTTATTTTTTTAATGGAAATTTTATAGAAGCTTTTTCTGTATACTCAATTGATCCCATGTTTACTGAAATGCTGCAAGTGGGAATTGTACATTGCAAAATGGAGGTGGGGAGCAGACAGTCTGACTGAGGTGAAAGCTGTGTATGCTCTGGAGAAAAACATCCAGTTGTCTGTGAACAGAAATGTAAAGCTTAATTGTAGAAGAATGGAATAAAAGAATTTCAAGGCAACAGGATTGGCCTTGTTTTTGAGAAATATGTTGCAGAAAAAGGTTGCTCAAGGTTAGTGCTGACAGTGTACACCACATAAAAAGAGAAAAAACTGCTCTACATAGGAAATTCTTTGGTGTTTTGAAAATAAATATCAAAATCTAGCAATTGCATGCTCATTGGTTCATCATTCAGAGAAACATAATAGGTCATTACCAATGAAAAGATGCCAGAATTCTGAAATTGTTCCATTTTGATAATTTGACTCACAAAATGCTTAGGGATATTATTGTCCCTATCTATTCAAGACACGCACCCAGTCTATACCTAAGAGTATTCTGTTCCTGAGTACCTCAGAGAGCTCCTCAGGTTCCATGTCCAGCTGAAGGCACATTTCACACAGGCTCTTTCAGTCATTGTTTCCTTAAAAGTGTTCGCTCTTCCTCTGGAACAGTCAAGTCTGAAAGAAGGAATTGACAGTGTTTGCTCAGCACCCTGTACTCCAGTGCTCTCTGTGCTCCCCATGTCTCTGGATAAATCCTGTAAACACCCTTCAAATACCTAGATCCTTCCAAACCCTTTCCTCATATTTGGGTGGCAAGAATCCAAATTAGACAGATTTAGGCAGCATTAGACACACTCCCTCTTCATCCCGTTTTGGTTTTCCAACTCTGCTAAATACGAAAACACCAAGTAATGTCACTGCTTGTTTGTCCCCATGTGCACACAAGACTCATGACTCGCTATTTTTAATCTCAAACCAGCTGAAAGTAAAGGTTAAAGACAATAGCAGAAGACTTGCAAAACTGCGAGTTCATTCCTCTGTAATAAACAGAAACAATTACAGATCCCTTTCATTTAAAAAGTGTTGGTCTATCTGGCAAATAACTAGCTAATGTCTTTTTTATAGGAAAGAAACATGACTGAAGAAATGAGAGGGTACAGTCTTTATCTCAGCACTAAAGATATTTATGGCTTATTTATGCTTATTCAAAAAAAAAAAAAGTCTAAGAATCTGTACCTTCTTCTGTGTTAGTGCTACGTAAGTTGCTACCAGAATGATTCTGAAACATTAAACTGATGGTGAAGCTGGTTGGAATAAATACTCTCCTCTAAAGAATCTAAAAGGACAGGTTTTTGTGGTAAGCTACAGTATTCCTTTGTACTGTGTTTCACCTGGGGATCTCCTCCCCAAGAACCCAACACAGCAACTGAGAAAACATGAAAGCATAAAAGCCCTTTCTCTCTTTTTTTCTTCTAAGAAACAAGTACTCACCATGGATCTCCAAGAATGGAAAAATGTGCAAATAATACTCTCTGAAATTACAAATGCTTTTGGTTAGATTTTCTTTGCCCAACCAGATAGCACCATACCAACTGGTTTATGCTTTTCTTCACATAAATAAATTTATATTTCCTAAGCGATGGTAACTGCTGCAGCATTAAAGTGCTCTGCGCTACAACAAATATTTTTCTTGGTTAGAAACAACACTCTTTAAAATTGTATCTTCTTGAATTCCACACATTCTGTTAGAAAGCAAAAATATCTCAAAACATTCAGGGAAACCAGAACACCCCCCTCCCGATTGTGTAGGTTTATTATTCATCAAACTTTGTCTCCCAGGCCCAAGGCCAGGCCCAAGTGTAGGATAGGAGATAAATATGAACAATACTTCACTGTCACAGTGCCGTGTCACGAGTGCTGTCCCCGGCTCCGTGTGATCCGTGTAGGTTGCTCCTGACCGCGGCTCGGCTGCAGCGCCGTCCTTCGCCTGCCGGGGGGAACCCGGCTCTGCTCCGGGGTCCTGCCCAGCACCCAGCCCCTGCTCCGCTGCTCTCCCTGCTAGTGATTTAAAAGGCTGGAAAACCTCATGGCACTGGCACTGTCTCCTTGCTGAAATCGCTGTTCAAGGGTAACAAAACAGAAGAAACCGTTCCAATATATTTCACAGAACTTCTCGTCTGTCACAATGGTTAAATCAAGTCTGTCCGACTGAAAAACCCCACAAGTTGCTGAAGGGTTTGCACTGCTGCCTGCAGGGTCTTAGAGCTGCCCCCGGATAACCCACTGCAGGCTTGGGTTAGTAACATCTCAAAATGTAACTCTCCGCAGCCATCGAGAGAACTCACAGACCCATTAAAAAACTGAAAACCATTGTCCCAGGCAAAGCCGAGCAGGAAGTGATATAAAAGCCTGCAACAATGAGATGGCATCAAAAGGAAGAAGTAGGCGAACAGAAGGGTTTGTGTTCTTTCAGCATACGGCAGCAAACAAAGCTACAAAATGACAAAATTGTCTAAGCACCATTTTACAAGACATGGAACCACGCAACCAATGCACTCCTTTGGTTCAAATGATTTGTGCTAACCCAGGTTTTCACCATCCTGACGTTAAAGTCCATGTTATGCAGCAAGGACAAGATACAAATACTACATTTAATTAGTCTATCACAATTAACCGAACATTTTTCAAATACTAAATAACAAAAATTCCATTTAACGCCATATTATGTAAAAAGCAGCAGACTGCATTTTTACAGCAGCTGCTGGCACAAACAAGATAGTTATTTTTAATAAACAAGCACCACAAGGACATAAACGTCTTGGCACATCTAGAATTTAACAAACATTTCAAATGAGCAAACCCCGTGAAAATGTCCCAGCCCTGACCTGTGCACAGTGCCAGGCTCTGGCTTTGCAGGGTGAAGTGGGAAGGGCGCAGAGCGCTCGGGCAGGGCCGGGCTGGGGGCACAGCCCAAACCAAACCAAACCAAACCAGCCGGGCTGGGGGCACAGCCCAAACCAAACCAAACCAAACCAGCCGGGCTGGGGGCACAGCCCAAACCAAACCAGCCCCGGGCGCCCACGGGGCTCTAGGGCAAAGGGGCCGTGGTTTTTGAGGGGGGAGAGGGGGAGAAGGGAACTTCCACAATTACCAGCGTGTGTTTTAAGGCCACACCTGTTAAGCATCAGAGAAAGAGGTGTTTGCACGATCATGTATTTTGTTAAGAGCTCTCGTGCTGTAAGTCTTCTGCTGCAGAACAGCTGCTGCCCAGGTCACCCCCTTACCCTGCTCTGCGAGGGCTGCACCCCGGCCCAGGGCAGCTCTTGGGCCGGGGCAGGCGGGGCCTGGGGCACACACACGTGTGCACACACACACACACACACACGTGTACATACACACACACACGTGTGCACACACACACACACGTGCGCACACACACACGTGCGCACACACACACACACGTGCGCACACACACACACACGTGCGCACACACACACACGTGTGCACACACACACACACGTGTGCACACACACACACACGTGCGCACACGCACACACATCTCAGCAGCACCCACACGCTCCCCACTGCCCCACGGCCGCAGTCCCGCGGGTCCCAGAGCGGTGTCCCCGCCTGTCCCAGCGGGCAGGGTGCCCTCGCCCCTCGGTGCCACCGCCCTGCCCTGCCCGCAGCCCCCCGGGCCGGGCCGGGCCCCGCCGCCGCCCCCGCCGCCCTCCCCCCCCGCGGAGGGCCCGGCACGGCCCGCCCGGCTGAGGCTGCGGCGAGCCCGAACCCAGCCCAGCCCTCCCCCAGCCCAGCCCCGACCCCCCAGCCCAGCCCAGCCCAGCCCCGGTCCCCCCGTACCTGCCCCGCTCCGCCCGGCCCAGGCATCGCAGAGCGCTCACGGGGCGCGAGCAGCCTGGGAGCCTGCAGGCAAACAACACCTAAACCCACCTGTCTGTCATCGCTCCTGATTTTGGAAGAGTTTGGGATTGGCAGAGCTTGACGGGAAACACCCCCCGCGCCCACCGGCGCCCCCGACGGCTGCCCCGCGGTGTGAGTGTCTGTGTGTGAGCGCCCGCTGTGCTCGGGGCTGGATGGAGCCGCTCCTCTCCCTGTCCCTGTCCCTGTCCCAGTCCCCCCGGGGAGCCCGGCCTGCCTCCCACCATCCACTCACATCAAGGCCCATCGCGAACCCTCCCGCAGAATTCAGGGCTCCTGTAGCGAACTCCGTGCCTTGAACCACGCCGTAGGTCAGCACCGTCCACCTCCTACTATCGAGAGCCTATTTCCATTTCAAAGTGGCTGGAACCCAACATTTTTGACAGATGCTTTAACCTGTTCTTCCTTTAACGCCTTCCACAGCAGCGCCTGGGACTCATCCAACTCTTAAGTTTCTGTATGAACTCCCCGGCTGGATTTATGGAATTCAGAGAAAGTGGCCTCTTTCCATAAGACTGTTCCTTCAAAATTCTGAACATACAATCAGTAATACAGAGTAACCATGACTGGGGGAAGACATTAATATGAAGTGTGTGAAATCTGTATGGTATTATAATTGGGGGAAAAGTAAGGGATTCAACTAAGCACTTGGGTATTTAGATCTAATAAGGGATGGTGAATCTCTGAAGGTGAAAGTCCTTAACTGTTCTCAGAGAGAAAAAATTCAAACAGCTCTAGAGAGTCTGCAGACAAAAACTTCAAGCTGGAAAAAGATGCAAAACACTTTTCTTTATCATCATCTTAACACTAAGATAACATTCCCACGTTACCATAACAAAGTCATTAAGTATTATTAATACTAAATTAACCAAACTGTAGAAGCAGCTGCTATACCTGTTGCTAATAAGGTAACTGTGTGAGATGTAAATTAACACAGCTGCTGGCTGTTTGCACTCAGGCTGGCCAGGCTGATGTAAGGGGAAAGCCCAGAATTTTTATTGTTATTACTTTCAAGCCTTCTCACCTTTGATATTTTCTCATCATCTCATTAGCATGACTAAAGCCAAGTTCTAAACACTCTATCTAGGCTTACAAACTTTTTATTTCATGTTCTGCCAAGCTCCTACCTACCGTTTTCTGTCATCAGGCAATATATTAAGACTATTAAATTAAGATTGAATGTGATAAAGGTGTTCTGTCTGGGGTCCCTTCCCAAATAACTGAGCCAGCTGTATCTTATCAGACCAGTATCTGCTGGCCTTTGAGCAGCAAAACAAGGAGCAGAAGCTTTTGCACTAGCAGAGACCTGATGAGGTTTGTACATTAAGTGAAGACTCATCTAACTGTACAATGGTGTGTTCCTGAGATGGTTGGTATAGAGCCATCTATTTATCTGTAGGAAGCGGGTGACTGGCATGATGACAGATGGGTATATATATCACTGGAGATGCAACAATTCCAGGAAACAAAGCAGCCCTGGCTGCTGAAGATTTTTCAGAAATAACTGCACAGTTCAAAGAATTCTTGCCAGGCTCATTAATTCATTTCATAGCAGAGTACCCCTATTTCAAATCTTCGGGAAAATGCATCCACCAAGCAGTGTATTTTCTGACTAATAAAATGTTCAATTAAAAAAATACACTGCACTAAAAGATAAAAATATAATAATAATTTTAAAATATAATTGCAGCCAATTACTCTACTCCAATTAATGGATATAATCCCCCCTCCCCCAGCTGGGAGTTTTCTTATTTCTATTCAACTAGTTAAACTTGTGTTAGAAAAAGCTGATACAAAAATACCAGTAGCAAGTTAAAAAAAATACAGGAGACTGCCCTTAGCAGTGTTCAGACTCCCTAAAAGATAAAAAACCCTGAAGGTAAAATGTAGTGAAGTACGAGGGCATGGAACAGAGTGGGCCAGCAGACATTCCTAACCAAGCAAGTCTGGTTCCATGGGCACAGGATGCACATCCAGCAGAACAAGCACACACACACTGAGGGGCTTCTAAAGGTAATACTACATACTTCCAGAATTATTTTTCCCTTCTTCATTTAGACATTTTTGTAATTCTATAAAGAGGGTAAAATGCTGCATGAACTGGATACCTGGGAACGTGCTGAAGTTATGCAACAATGCTACAAAAGAGGGAGAATGCCAGTACCGTGTCCTGCTCAGAGCTCCCTGGGCATGCTGGGGTTAAACTGAACAACACTGGCTGCTCCTGCCTGCAGAAACTACGGAGACTTGTGCACTTACCCCCACAGACTCCCACTGGCCATTACTAATCACCAGCCACCCTTCAGTCAGTGGAAGAGCTATTACAGATTCTTAACTCTCCAAGATTTTCGGAGTACTGTGTATGTGTGCTCCCAAGAGCAGCTTGGTGAGCAGGGAAATACAGAATGCATCTTTTGTGAAGGAGTTAAGGAGCCCTGTGCCTGAGCTCCCTGCAGACAAGAACAATGTGAAACCCCTGACAAGCCAGGCAGGCAGCTCTGGCTCAGCAGATAGCAGGAACATGAACTGAAGGGGCAAAGACATCTCACGATTCCACAGCCGTTCATGTCCTAGGGAGATTTCAGAGAGCTCTCTTGTCATGTTTGAAGCCATGGCTGCATTTCTGTTTGTCAGAGTGCATTTGCTAGTTGCACTGCTGAGTTATATGCAAGTCAGCCTACAGCAGTTTCCAGTAATGGCATCTTATGCAATTTCTGACCTACTTTAACACATTGGGGCACTTGGAAACACGAGATCCACTGCAGCAGCTTTCTGCTTGACAGTGTAACACTGCAGCAGGAAGCAAGTCTTTAGACAACCACGGGGATCCAATAAAATACAGGTGACAAACAGACTTTAATTTTCAAGGTATTTGTCAAACTATTAGGAGCATCCAGATCAGTCATCATACCTGTTATTCTCAGCTAGAGACTGTGCAAGCTATTTCAAAAAGATGGCATGTCAAAAATCAGGAAGCTGTTACATATGCACTGACCTGTGTGCTCTTTCTCAGCCTGTCTAGCCTGGAGTTTCCTGAAGAACACCTCAGTGAGGGTTTGTGTGGGATGGATGATCAAACACGACAGGGTTAGCAATACACAGATCTTTTCTTTTGCCCCAGCAGCCAGTTATGTTGTAGAAGGAAGCTTCTTCTACACATCCTGCCAGACTCCAGCAATAAAGGGAAGGTCTGTGAGAACTCTTATGAACTACACTACCAAATGTGAACAGCCAGGGACCTAAACGCTACTAAAGGAAAGACAGCAAAGAGAATTATTCCTACTATTAATCAGAACTAAGCTTTGAACAGGAGAAAAGCAGTAAGAAAAAAATGGGATTACTATCCCTTCCTTGTCCCACAGGAGAAACAGGACTCTAGACACATTCCACTGTGTGGAAATTTCAAATTTGTAACCTGATTAAGGCGTCTGACCAGCTGAGTGGGCTCACAGACATTGTCACTGCAAACTATGTTAAAGTTCCAGATCTACAGGCAGTGCAGATCTTCAGAACAATCATGAAAAGGTTGGGGTTTTGGGTTTTCTTTTTCCTCCCCAGGTTCTGTTATTAAGGAAATTTTCAAGCATGGCTGAAGCAAACACAATACGCACCATCATGACCTCTCCCATGCAGACAAAACAATAAAGGCCAAATGATATCCAGTATTATTCACCAACAGCTGCTTTACCTTGTTTCTTTAATACATAGTTATTCACTCTTGCCCTGCCATTTAATTTGTACCTTAGTACTACAGTGCCCAAATGATATTTTACTATTTCCCTACCATGCCTTGGCTTTAGGTGAGGATATTACTGCTACAGTCATACTCTTGGTTTGGGGTCAGTTACTTCTCTGTCAAATTAAAGGGATTTTATGTATTGAAGGCTGAAATTCACTGAGTTCTGGTTTTGTGTCAAGATAACTAATAAAATTAAGTGTTTCAGGCTTCACCTGCAGCTTAATGTATCTCCTTGAACCTCAGTGCAAACTTTTCTATCAGTTTAAAAAAAGACCACTTCCTTTTACCCAACAAGGAAGTTACCACACAATTCACTGAAGTGTTACAAACCTTCCCTGTCCTGTGCCTGGCACCCATACACTTCCCACCCTATCCACATTATAACCTCCTTAACAGCTATTGTGTGACCTTGGGGGGAAAAAGGTCTCCTCAATCCAGAAGCACTGAGACTGAGGGAACTACCTATAGGAACATTTCCCCTCTTTCAAAACTTACATGCTCCTGCCATACAACTTCCTTTCTCTTCCACAGCACAAGGGTTGTAAGCCTGGAGATGAGACTGCACTATAAGGAACCTGCAAGGCAGCTCCTCCAGCTCAAGCTGAACCGGTGCCTCGGGAGACGGCACTTGCTCTTGGCATGCAATGGGTATCCATGGATCATCCACTGAGAAGACAGATACAAGACACCAAGTGAAAAACTAAGACTTCCAACCATCTGGAGATAGTCATCTGAATCCAGCCTTGTTTTTTCAGAGGTGGATTTATTTTGAAGAATCAGACTCAGATCAAAAATCCCATTTCGCTTTCTTTAGCAGCTGAAATTCTGTGTTTTATTGGCTCACTGTGCTGGGCTTCGGTCACTTGGAATGATGAGGGTGGGGGTCCAAGGGGAAAAGTCTCACAAAGCTCCTAACTTTACACCTGTGGCTATAGTTGGCCTTAAGTGAATAGCTCCATGCATTACTGAGCAGTTTGCTTAGGGATTTAGCAGGGGAACAAGAGGACAAAGCAATGAGCTGCTATGATACCTGCCACCTAAAAAAGGCGGCAGAGCAATTTTTCTTAAGAGCACATTAAGATTTGTAATCTTATCTGTGGATTTGTTTTAAACTAACATTTAAATCAATAGGTCTGAAATTTGCCACCACTTGTTTAAATTAAGTAATGTCTCAACACAAATTTAGAGAGGAACTTACACAATTACAGATTCTGTGCTAATCATATGCTAACCTCTCCTGAACGCTGGAAGGCAAAAGAAAAAAAGTCAGGAGTTAAGCAAAAACAACTCCTTACACTAAAACTCACCCAAGCTCTTTCTCATTCACAAGCACACTTAAAATGTTCAGACAACTTGGTCCTAAGTAATAGCCATTAAAATATAGTGTTAAGTAAGTGCATCTGTTCCTTTTGTAATTAGGAGTGAAGTGGCAGTTTCTGAAGTTAGAATCTGCAGCCACAGCAGGTTTAAGAGAGAACTTGTTAGGGACAATAAACCCTGGAGGAGTTATCACTGTAGGGGCTCTCTTGTGCCAGAAAAAACAGAAATAGCATTAATATGCTCAAGAGTCACGTAACGTTTGGGTACTGGAAGGACATGTTTTTATTCCGTACAACTGTAAAGCAAATTCAGAAGGTGACAGTCCTAACACATGACATGTACAGCTAAGTATACTTTCTAAAATTAAATATGAAATTTATCGTTTCAAATACACTGGTATCCATCAGCTCTTTTAAGGATTTGTTGCCAAGCTCACATTAAACTCTTAGCGATTCCTTTCAGGTAATGCAAAATCAAACTTGAGGCGCTGCTTCCACAGCTCCACGCAATACTCACTGTTCAGGGCTGCACCACACAGAAAGATTTAAGTACAGGCTAGTGAACAAAACTTTGACATTTTCTTGGCCTCACCTCAGGCCCCTTCCAAGTTTGCAACAGCTTGTAGCAAGGGGAGACCAGAGGTCTGCTCACTGGAGATGAAGTTTCTTCTCTCAACAGGTAGAGCTAAACGTGACCTACAGGCAAAACTGAACAGTTGTTTCTGAACACACTTATGCCTTGAATATTCTATTAATGGAAAAAAATCTGTCTAGATTAAAGATTTTTGATGGTAGATTTAAAGAGACTGATTTTTTTTCTGTAAGAGAAAAAGTACTAGCTTTTAGGTACACTGACTACAAATATTAAACAAATTCATTAAAAGGCTTCAGTAATTTGACAGTGACCTTAGTGTGAATGCTGAGAGGATTTAACAAAGTGCCCAGTGAGCAAGATGGTAATTGTTTAATGAGCAGGGAGGTCAAAGCTCTGAATAACTGAAAAAAGATTAAGATTGAAGCTTCAAGCATTCTGAGGTTTTGAGATCCATACTCAGAGCTGCCCACACACTCCTAGTATCTACTGTTTTCCTGGGAAATCTTAAATTATACAATTAAGTAATTTTTCTCCATCGCAGGAGATCCATCTCATTTTGTGAGAAGATCCAAGAGTACTCCCTGAATGCTTAAGTATGCAAAGCTCTTGTTCAGCTTCAAGCTCTATTTAACTCATACCCTCCAAAAGTTATGGTGGATAAGCTTCAGAGAGACGTATTAAAAATCCTGAAACAGAGCAAATCCAGGTTCAGTACCAGGTTCCCGAGAACACTGCATTAAAAAAAAATGTAGGAAATCTGTCAGCAGTGCTTGGTGCAGAGAAATATATTTTTTCCTTTCTAAATCTAATAGAGGCAGGGTGCAGGGCATTAAAAACACAAAGCCCAATGCCCTCCTCCCCTTGTCTTTGTTTCTATATTGATTCGCAACTTCTTGAGTCTACAACTCCTCCTTCTACTCTTTATTTGCCCCCAATTTTTTCTTTTTCTGTCTACTGCTGGGGAACTGCTCCAGCAGACATTTCAGTGCACAAGGAAAGGCTTTTCATTACCAGTGTCCTAGAAGCAGCATCATCCCCAGCTGGAAGTAATTGCAAGTCAGGGCTGAATGTCATCTGTCCTCAAGGGATCATCTGATCTACTGCATGACAGATGTAAGTAAATCCTACAGCTGACTTTGTCTCTTAACAACCTTCTCTTCAGCCTCCCCTCTAACCCTGGGGTGTGTTCATGGGAGGGATGGCAGGGAGAAGGTCCCTCAGCTGACCTGGACACAAGGGGGTTGCCATGGTCGTATGAAAAACAGCACCTGCAACAACAGGCAATGTTTAAAATTAAAAGCCCTTATTCCACACTTGAAGACACTAAAAGTTACTTAGTAAGACAAGGAAGTATTTACCAGTATAAAAGTTAAACATTTCAGGTTTCTGGTAACAAGGTAGTAAATTTCAATCTTTAATCATAATTTAAAATGAAGTCCAAAAAACCTTTACTGTAAAATTTACATGAAGGCAATTAGTAATTTTAGTCTATCCTAACATTGTGTACACCTGTTTACAGACAACTGCTATATCATTTACTTAAGACACAGAAATAAAAATGAGAACCAGTTCAGTTTAATTAAATAGCGTAACACTAGACTCATTGTTTTATGTGCTAATTTTGATAGCTGAACCCTTCCAAAAGTTTTTTATTTCTCCCCCCCCGCAGCTGATAATCCTTATATGTTTAAATTTAAAAAAAAAACCAAAACACTTGTACAGAATCTAGGGAGAACAGGAGTTTATTGAGTTTTACCTGTCTGAAAAGTGCTGGTGAAGAGTTGCCATTTCATGCTTTATCTATATAGATAAGTCAAAAGAGAAATTGTTGCAAAAAACAAGCTCATTTGAAAACTGAGTGTTTGTCCAGAACTTCTTACCATTCCTAAGTGAACATAAACGTGAAAAGTTTTTACATGAAGCAAATCCTTTCCATTGTCAGATGCAACATCTACACTTAAGTTCCCTCACAACTATTAAAATACTTTCAGGCAGTATTAATACACGGAGAAGCAATTAGTCATATCTTCAAGCCAGGTATCCCAGCTCTAAAAGTGCATCATTTAAAACATTAGTAATGGAATATTTCAAAAGAACATCTCATTCAGTATTAATGCATGCCATTATTACAAAAATATCCATTGCATATTGTAGGAACAACAACTTTTTTTTGTAGACAACAAAAAGCATGCTGAATGGTATCAGATCAGTATAAATCTATTTTTAATGAGGTTTAAGACCTGTTCAAGTCCCATTAAGAGCAGCTTCCTCCAACTGTGCACCAGTGTGAGCTTGCACAGCTGTTAAAAGTTTTTCACTAATGTGGCTTAGACTGGACTCAAACTTTTTCAAAGCAGGGCATTAAGACTGGATCTTGAATTTTAGAAATCCTTCATTTTGTTTAAATAAAGTATTAAAAACCCCTGTAACAATTAAGTATAAAAGCCTGTTAAGTAACAAATTTAGGCCTAACCAGCGGACTGAGCAGGTATTTACACAAATATGGATTTGCTGTGGTCTTTAATATCAAGAAGACATCAGAATGTGGACCATGTGCTCAAAAAAACCCCCCAAGACCAAACAAAGCCCCTGGGGAAGAGTAACATGAATCACATGTCAGCACAGCTGCTGAAGGTACAGACCAATGTCACTGGGCAGCCTGGTTTAATGTGAGCATCACTCACAAATAAACCAGGCTGTCTGTGGGCATTGTAGGAACTGCATTTTAAGTTCCACTGCAAGTAATCCACTCCCAGTCAACAGGGTATTTCTGTGAAGCAGCTGATGACACCAATTTTCTAAATGGATGATGATGAAATACACACAAAGTCCACGATGAAAGAGCAGATGAAGATGTGAGACATGTTAAAATGATGCAACGAAACAGATATATAAATTAAACAGGAATGTTTAATCAAGACCATCCTTTCTTTTTCCTTTTGTTTTCTTAAACAGAGGTTCTTCGGGAAACTTTTTAATTGGAAAATGAAAGCCTATTCCCACAATAGTGAAGCCACTTCTTTCAAGCAGCTGTTGTACAACTGTTACCATGACCCTAAACAATTTAAATTGTTTTCTATTGATATTTCTGAACTAAAAAGTTTAAAATATTGTATAATTTTATTTGTGCTCCACATATTACAAGCAATTAACAACACAAGGATTCAATTCCTCAGCTAGAACACCAAACTCTATACCAAGTATTACATGTACACGATACTTGCACAGTGACAAGCACAAGAAAGTACTAGTTGAGCACTTATTTTCAGAAATCCATACCAACTCTTAAAATTCATTTCACTTCTCCCACGCCACCCAGCCTACAATTTAAGGCATCTCCACACAGCCATCCATCCACCCACCCACTCCCATACACACGATTCACGTTGGAGGTGTTTACTCTTACAAAGAACTCACTGTGTCGATCAGGTACCATTTATTATTTATCCCTCTAACTGTGTCAGCATTGAGATATGACAGTTAAACCAGTGTTAAATCAATACAATATTTACAGAGCACAGCACATTAAGCTTGAGACACTCACTTGGGGGATAAAACCACATTTTAGAACAGGACAAAGGTCACCATTATTATGTGTTTGAAAACAGCTATTTACAGGTCCCTATGACATAACTATAGTCTGTACACTGTTCCAATGGGGCAGGCAAAAGCAGGATAGGCATTTATTTTAAGGGATTTTAAACATACAATTTGGAAGCATATTATTATGCTACCCTGAACACCATAAACCACCTTAACATTCTCCAAGGTGGTCTCATATCCTAGAATGGCATGTCCAGCTGATACAAAACAGACAACACAACATTTACTTTGTGGAGAATATTTACTCCAGCTATTCAGACATCTGAACTTTGAAGGCAATTCGTCCCAGAAACTTGTCACGGTCATCTTCATTTTTTAAATTAGGTGAGCCCAGGATCTTACACTCAATTGCTATTTCTTCTTTGGTACTGTTGGGGTGAATTGCTAGTTGAACAGCCACTAGAGGCTGTAAATAGTGAGCCTAGTGAACAGAAAGATGGGGAAAATATTTGAGAGACCAGAGCAAGTTAGCATTAAATTAACATTTAATCCATCAGAACAGTTTAGAAAAACCTAATTAAGAACCCAACTTTTCAAAGCCCAATCTGACTCAGGTAAGACTTTTTTTTCCAAGTTAGTCAGGTATACATTCTTCGTACTATTTAACTAATCTGTTCAAGATAATTTAAGTCACCGTATCTTCAGGAAGCCTATGACTTTACCCTTTTCTACTATGTTAGGTCCAGTTTTTCTAGAAACCTCCACTTGAAACAACCTCAAAAATTAGTGTCTTCCTTCCTATCCCTATTATCTCTTCTGCTTGTTCTGGGTGTGGTTCGGGTGTGAGTGGGTGTAATCTGCTATAGAACATAACTCTTCTTGCAGGGTTCTGTAAGTGTGGCTCAACAAATGCCAGTAAACCATATTCCCTTCTACTCTATCCCATTGTTGTTTGTTCAGCAACAAACCATTCTAAAAGGTGTTATCTGTTTGACAGCTTTAAACAGAAACCTTTCCTTGAACATCTGACAGTATCCTTCCTGGTCAATCATATTTGGTGGAACAATTACAAGTTGTGACTCAGCTCCCTTATAATAAAAATTAAAATTTAAAAATGAGAGCAGAATCACTTCTTTGTCAACCCAATATTATACCTCACATCCAACTCACTTACCCTTGTAAAGTGCCTATGAATTAAGTAAGAGCTTATCTATTATACATTGTTGAGGCAGCATTTCATCCAATGTTCATAAAGTATTTCCATAATTTATTAATTTTTTTAGCTCAATACTGCTGACTGGTGATTAAGCAAAATTATTTATATTCTTGGTAAGAATTCATATAAGTAATGGACTAAATACAATACTACAGTATTATACAAGTACAAGCCTTGAATTTTAATTGAACAAAATGTTAAGATTTTTTCCCCACTCATTAATTTAAAAGACTCCTTAATACATTTCTGTTGGGCTTAGGCATCTTCTCTACTAGAGAAAACACTACAGAAAACTCACAGGCTCCTTTACAAAGAATAAAGTCGTGGGAAGGCATGTGCTAAAATCTTTAATGTGAAGTACTCATAAGAAGTAGATTAAAGTAACTGCTCTCACTGGAGAGTGGTTTTACTAGATCAGAAATTTTCCTGTGTTCCTGTAAACTTCAGACTGGGAGGGGCAAATGCAGCAAGGCAAGGCACCCTCAAAACTCTGCAGCTGTAAGGGGTATATCACACTTGAGGTACTGTATTTTCTAAAAACCAAAACTAAAATCTCCATGTTTCCTCAGGGAGAGAAGTCTTCTCCCTATCAAGGTTTTTCAAATAAGTACACAAATTTCTATGGTGTTTTGAAAACAGATGATGCAAGAATGTACTTTTACTCGATATAAAATTTGGGGGAGGAGGGTCAGCATCCTCATTAACTAAGTCAGATTATCTGAAAAAGGGAACGTTCTCTAAGGTCAGGGAGCTGGGCTGAGCAGCGAAAGACAAATAACCATCCTGGACCCAAAGCTGTAGATATTAGTACTTTTATGGCTCCTACCTCAGCACAAGAGAAGCAAGTTTAGTTGAATCTTCTTAACTCCTTTACAGAATAAAATAATTTAACAGTTCCAGACTGATATAATGTACAAACTCTGTTGCATAGCCTTGAAATCAATCCAGACTCTTGAGACGTAGTCAAACACTTAGAACTCCTCACAGCTCTTCCTACTGCCTCTCCTTTTCCTCAGTATACTAATGTTGTGAGAATTGAGCCTCACATAAGCAAGAATCCCTAAAACCATAGCCTCTATTCCACATGCCAAAGTGAATATGAAAGGACAATGAACCAAAAACTGAGGGGAAAAAAAAGTAAAGCTTAATCACTTAATTCAAGCCAGAAATAGCATTGAGTTTTGCAAGTCTTCATTAGTCTCATAATCTTTCATTTTCCATCAGTATAGCAGCAAGATGGGAATTTTGTTAATGAAGTTCTTCATCCTGCCCTTGGTACAAACTGCCCCCTGCCATGCCAACAGGTGCTGTACTTTGCATTTCTTAGGAAAGCAGTGCTCTTTTTCCCTCTTTTATTCCATGGCTGTTGGAAGCACAGGAACTCTGTCTCTATCTTGCATGTCTCAGTGAATAGATGGTTTACCAATTCCAAATGTGGCAACAAAATGGAAAACACAGAACTACCCATAAGGAACATGAAAGCAAATGTTGAAGGAAAACAAAACTCCCTCCTCATTAGTAAAAGCCACGTGAGCATAAAAAGGTTATGGAACTGCTGCAAGGAAGTACAGAAAACACTGGAAAAACTGACCAAGGAATAATTTAATACAAAAATCACTTTGGTGAAATTACAACCCCCCACCATGGTATACTATGGATCTAATAGATTTATGGTTAGTTAAAAAGTACCTTTACCTTCAATGGTGAACCATGAAAATGTTTAATAGACTAAATACCTTGGTCAATAATACGCAATATAATTTTATATTTCACAGAAGGTACAAATTTTCTGCATATAGTGCTCACAAGTTAAGGTAGGAAAATAAAAAAGGTAACTAAATGCAAGTTTTAAAAGAAACCAGAGCTTTAACTCTATGTATTATGTGTTCCTCAAGTAGTGAATTTTGGGCTTTTTTAAACTGAAGTATTCTTCAGTTAGAGAAATAAAATTTATGTCCAAATACAATGAGGATAGATGGACCAAGCAAACAAAAACAAAGATAAGATGATTATTAATAATAAGAGCAACAATTAAAAAATCCTCATCTGCTACTGTGAAGGCCTTCAGAGCCACAAAGAAATATAATCAATAATACCATAAGGAACTATAAACTTAATACATAAATCCCAAGGATGAACTATTAGAAAGTGTACTGCAATACGAAATCGAGTTTACTTTTCCTGCCTTTGCCTGCATTCAAAAACATTCCCAAAGATTTCAGTGACCAAAGAAGAGCAGCTGCTCTCAACACTGATGGTACACGGCCACTTCTTCATTAGGACAATGCCCAGTTCCCTTCCTTATGTCTAATGAGGCATCTCCAATCTCACCAAGCACTGTGCAGTTCTGCATCCCTAATACTCCTCATGAGTACCTCATTACAAAGTTCAAACTTCAGAATCAATCTGATATTAGTAACTGTAAATGCAAACAGAAACAAAACATGAAGACCATCATGAAGGTAGACTTACATGCAAGCTTTTCCCATAGTATGGAAAGTACATCAAGTCTATTGCACCATGAGGAGGAAAATAATTTATTTCAACCATTCCTTCTTCCTGTAATTGGAGACAGCAACAAAATTAAAAGTTAACACTGCTTGCACAAAAATCAATATAAAATCAGAATTATAACCCAATGATAAAGCGCCAAGATACTTAAAAAAAAGGCAACTGACCTACAAACTTGCAGAATAACTTTTAAAATATATCTATTTTTGGCAAATAGTTACATGCTGCTACAGTAAGGATTAACAGTACTATTTAAATTAGCAATCAAGTCAAGACAGCTTGCCTTCATGCTTTTCTTATGAGTCAAAGAAATGGGGAAGGGGGAAGAGGACATTCATTGTAACGAATAATTTAACAATCAAAAAGCCCCCTTATATAACTAAAATCCCAAGTATCCACAAGCAAGCCTGTATGTTTCCTTCAAATATAGGCCACCTAAAAAGAAATCCAAGTTTAAAATGGTGATGTTACTGGAGTTGTCTGTGTCATCACCACCTTAGAGGAACAATTTATACATAAACATGCCTTATCACTCAACTGTCCCCTGTATTCCCAAATCTTGGAATAAGAAGCAGCCACCTACAAAGTTACTGCCTAATTTCTGACTAAGGAGTCGCTCAATCTGTGAGATATACCAAGTATGTGTATATGACTGAGCTGGCCAGACACAGGCTACCAGTACAGAGACACACAGACACCTCTCCCTATGCACATTCTTCTTCAGGATTGTGTATTCTGGCAGGATGTCAAACTGCTGGACATTCCAACCACTAAGAAATGTCCACATCTAACGTGACTTTCTGTAATACAGTAAATATTTTACTGTAATCAAGGGAAATGCCATTAAAACAATCCCCACTCACCCCCATACTCAATGTATCTCCAGAACATCACTGCTTGTTCAGCGTAATTCACAAGTTCAAAGTCTAATTATTAGCAACTGTATTTTTTCTATACTACCACATGCAACAGCTCTGATTTTAAACAGATACTCTACAAAGTTCAGAAGACAACTACAGTAAGTAAAGACCAAACCCCAGCTTAAGATTACCTTCTTCTGACCTCCTCAAAAGAACATACAAAGTGTTTTCTTAAGATATGGTCACACTCCCATTCATTTGCAGTCTAAATTATTGCAATTCTTCAATATATGTTTATTATTTTGGACCTTGAGCTAACAAATTACTAAGCAGAAATGTGTTGCTTTTCACCATTATTCTTTATTTAAAGCTCATGCAGCTGAAAATACTCATTTTTCAAATATATTTCTGAAATAACTGTTAAATAATCAGAAAACAGAATAACATAGGAAAGATAAATAGGAGTAGTGATTTCTGGAGCAGCTGAACACAAGGCATGCATGCAGTCACAGCTATATAGGCATTAGGCTATCATTGCAATAGCAGAGGGGTTCTGGGACATGCTGCTGCCTGTCTCATGCAACTGCTGTGGGGTTTCGGATTTTAATAATTAATCCTAGTTAATATCCCTACATGATTAAATAAAAATAAACCAAAAAACACCTCATCAAGCTGTCACTGCTGAAGAACTTCAAGAATCAGTCCATTAGTGAGTGTCACTTGATCTGCTTACCATTTGGTTTCCACAAAGAGTTGCTGACAGTCAGCAAATCTAAAATCAGACAATTTAGCAGACAACACAAACTTCCCCCTCACTAACTCAGTCTTTATTAAGACTGTGTCTTAGAAAGAATAATTTTCCAGATGTTAAGATAATATACAAAGACCCAAGGAAAGAACTTGGGCAGGAATGCTCTATAATAGCTTAAGAAGAAGAAACGGTACCACTGCACACGATAAAGAGCAGTGTGAATCAGTAGAAACTGTAAACCAACACAGGTTTCTGTCACAGAAAGCAAGTTAACTCAGGTCCTGAGTATGCTGACAAGAGCAAGGCACACAGTGTCAGTCATACAGCCATTCTTCATTCATGTACACTACAAAGTGATACCTAATACAAAATCAAGATGGTAACTAAACAGAAGAAACAAATGTATTTTGGAATTGAGGCTTTTTTCCTTTTCTTTAGTTAAAAAATAACCCCGATCAAATCTACCAGTTTTCAGTCAGGTAGTTTTAACTTGGAAGAATACTGCTACGAGATGTTCCAGAGCATGTGAAACTGCACAGCTCCAGCCCCAAACTAAACACCAAAAATGCTGATCTTCAAACTTCTTGGGAACACCACCTTTTGTTGGTTTGTTTCTCTCTGTGGAGATTCTCAAGACTGCAGCAGATCAGTCCCTCCTGGAAAGGGTGCAGGAGGAAGAACCAGCTGTAATTAGTGTCTGAAACTGCCCACACTCACCTCCCCAATCTACAGAAATGATGGGGATGACGGATACCACGACGAGGGCGGGGGGGAAGCATCCCCAGCTATGAGTGTGCTGAGTTTGAAATCAGAGATGTACCTTTTCTAACGCTTCCATTTAAGAAAAATCTCACAGAAAAAGCACGGGGAGAAGAAAGAAGAATCACCTCACAGGAGAATGCATGAAGAACATAAATTTAACATTGAAAAACTTAAGTGACGGTTTCAGGTGGCAAAGACTGGCAGGATGTGCAGACAGAAGCTATGAGCCTCATTTTGTACCTGAGAGACTTGTAAAAACCTAAAATTCCATTTAAAGTCAGATGGTGTTAAGTCCAGGCAGACACCCCCAGATTGGTCCCCAAACTGATGCACAGGAGTTCCACCTGACCGTGAGGAAGAACTTCCTTACTGTGCAGTGACCAAGCCCTGGGACAGGTTGTCCAGAGAGGTTGTGGTGTCTCCCTCAATGAAGATATTCAAGAACTGCCTGGACCCAATTCTGTGCCATGTGCTCTAGGATGGCCCTGCTTGGGTCATCATCAGAGAACTTCTAACTACATTCTGTACTTATTAAATAAATTCTGTAAGTAATTTGTACTTACAGAAAGAGGATGCAAGAAAATACATACAATTTACTTCAATGTATCTCAAAGGGTGAAAAAAATAGCAAAAAAAGCCCATCCTTATCAACCAAGTTGTTACCAAACTTACTCTTTTGCTAGTGAAACCAGCTAAGGGGATAGAAAAAAGGATCTTCTGTAATTTGCTTAGTACAGCTTTTACCACTGTCTCATAGAACATCCATACAAGAAAGCTGAAGAAATACAATCATCATAAAATAGGATTACCATCAGTATTTTATGAATCACTTGAACATTAGTTCTCAACACACCACAAGGCATTTCAGGTGAAAATCAAGATGATTGTCCTGGACCCTATTCAGTGTTTTCAATAAGGATTTGTGAGATGTAAAACCAAGTTCATTCATTGATGGGACCAGGCTGTAAATACGGCAAAACACTTCAGAGAACTCGATCCCTTTAAAATGACCATAAAAAGTTACAGAGCGGGGGCTAAAGTAATATGAAATTCAACTTCAAGAAATCACACCTACAAATACAGACTGAGAAATAACCAAAAGAAAGATCTGCATAGTAAAATTAAAATAAAGACTCAGCGTATTTCAAACAGCACATTCACCTTGAGACACAGTATTATTTCCAATGTAATCACAAAGGGAGAAACTGCCATCAACAACACCTCAGCTAGAGGCCAACCTCTGTCCAGTTTGGGATATCACATTACAGAAACATGATAAACTAGACAAGTCAAAGAAGAAAGAGACTACTAGAAAGAGCTTAATTGCTTTAGTCTAAAAATCAAATAATTCCTTCAAGAGGACAAGTGTTTTTGAGAATGGAAACAAAGAAATCAATCTCAAGAGAAGGAATCACCTTTGCTTGCAATGAACTGTCATGCAGAGATCAAAACTTTCAGAGACTCCACAAAAATCAAGTATTAAAATCTGTGCCTACCAGAGGTACTCAGGATGAAGGCAGAAACCCTTACAAGTATTTGTCTCATTAACTGATGACGTTTCCCAGCTTACATTTTTATCAGTCACCTCAAGCTAAAAGCCATGACTGCGCCCCTTGCTCAAGCTACAAACTTACCAAGGGTTTCAATGCTCCCCAAGCAGTCTAGGAAAAATATCCATAAGTCAAAGTAATTATTATAATTGCCAGAAAACATTCTGTGTAAATCCATTGGTACATAACAAATATGCATAGATTAGCTGTTATTGTAAGTAGTTTATACTTGACTTGAAGGCAATTTTTATTTGAGCGGTAACATTAGTTTCCACACACAGTGTCTTACCCATCATTTATAAAATTGTCTAAGGTGCACTTGCAGCATGGAGAAAAAATAAAAATACAGGTTATGAAATGAGAAAACAAAATATAACTCACAATAAATAAATAAGACCACAAATAACATGTATGCATTTTCCTCAACTCTACAGCAAAGACAGGTAGCACAAACACATCTAAAGATAACAGAACAACAACTGAAAAATATTTTTAGAAGTACACTGAAGAAATTAAAGACACTAAAACTAAATTAGACATACAGTAAGATGAAAACCAAACAAAAATAGAAAGTCTAACAAGAAGGAGAAAGAATGAAATAAATTACTTCACTATTCATCCTACTCATAAGGCAAATTAACTACACATTTATTTCTTACATTCAGAACTGACCTTAGGTGTACACTGTATGCGTGGCTCTCCTTCAGGCTTTAATCCAATTATCTACAGGAGAGAAAGTTAAAATATTTACAGATCTTTTTCCCCCTTTCCAATTTTACAGACTGAATTTGATCTTTTCCCTCACTACATGACAGAGTTCATACAGGGCATCAATCTATTCAGTGTCACTTTTATCTGAACACAGTTTCAAACTAGGACAAAGATTTAATGTATTGTTAAGGTAAACAGTTTACTCAAATAGTTACAGCAGCTACAGAAAAGACTGTTTTCTTATTTTACACTCAGCATGCAACATTAATGGTTCAATCCAGTTAGCAATTCAGGTCATGTGTAACATCACTGAAAAGTCAAATACTTAGTAAAGTTTTCATCATTTTTGAAAGTTTTGAAGTTACAGAACACATTATATTCTATTCAGATTTCTGGAACACAGCCACAAAATAAAACATATTTTACTTGGTCTAGAATCTGTTTCATAGAACAGCAAGCAAAAGCAAAAAGCAAATTACTTCTTAAAACAGGGGATTCAGATATTTTGATACATGTAGTTAAAGCCAATACTTGTAAGGATTAGAATGCTCAAAAAGTTCGCTTCACTCTACCCTCTGAAAACATGAATTGTTAGAACTTTCAGTAAATTATACTATTCTAGAAATGCAAATACCTTGAGTAGCAAACTAAACACATATTTCAGTCCCTTCTACAGTCATTTTTCATACAGCAAGAGTTGGGAGTACTTACACAAAAAATTAAAAAACAAGCAGGCACTTACTCTGTTCATTTTCACAAGCACACAGGGGGTTCCTTTAGAGTACCCAAAATTCGTATCTTCCTTTCCAGAGCACTGTCCCAGATCAGAGAGGTTGAATCGACAGGCCTTTTTAACAGCAGCATCATTCTGCTCAAAGATCCTGCCCGGGGTACAGTCTATGTTTTGGGACTGCTTTGAATCATTGTATGCTATGAAACAGAAAGACCTTGTAAATCAGTGGTATAAAACAGGTAAGCAGCCAAAGCCTGCAGATGCTTATATAAATATATAATTTATAGTGTTACTTGTCAAAGAGTTCTCTCCAAGAACTATTTTCAGAGCACTACGTCTCTCATAACCAACTTAACACTTCTTCAAAGCCTATGAAGAAGTGGCACTGTACTTGAATGAAAGAATAAAGAGTATTAAAAAAAAAAAAATGCTGTCCTGCTTTTCAAATTGTAACAATAATCACGTCATTAATTTCTGCACATCAATGGATTACATATTATAAACTAATAATGTATTAAAATATAAACCACTAAGTTTTTACCTGGAAACTGAACCAGTTTTCCCTCTGCACCTTTCTTTTACAAACACACAGGAAAAAGTCAAGTACTTCAATAAGTGATATTAAATTGCCTCTACATTTACATCAGGTAGTATAAGTGATGTTATACTAACAGCCCAAATTGTTTCCCACTTTCTTGTGTTTCAGAAGTACACGGATCACACTGTCACAAACGCTCATCTATTCACAGTTATTTTGTGTTTTTTCGTCGTCTCTCAGGTCCTACCCCCCAGCTAACCAAGGCAAATGGAGAAAGGGAAAGCTCATCCTCGATGCCAGTCCCCCAGAACTGCAGGAGAGGCAAGTAACCATGAAATGCATTCTCCCCAGGAACCTGGCAGAGCTCTGAAGGAAAAGCCAACTCAGAGAAGCTTTCAGTGGGCACCAAAACTACGGATATGGAGAGATTCAAGCACAGCTTATGCAGCTAACAAAGCGATTCATGCACACAGCACCATCTCAATTCTGACCTACAACTTTTAAGGTGTTAAAAATTTTAATATTTTAAATTGATTTCTGTATTGTAAGTGTACATGCAGGCACACACATAAAATAACGTATGACAAACTAGAGATTTCGCCATCCTTCAGTCTTGTCCTGTGTTGCCTTTTCTTCATGTTCTAAATTCAGTATTTTAGTATTTCTGTCCATAAATACTATGTATCAGGGTGAAAATTAATAAACTGCAATTAATTTAATCTTTGTGTGCATCATTTTTTCGAACAGACATTTAATTTCTTAAGATTAAAAGATTCTCAGTTACCAAATTATTTAGATTAAGACTAATCAGGGAGGTCTTGATAAACTTTGCCTCCAAATACACGATCTAAGTTATTTTACATTGCATTCTTTTGGCATATGTGATTTCTACATCTTACAGTATTTAAATAACCATGTCACCAAAACACCAGGCTAGGATCCAAAACTCTCCATTACGTACTCCACTATTTCTCATGCCCAGGGCTCCCTGTCCAAGATAGGCATCCATACTTACCTTTACAGAAAAAGTATATACTTTAATAACACACATTATCTATAGTAACCCTGAACTTGTATTAATCACCATTAGCAACTAGTAACTACAAGCAAAAAATGAAAGTAATGTTCTCAAGACAGAGATTGCTGAATCACCTGGGGAGCTGTAAGTAACTTACATTCAAGGAAATTTTGAAGTGTAGTAACATATTCTGAATATGACTGGCTGTCACTCTTGTTAAAGTAGAATTCCAGTGCAGTGTCTGGCTTTGGTGAAATCATAAGTCCTTAAAATAAAAAGTGCAAGTTAGGAACTAAATAACTTCTCTTCCCTACACCACTCTAACCTACTCAAATATCCATAAATTGGAAAATGTCTATCTGTGAAGAAATATCAATGTTACCCCTATATTACACAGTACTGGAAGGTAGTCTGTGTTTGAAGCCAGTTATCAAAATCAATGTTACATTAATTAATATTTCAATCCAAGCCAATGTATAACTGCAATTCACAAAGCAAACCCAAGTGATTAGGAAAAGCAAAATCAGCAGCTTAATCAGTTTCAATCAAAGCGTTTTACCAATTCACTTCCCCTTTTCCATACTCAGCAGATTAAACTTAGAAAGTAATTGGAAAAATACCCAAAACCACACCCAGAAAACCTTCAGTTCAAGCAATGCTTCCAAGCTTTAGGCAATGTAGAGTGAAGCTATGATTGTATTATTCTCATAGGAAGCCAGACAAGATAGTATTTTTAAAAACTTGACTATACATAAAGATGGCTTGAAAGTTACCCCAATCAAACACACAAGACAAGGTAGTTTTTATTCTCCATGTCCTGAAACAGAAAGTTTAGGCAGCATTTGTTCCATGGAGAATACAAGATACTTTATGAAGCTCAGGTGCGTGTCCCTGAAAAGGTGTGTGGCTCAGCCAGGCCCTGGGAGCCAGGAATGCTCTGGAGCTGCTTCCCAGGCCCTGCAGTGTTCCCAGTGCCTGTGGCTACTGGAGCCAGGGAGGCAGTGCTGGCAGGAGAAACACAGACATGGATTTCGGAGGGCTGGGGTCCAGCTTTGGCTGAAGGATGAAAAAGGCACATGTGGAACTTGGGCCTTTGACAGAGCTCAGCTATCCTTCTCCCCAGCACACGGGTCAAGAAAGGTGCAGAGCTAAATCTGAGGGATTTTTCTGTAGCAGATGAAAGCAAGAGACGCTCTCTGCTAAAAAATAGCCTTTGCCATCAGGAATTGTCACTAGCAGATACCCATGGCTTCCATTACTCATCACAGCTTCAGCAGCAGATTAAATAGCATCACACCACCAGACACTGCAGAAGAGATTAAATCTGTTCAAAAGAGGGTGTATGACTGATTGCTTTATTCACACTACCTTAAGGTAACTCTTATTTAATGCAAACAGCCCACGTAAAACCCTGCAGTTGTGATTAACAGGTGAGTGTCTATGCATCCGTCTCTTCAATTGTAGCTGAGAACTGACACTGCAGTCCCACAAAAGAAAAAGAAAACCAAACACACGAGCACAAAAACCCAAAACCCCAACCTGCGTTTTATCAGATTAATTTTCTTCTAAGTCAGAATATTAAAATGGTTTGATCAAAGTAAAATTTGGCATAAAAGAAGAAGTTGCAATTACAGCTGCAACTTAATTGCATCAGCTTAGGATACCATGTAGTTTCCTATCCTCTGGCAAAACCAATTAAAACCAGATTTCCAAATGAATAAAATTTAAGGTAGAAAACAAAACTCATCCCTCCAAATAAATAAAAAAATAAACCAGGCCTTTTGAATACAAAATAAACATTTAAGAAGATAAGACGGCAGTGGGAAGATAAAGTTGGGTAAGTTATCTTAATACATTACTGCAGTTAATCAGTCACAGTAAGGTTTTGGAAAGCATATCAAAAGTGCAGGTCTAAAGCTTCAGCTATGGAAATTATCAAGCTTCTCAACTGAAGGCAGAAATCATTTACAAATACTTTGAACTGGGAAATAATAAAGGTACATACTAGAAATTTATCACACACAAACATCTTTTAGATTCTGAAAACCCACAAATATAATTTAATGCTTTTTTAGTCTAGTTCTTCTGTAGGATTCCAAATAAATCATAGATCCTCTTTACTGCAATAGCAACAGTTAAATTATTTCCAGGGAAGCCACAACTAAATGTTTCAATGATAGTCCACACAAAACTACAAATACTATTTTAACTGAAGATTACTTTGGGCCATTACAGTCATTTTCTGGCCTTCACACTGAACTGGGATTCACCAAAATACAAGATAATTATTAGCAGGGCTGAAAAATCACTGAAGGGGCTTTAGACACTAAGGGCTTTTAGGGGATAAGCGATTATTATTATCTATGGGTTTTTCAAAGGGAATATGACAAAATAACTAAACTAGTCATCAATGAATGAAACAATTACTTGAAGAGATTTATTGCTAAAGTGGAACTTCAGAAACATTCTTAGAGGAAAGGACTGCTCCAATTCCAGTGGATCACAGTCTGCCTCAAGATTACGGTGTAAACTCTACAGAAAGAGCTATTTGAAGGACTGATGCATAGACTGTGAGAGATGTAGGATTTGGGCTCTTCTAAAGGAACAGAATTAACAAACTCAGCACCGGATCACACCTAGGATTGCAAAACAGATTACATTATATTACAATTCCAAGAGGGATTTAAAAAAATAATCTGGATTTGATTTATACTGTTATATTCCAGTGTACAAAGCAAGTCAAATATCAATTACAAAATAAATCAATTGTGAGATTTCCAAGTACGTTTAACAGAAGAGTAAAACCTTCGACCTACGCCATCCAGGTTTTGTGTGCAGAATTTTTTTTATAATTTAAAGTTTTACAGCCGGGACCATTATATGTTTCACTGCAAGTGAAAAATGACAGAGTTAAAGAGAAACATTAAAACAGGAACAAGCAAATTCATTAACTTTTATATATGTGTTACTAAAGACATGGTTAATAAAAAGATTTAATTCAGAAATGTTACAGGAATTCTTAAATGAAAAGCTAATTGTGGCATACATACTTTTTTAAACAAACATCCTTTATGACTTATTTCAAAGCCAAGGAAAATTAATACCCTGTACTGCAAGAGAGAAGAAATGTCACGCAAGTCCAGCAGTAAGTCACAGCTCCATCCGCTACCAAGGTTTTGACTTCCACAATGGAAATGGGGACAAATGGTCAACTAAGCCACTGTCTTTTTTTAGTTATATTTTTTCCAGCATCTAGCCCATCCTTAGCTTGTAAAAACAGCACAAATCCTCAAAATCCCTTACAAGAAAATACTTGTTAGAGAAGGCCAGAATACTACACCAAAACAACCTCTGTTCAGAATCCAGAGAAGTTTATCACGCTGGCACAACTGCAGCTTGCTCACACAAAGACTACTCTATCATCTTAAGTGTGGATGCAGTTCCAAGATGTTGGTCAATTGAGAGTTTTGAGTTTAAAGAAAGGAAAAAGTATTAAAAAAATAATGTTCTCTCACTTCCACCAAAATATTAATAGTGCATAACCATTTAGTTTTGTATTTTAAATGTAAATTTGGTCTCTAAGACAAGTTATTATAAAAATTGAGATATTAAATTTTCAGGTGGCCCAATCATTGAAGTTGCCTATACAAATCAAATACTTACACATTCTCCAGAATAAATAACTAGAACACACTAACCTTTTTGGTGCAGTCAAAGTATGCAGAATCATCTTTTAAATCTTTCAGAGTGAAAACCCTGAATATTTTGCCAATATGGAGATATAACAAAACAGTCTATGACAGAATTTTGTGATGTATTTAAACCACTCTTTAAAAAAAAAAAAAAAAAAAAAAAAAGTAAAAAGGGTGGAAGTTAAATTAAAGGAAAAAAAAATACAACCACCTTATTACTCATTGTTACTTGTGCAGGGTATTTTCTGTCACATACAGTTCCCTGAACCAGCCAGCAGCGGGACCGGATGGGCACGGACATAAAGGAAGCAGCAGTTCCAGGAAGCAAGACACCGCGTTTGGTGGCAGCTACATGTTACATGGGCTTGGCTTCATCACAATAACGACCCTGTTTCTTCAGTGGATCCCTACATAACAGGCCAACAGGCCCTGAAATGCACAGACATTCCATGTCAGTTGGAAACCACCCGATACTGTACTCAAACCTCCAGAAAGGCCTCCGTACCACAGTCCTTACATGCCCTCGAGCACAGCACACCCACAGCACAGCCTTCCTGTACTTCCTTCAAAGTGTCAAATACCAGTCAAGGGGGCCTTCCATTGGATCCAAGAGAACTGGCTTATAGTATCTTTAAAGCAATTTGATTAAATCATAATCCCACTTCTCCAACAGCATGTTGTATGGATCTGCAGGTAAAATTGTAGTCCACATACAGGACAAATTCAATTGAAAAAAACTTAGAGGAAAAAATAGCAAAAGTTAGCACATACACACAAAAATCAACTGAATTTATGCTATAAAGATACATCACTTGCCTCACGCCAAATTTTACCTTTCAACCTGCAAGTAATTGAAGAATAATCAGAGTTTCCCATATGTAGTTCATATTCAAACAAGCTCTCAAACAAAACTTAGTTGTTAAACCAGACAGATGTTTATGAAAAAATAAATACAATGTTACCTGGACTAGAAATCCGGTCACGATATTTTGGTATATCACTGCTCAGTGTCTGAAGCATAACCCACATTGTGAATGTGAAGAGTGCTGCTAGGAAGCCATAGAATACCAGATAAAATAGTAAGATCAATCCTGTAAAGAAAAAAGCTAAAATTACTATTTTTGTTTCATCTAATTCCATTACCTATTTTGAAATAAAAATGAGAAATGAGCAATACAATGTTTGTAGCTATAAATATGCCTCTAGCATACATATGTAATGCACAGTGCACAATAATGCATACAAGGAGGTTTTCTTAATACTTTCTGATTCTTAAAACTTAGAGGGCATTTTAGCATGTCTGTTTTTAAGAGAAGCATTAAAAACCACTCTTTGGGCTACACAGGAAAGCTGGCAAAGATGACTAAGCAACGCATTAGAAAAAAATGTTTCCCTTGCTTAAGGGAATTTTAGTTTTGTATCTGTAAAGAAAGGGGTTGTTGGGAAGATGAAAGGACTGAGTGAAAAGATAAAATTATTACACTGGATCTAGACCTGTCAACCCTAGTTGATCTATGATGGAACTCCACACAGAGCATTCATTCTGTAACATTCACAGGTTCTGTTACAAAAGCCTTCTCAAGGTAAAAATGCTTTCTGTTGCAGATTTTTGAAAACAAACCAAGCCTTCTATTCAGATTTATCAAGCCTCTGCCTAACACATCCACCTGCTTATCAATGTACCTCAGGGACCCAGCGGCCTCGCTGGAACTCACCAGTTACATAGATGTTACCAGCCTCAACTTGTTTCATTAATCGAGTGCATAATGCCAACCTAAAAAAGTGTGTGATTCTGTTTTAAGAACGAGCACCTGAGACTTAAGGACAACACGCTCAGACATTGTCAAAAAGAACGGGAGCTATACAAGTATTGAAGAAATCAAGTACTTGGACAGAGAGCCATCTTCAAAACCTTTCTAATGCAAAAACATAACCAAATGATGGCACAAATTCACTTTTTGTAATATCCTAGCTATAAGGGTGCTATCAGAAGCCAGATACCACTCAGGTAAGAAAACTATCAAAACCATTACACAACATCCTACCATGACACTCAAGTGCAATATTTTTCATCCTTCCATAGAAAAGGGAAGAGCGAAAGCAAACATGACTGTACCACAGTGATATGTTACTGTCCACTGGAAGACGACAGAAGGAAGCCTAATCCTTGGCACCTTTCCCAGAAACTGAGTGCATTTTGCACTGAAATATTCAGTGCAAAAGTAACCCACGGTAACCCATGATGGCTAATGATGCAAGTACCTCTATTACTTCTGAAAGAATTCAATGTAAATCTATTAAAATAATGAGGTGGTTCCCAAATTATCTTTACCCTAAGGTAAGTTCTCTCCAGCAACCAGCTGAATGTTACTGGATTTTTTGTTTGGTTTTAGTTTTCCATTTCACATGTTAAGAAAGTTACTTACGAATCTCCAGAAGTCTGAGTGTGATCGGGTATTTAAAATATATTTGGAATCAATAAGATGCAAGGTTCTACATAGCAAATAGAAGTGGCAAAGCATGCAAACACAAGAACAAGTTTTCTCTATAATTAACAGGAAAGCTGGACATCTATTATAAATGACCATTAAGGCTAGTTAGAAGCTATTTAGGTGCTGAAAAGAGAACATAAAAACAAACAGTAGAAATCCTAGTTAGCAAAAGTCTTACAAGAATTGCATCTGTATTTGGCACACCAGCAATTTGCTTTACCTATAAGGTTATAATTTCTTTAACTGGATCCAAAACACAACAAGGATCTTCTGATTAACACCCAATGTATTCTGGGCATCACAAAAACAAACAAAAAAGCTTCCTTACAAAACCTTTGGCTGGCTCTCACTTTGATGCCTGTAGGTTAATCAATTATTGAACACACTTTCATCAAGCTGTGAAGAAAGTACACTTCCCATCAAGCGACCAAGACATTCATCAAACAGTTCCAAGGGAACAGAAAAAGAGTTTGACACGTAGGGCAAGACAAGCAGCTCCTGTGGCAATTAGTGTAAAAGCAAGAAAGTCAGGGAAATCTTTTTTTCACTGAGCTATTTCATAATACACCGCTACTTTAATTTCTAAAAGATTATGTCAAACTTCATTAGAAAAAAAAATCAACTAAAAAACCCCAGCAAAACCCTGCCCCCTTGTTTATTACTGATAGGCATACCAGCCCCATGGTGTTTCCATTCACAGCCCTGACACTCAGCTAAGCTCCCCCTGTCCAGCAGAGCACATGTGGGTGCACGCACACAGATTATTTTTAATCTTTATTTTAATGTAGCTTGTAGATGCACTGCAGAACACTGACCACTAAACTGCCCCATTTATGCTACTTTGCCACATTAAATGAGGGGAAAAAACAAACAAAAACTCCTCTGCAACTTCCAACAGCCTGAACTGAGTAAATTGCTCTTTGTGAGCCTATTAGTACTAATTATCCTAAGCTAATCACAATGAGCAAGCCATAACCTGTCAAGAAACTTTGCCAAAATAACTTCACATAACACTGGATTTCTTGTCAGGAAACAAGATGTACCCAAGTAACAGTGAAAAGCTATCCTCCACATTTATTCCAAGGAAAGTACAGCTAACACATCAAACATGCAACTCAATTCAGTTGTTGCAGAAGATCTTGCTACACTAAAACTATGACACAAGAAAAACTCAACCCCAAAATTCTGTATTACAATTTGCCTAGTTGTTTTGGTTTGTTTTTCTTTTTGCAGGGCATCACAGTACCAAATTCCCATCTTCATATCCTAACCACAAGGACAAGCAAGTCAAATCTGGAAAACTGCTATTTCTGAAAACCAACGTGTTGGTACCATCATTAGTTGGAATTCACTTGCAGGGATCAAAACAGTTCTCCACTGTTAAAATTGTAATTTCTGACTGGTGAATGGGAGCTATCACATACCTGGCCATCATTTCTATGATGAACACAAGCTTTCCAAACTTTACATGGTAGAAGTAATAAAAAGCATGTCAGTCTGGAATAAACAAGATGGGCAAATCTACCTGTATACAATACATAGGTAAGATATATATATGTATCACTCTAAACACTCCCACAGACATGGAAGCAACTATTCAACATTACCTGCAACAGCAATGGTTAAATGCTCTCTGTCTGGTTTGCTGGATTCCATGCTGCATTGATCCTATCACCTGCATGGTCATTCTTTAGCATCTTTAACTAGTGGGATTTAAATACCCAAGTAATGTTCCTAGTGACTACCACCAGTGCTAGGAACATCAAGGAATTTTAGTTCACCTGCAGATGGATTTCTTTCCTTAAACTAATACAACTACACATACTAAATAATCAGCGATCATGTTTCAACTTTATTTCTTAGACACTTGAGAATTACCGTTTTCCAGATTTGGGGGACAGCAGAGGGAGGAAGACTTGAAAGAAATAAAACCTCAGTCCCATGTTCTATTTTATGTCACAGTAAGTCAGGGCTCCACATGTAACATGGCTACACCTCAGGAGACTATCGAAAGCATCAAGTGCAACTCTTGCAAGGAATCACAAAAGCCAGTGCCTGATGTCACAATTAAGCATTTAGAACACAAAAAACCCTAACCCCCCAAAATACCCTGACTGTACCACCAGAGCTTACTAATACCTGCAACAAGAGGCGGCCTTTTTTTAGAGTGATCTGTGCCATGGAAAACAAAATATTCTCCTGCAATGGCAGATAATGATACCAGAATGTTTAATATTACACTACTCGTGAAAAAAGCTAAATCACAATAAAACTCTGCTCAAAACATCGATAGAGAACACAGAAGATTCGACTCAGAAAAGCAGTTAAACCTCTGACAGCCCTGTATGTCCAATCAGGAACTCACTGAAGATGGCATAAGCAAAACTGGATCCTTTGCTATGGCAACCAACAAGACTGTATATCCACTGACATGGTGGAAAGCTTGCCTAAAAATAAGGTGCTGGGTTTTGTTGGTGGGGTTTTGTGTTTTGTTTGCTTGTTTGTAATTACAAACACATACTTGTGCACTCAACAGTACAATTAAGTATTCAAAAGAAAATTCAGTAGCCTGAATTTCTATGTACTTCAAGACAATGCCACCTCTACCTCAGACACCTTGACACAATCAGCTTTACAGAAAGACTTAAATACACTTGACGTGACATCTAGCATGACCATGGATGAAGTATTACTAGAGTCTTCTTTTTTTTTTTTTTGGCAAAAATTATTTTTCTGTAACCTTGTGTGAAAAGAATTTACTGCCTATCCTGTAAGGCTATGGACACATCTGAGGGTGTAGTGAGCATCCCATTAGAGTACTTTTACGACGATCTCACCCCACTCTTACTCTAATTCCAGGCAGGCACAGCACCTTGGCATTACGGGCTGATGTTCCTTTTCCTCGCAGGAAGGCCCCACGTGGCAGCCTGCCAAGGCCTCCTTTCTCTGCCCTACCTGATTAAACGCTGGGTGGACCCCAGCACTGATCCTCCTTCCCTTCACCTCTGCAAGGACTATCAGCACCCCTCATGCCCTGCTGCTGAGAACATCACCACCTCAAGGCATCAACAGCTTTTCCCCTGCATTTTATGTCTCTTTAATATGACAAATTATTATGCCAAATAATTAAAAATAGGTTTGGGGGGGGAGGGCATGTAGCTTTAAATACCAATTTGTGAAAGATTCAAATTGAATTACCCCTCAAGTCTGCAAAAAAATAAAGTGAAGTTCTCTAACCCTTTTCTGCAAGAGGAGACATATTACAGGCTTTTCACCAAACTATAACAGGAAGCTCTTTACCAAACTCTAAGAGGTAACATATCTCTGTTAAATGACAAATGCGAGTATAGCAGCTGCTTGTGTTTGATCTTTTCACGAATGCTGGTGCAGAAATGGCAGAGGAGCACTCCAATGCCACAGCTCTGGGGTTTCACACAGAATCGCAGCTTTGCAGTTACAATTTACATAAGCCCCTGGGACCATTTCAGACTAGGGCAAAACATGCACATACTGTGAATAATCATTTAACAGTTTCTCTACTGCTTGTGTCTTATTTCTGTGAGGAAGATGTCCAGAGACAAGAGAAATATGCACAGGAGAACCAGAGCCAATTGGATTCTCATCGTGCTGCCCCTGGAGACATGAAAACCCAGCAGACTGGCAACCAGAGCTCTCCTCTTCTACCTCCTTTGCCTTTCAGCCAAGAGACCAGCAACAGAAAAGAAGCAGTAGCCACTGAGCCAGGTCTAAGCTCACACCAGTATTGCAAGGGCAGAAATGAGACCAAACCCTGCATATTTTTCTGTGCCAACAGAACCACACAATTAGTACCCTGCTATTAAAAAGTAAAACCAAACAGAAAGCCACACACCACGCTCCAAAACAGTCAGGCTATAACTAAATTAAATTAAATAAGGGCAGTATGTTAATCACAAAATGCCAAAACCAACAAATATCGATGAAAAAATACAATGAAAATTTATGGTGATACTAAACATTCACCTCCTAATGTCCCAGCTGAGGAAATGGTATATAGCACTAACCACATGCCAATCACCTAAACCACTAAAGAAAACATATTCACGAGGTAAAATTATTTGACTTGACTACACACAGTAAAATTATTCAAACTGTCTATACATACTTTCTCAAAAACATGTTTTATCGAGTAGCTGTAGAAACTCAATTACCAACTAAGTTGTCTCAATTTCATGTTCTCTCTTGGCCTTGGACTAACACAGACTAGTAACATCCTAAGTGACTTATCCTATTAGACAGGTTTAAACAGATATGGTGGTTTGATCCTCACTTTTTTTTGAAAAAACTTACAAGCTATTTCTAACATGCCTACAGTCTGTGCTCCTCAGACTCATGACACAGACTTCTGCAATCCACACGCCCAGCCCACGCACTTGAGGAAACCTGCCTGTACAGAAAGATCACTAGACAACAGCATAGTGGAAATTTCCTCTCCTTTGCTATTCAACTGGCAGAGTAGCTGCAAACCCTTATTTCCATCTGAATGGAGGGGAACTCCTGTCAGAGCTCGGGCCCTCTCCCGACAGACAGGAGACACTGGCACGGCAGGGAAAGCACACCCCATGCACAGCCCGCTTAAAGCTCCTCCTCACTATTTCAACGTTAGTATTCATTGAGATTGTGTCAAGGCCAAGGATGTACTGGCCTGTTCCTTCACACCACGCTGAGATTCTTGTTGGTTTTGTAAGCACAACGATTAAGTATCCCAACTACATGCAAGTTTTGGGAGGAGACGCAGCATTTTCTGAAGTCAGTAAATATGTCCCATGAGGGCTGAAGAAACATCCTAATATTAAGCGTTTGTACAACGGTTTAGTATGAGAAAACACACTCGGAAAATCCAAACATTTTTATTGGAAGCAACAAGATTATGATAACACGCTTTCCAGCTCAGAGGAAAGCAATGGGATGACTACCTGAAAATAGGAAAACAAACACTGCTTTCACAGGCTTTACTGGAGAGCCTTCCTTTGAAAGCTTCCTTTAAGAAAATAAAAGGCCCAGAAGCCCCACGCTGGTACAAATTTAGCTCGATGACGCACAACCACGGACAACGCTCGCTCCGGAATGGGGGCTCATCAACTTTTTCGGGGTTTTTCCGCGCTCCCCCGGCCCGGCCCGGCCCCGGCTACCGCACCAAGGCCCTTCGCGCTCACTGCCTGCGCGGGGCGGGCGCGGGGCGGGCCGGGGGCGGCGGGGCTGCCCCGGTACCGCGGGATGCGGGGGGGCCCGGCCCGCTCCCACCGGGGCAAGGCCCGGCCCGCCGGCGGGGGAGGAGCCCGCGGGCCCGCAGCCGGTGCGGGGCGGGGGTGAGCCGGCCCGGGACGCGCCCCGTTCCCGATCCCGATCCCGGTCCCATCCCGATCCCGCTGTCCGCCCCCGCTGTCACGGACCGCGCTATTTTTAGCCGGGCGGTCGTGGCGCGTGCGCCGCCGGGGCCGCGCGGGGCCGCCTCACCTGGCACGCGACCGCGGGGGCCGCCCGCACCCCGCACCGGCACCCCGCATCCCACATCCCACACCCCGCACCGGCAGCCGGCACCCCACATCCCACACCCCGCACCGGCAGCCGGCACCCCACATCCCACACCCCGCACCGGCAGCCGGCACCCCACATCC